>CM062297.1:790518853-790971578 GCA_031216915.1 Pictodentalium vernedei
CACGCAACACAGATCGATCAAGATGACTCCTGCAGAAGCTAGCGATCCTCGAAACGAAAAACGGGTCTACGAGAATCTATATTCCGAGAGATCTAAGATCAGGAAGAAGTCCAGAACGCCGAAATTTGTGGTCGACGATCGAGTGAGAATCTACGCTTATAAGAAGCACTTCGAAAAGGGTTACACTCCTCAATGGACCTCAGAAATCTTCATGATAATCAGAATATTTCACACCGATCCGATGACTTACAAAATCGAAGCTTTGGATGGCGAAGAGATCATCGGAAAGTTTTAGGAACAACAATTGCAGAAGATGAAGTTTTAATAAAGAAAACAATTTTTTTTTTATTTTCTCTCTTTAACATTTTCTTGTTTATACATATATAGATAAAGGAGAGAAAAAATAATAATAAAAAATAATTAAAACTATTTTTAGATAAAAAAAAAGCAACTAATTAATAAACAAAAAACAAAAAAACCTTCAAAAATGACAAATATACTAGATATCGCACAAAGCATAGTGAAAGATGAAAGTATTCAAGAATACGAGGTTCACGAATATGAACTGATAACCGGAACGAGTTTGAACAATGCGGGACAGATAAGAATCAACGTCGAAACCCAAGATCTATTCGTTCATCCTAGCGAGAGTTACATAGTGGTGCAGGGACGTCTCACCAAGGAAGATGGGACTGAATACGCCGACGATGGCATGGTTACTCTAGCCAATAATGGCATCATGCATCTATTCAGTAATATAAAATACTTGCTATCCGGACAAAAGATAGAATCTGTGATTCATCCCGGTCAGGCCACCATGATGTTCGGACTCTCCGGATGATTTTTCAAAATCCAGAGGACTTCATCAGTTGTGGATGAAAGACACTGTCGGCCCTGCTTGTGCTGGCACCGCCGCGATATTCGACTACGTCGTCAAGACGTCCAGACCTAAAGGAACGTTTTCATTCAGGATACCTTTGAAACACATCTTCGGATTTGCGGAGGATTATAACAAGATCATGTACGGATTCAAACACAATCTGATGTTGATTTGAAAGGGAAACAACGACGCGATAGTGAGACTCCCCGCGACTGATGCAGGTAAGTTAACTCTACACAAGATATCGTTGTTCGTTCCACACTTGCAGCCTTCGATCGTGGAAAAAACGCGTCTCTACAAGATCATAGAATCCAAGAGTAAATTACCCGTGGGATTTAGAATGAGACAGTGCGACACGGCTAGCATTCCACTCTCCACGAATCACTTCGATTGGAGATTGACCTTGAAATCCGCTTCCGAGAGACTGCGTTTCATCATGGTCGCATTTCAGACTGATAGGGACGGGTCTCAGGAAAAGAATGCGCCTCTATTCGATCACTGCAATTTGAGAAACATGCAAGTGTTTCTATCCAGCAATCGATTACAACACATCGTTCGACAAGACTCGCCCTGGTCCTGTCGGATAGAGAATTACAATTAGAATCGGATGGAAATAAGATGTCGATCATTCGATGAGAGACTTGTGTGTGAAAAAAGATAATAAAAAGTAATGAGTAATTATCAAAAAACAAAAAAAAATAAAAAGTAATGAGATCTAGAGAGATTGAACATCTTTCTAAATCTCATTACTTTTTTTTTTTCGTTTTTTTGTTTTTAATAATCACTCATTATTTTTAATTAATTATTTCCAAGCGTTCATTGTTTGTTCAGAGGATCTAGTTCGATCAGTATGCTCACCACGGAAGTGGCGGCTTCGGGATTATTGGTTTTCATAACAAAATGAATCCTGTCTCCGGCGTTCACTTTGAGAGGCCTGCCGAATGTGCCAACATTCGAGTGTTGATTCTCGGTCTTTTTGACGCTGTATCTCTTATCGCTCTCTACTCCGTTCACCGTGAGATTGACGACCGCTTTGTTATTCAAATCCGTGTTGTAACGAACCATCAATTCATCGAAATAGTTCTTTATTTCTTTCGGCGGTGAGATTCCGTAGCCGTCTAAATAATAATTCTTCTTCTTCCCGTTCTTGAACCATGCCACCCAGTGAGTGCCTTCACCTGATAAGTCGTCCAGATTTAAAATTCTGCATTCCGATTGTCGAGGTCTTCTCTTCAGCAAGGCATCTCTGGAAAACACGCCTAGAAAATCTTTGATTTTCAAATCCTTCGCCGCATTCGACAGATCGATGTCGGATAGGGGTTCACTAGGTAAGACGACACCTTCTACGGATATCTCTATTTTCTTATTCATAAGTGTGTATATTTTTTTTATTATTTATTTTATTATAATTCACTAAAATGACGTTATTTTTTTATATTTTTTTTCTTTTTCTTTTTTAAACTAACTCTCTCGATGTCTCTATCGACTTCCATAATCTTGAATCCATCTAATTCCTCTTGATTTTCTAGAATCCTATCGTCCTTAATCATATCTGGAATCCTATCTGGAATCCTATTGTCCATAATCATATCCAAAGTCCAATGTCTGAGTGCCAAAGTGCTTATTTTATCGTCTAACACGAATCTCTTATCGGCGTCGGCCATCAGCAAAATCTTGTTGACTATTTCAGTATACACGTCGTGATTGTCGCTTCGAATCAATTTCGTAATCTTATACACTGGACCATTTCCGAAGAGACATTCTTTATACTCTCGAAAAGAGATGTTTTTCTTCACCACGCATGCTTTAACCCCTTTGCACTTCTTGATCTCTTCACCTCCTAGACGATAAGCATACAGTTTGGGTCTCAAACCCACGAATTCGATGATTTGTTTACCGCCGCTCTCATCCTTAAATTTACCCAACACCTTTTTGTTGTCATTCGATTGAATATTGGATGGGTGATCGACAGGATAATTGCTCGTGTCGAACCATGCGGTCACGTCCGGAGATATATCTTGGTAGACATCTTTTGTCTCTATCTCGTAAACTAAACTGTCTGTGTTGGTGAACAGTAGTTTGGCTTTCTCACCAAATTTCTGTTTGACGTAATCATAGTGAAACTCGTACATCAATCGCTTGCTGATATCTAAGATGATCGGTCCGATATAATAGGGTTTGTCGAACTTCAGGTGCATCTTTTGCATGTGAATGGCCTCTAGATTTTCATCGAATATGGTTCGGTGTCTGTAATTGGGTTTCACCACTAATTTTTTGGCTCTTTTCTCAGACGTGATGAGTTGAATGTCGGTTCTCTTCCTGATGTTTTCCATCAATTTACAGTACACGCAGTTGTTCATGAGTTTGAAGAAATCTTTTTTGAAATCGTTCTCGGCTTGAATTCTGAGATTCGTGTTGAGATCGATGTATTTTTTCATCCAAGGCTCTTCGTCGAATCGAATGACGCAATGTATGTCGACTAATTTCATCCCGTAATAGACGTATTGTTTCAAATTCTCGCTGTAGACGACATACTTACGTTTGTTAAATAAATTGGGAAAGAGTTTTTCCTTGTCTCTTTCGATCAGTTCCATTCATTCGGGAGCCAGCAGATAATCATTGTGTAGATCATGTAATTCTTCTGGATAGTTCAAATCGACTTCTAAAATGCAAGGATAGTCTCTCCATTTTTGCATCTCTTCCGGTTCCGTCACCCATTTGAAATTTCCAATCGGTAAAGGACGACTCATGGCCCAACCGTATAGATTATTAGCATCCCAATACTGTATGTATTTATTCGATCATTCCAAATCGAAACCTTCTTTCATGTAGGGATTGTTGGCTTCAGAATATCTGTGAGAGATCATTGAGATGCCACCTCTCGTGGCCTTTTCGAACATGAGCAACATGTCCACGTCGGATAATAACTCCAATTGAATTTTGGTGGTCTTAAAAAGAGCGTCCCACGCCAAACCGGGTGCGGTGAATTACCAAGCTGGATCTAGATCATAATTTCGACGACAGACGTCTCGAAAATTTTCGAACTCTCGTTGGAAATGTCGGATTCGTATAATTTCGAATAAAAATCTTCTTTTGAAGGTAGCGCGGTGTCGTCGTCAAATCTCTTTAGATCGTTCAGGTAATCATAAGGAGAGACTCCTTTCCTCAACATGACGTCTACACGTTCTACGAAGTGTTCACTCGTGATTTTAAATTTATCCTTGCTCATGTTATCGACTAATTTTTCCAGAGCGGTCGACATGAATTTAAAACTGTCGAAACGTATGTCTCTATAAATGGATTTCATTTTTTCTTCCAATGTCTCTCCGTCAATTACTCTTTTCTTCTTCACAAGCTTCCATTTCGTGAAAGAAATGTATCTTTCTTCGTTGTTCGCGATGCAATTTAATTTTTCGTGGGAGGTGGCAAGATTTTTCACGAACAGATGACTGTCGTAACCCGAGAGATTGTGAAATATCACTGGATAGAAAACGGCGTCTCGATATTTTAAATTACACTTGCTGTGAGCCGGACTGTGATACAGACCTGTGTAATGATCGTGGTCTCTGACCTTCTTATTTTCCTCCGAATTCTCGTCGAACGATTGTCTGCATATGTGACATTCGATGGCTCTGTTATTTTCGTCCTGCTGCTCTCGTGTGATGATCATTTTCGAGTTTTGAATTTGTCATATAAAATTTGAATTTTCGATTCTAACTCTTCCACGAACCTTTCAGCTACGTCGTCTTCGCACCGTTTCGTGTAAGTGAAGGGACCCATGTCATGTTGCGAGTCAAAAGCACATTTCACGTAAATGCAATAGCCCAAATGCGTGTGTTTTTGATATCTTTCGACGTAACATTGAAGAGCGTCGGGTTGGCCGGAACTCATTTTCACGGTGAAGCATTCGAAATCGGCATACATGACGAATGGTACTTTTAACCTTCTATTGTGATTTTGAAAGTTTACGATGGTGTTGGGTTTAGGCATTTCGATGGTGACATCTTGATTTTCGTTGCAATATTCCTGATGTTTTGCTAGCGATTTTTCGCTGTGAAATGCGTTCATGCAGTTGCAACATAAACATGTCTTATGTTCATGTTTATTATTTTGTCTAGACAGTAATCGGCTCGAATCTTTAACCCAACAATAATGACGATTGTCACCATTCGAAATCAATAATAAAATAATCATCTTTTCTCTTTCGAGATACGAAGTCTGTCTGAGAGGATAGATAGCTCATTTTTCATCGTCGTATCCCAAGACGTTCACCGCTACGGTGGGATTTTGAACCTCGAAATGTTCGATGTGTTTTAACTGCATTGGAAAAGTCACTCCGGTCCAATCGAGATTTTTAGAAGTCTCCTCATAACGAGAAACTCTATCGGAGTGCATTTTGACGGAGTATAAAGTGGAGGTGACTGCCCATTTAAAACACTGATCATCTTTATTTCTCATGTTGATCACAGCTTTTTTTTTAGCTAGGAAATACGGTAATTCCACGTAGGAAGACGCTTTCAACGAATCGTTTTTAGTTATATGAATTTCGAGTTTCAACACCTCATCGAACGTCCAATTACTACCTTCATGTTGATAATTCGCAAGAGATGTCAACATCTTGTCTTTCATCGTTTCAAAAACGTCTGATAAATCTGAACCTCAAAATACGGGTTCGATATTAGATCTGAAATATGCATATTTCACGATGCTCTCGCCGGAATTCACGTCGATTTTACTCATCACGCAATGGAGTATCATCTTAATTTTTCGTCCCACGTTCCCACATATCCAATACTTTTTTCTTCCACGTCGAAAGTTTTAAAAACGCCTTTGATTGCACTCTCCCGTTCTACGGGATTCGATTGGAATGCTTCCATGATGACTCATGCTACATATTCTTCTCCTTTCCCTTTGTCGATTGCTCGTCGAATTTCGTTCGATATATCTCATTTGTCTAGATTCTGAACTGCAGCACTCGTTTTAGTTTTAGTTTTTATTTTTCTTTTGAAACTTGAAGTTCTTCGATGGCTTTTCGTTTAGTCATCTTCTTATTTTTCGCAACCGAAACTTTTTTTTTTCGACATCGGCATTTCGATTCCTTTTACTATCTTTTTCTACTCATTTTTCACAAACAAAGCATTTTTTGACGTCGTTGCTATCAACATTTCATTTGCCCTTTCATGGAGCAAACTACGAAACTTCTCGCGCATGATCTTTCTAATTTCATCACGCTCCACGTTTCGTTTTCTATCGTCAGGCGTTACTGTCATCAGCTTATTTTTTTTGCAATTCGAGTCTGTTTAAATTTGTCCACTTTTGATCTTTCGATTTTTTTCTTTCCATCGTTTCGCAAACGATACTTCTGTATGACTTCAATTTTTTGGGATTTGGTTCTATGATTTCTGAAATGTGAAATGTTTAATTCCCTACACATCTCGTTTAACTGAGGTACGGTTTTCTCATTTAAATTTTCCATTTTTTTATTTGTTTGCTTCATTTGTAAGAATATTTTTTTTTTTTTAATTTTGTATTTAAATAATAATTTGTTAAAAAGTTTTAAAATAGTTTTTATACATATGTTTTAATTCCCTCAAAAAATTGTTGTTGATGAAATTAATCAATTTTTTTTATGTTCCTTAACGTGAGAAAAACTGAATTAATACGAGAAAAAAAGGACGTTAAATTTAAACTTTTTATTTATATAAAGAGAAAAAAACACTTTTACAAAAAAAAAATTTCACATTAAAGAAAAAAAAAATTTAAAACTTTTTTATATATATTTTGACAGTAAAAAAAACAAACTTTTTTAACAAATTATTATTTAAACACAAAATTCAAAAATATATATTATTTGCAATAATTCATAAAACAAAAAAAACAAATAATCGATCATGACAACAACACCTAAAAGATGCGAACTGAAATTGAAACGAATCGAAACGTGTAAGAAATTTGGTTGTAAAATCTATAGATTACAACGACACGATGCCATCGAATTGAACGATGTCGAGACGAAGGGCTTAGAGCACAAATATGACAAATATAGCATGCCTTTGAAATTGGACGAAGCCATGCTCGATTTGTTTTACGAGTACCAAAGCGATTTACAGAACATCATCGTCACCGAAGACAGAGAATTTGACAAGGACGATTTGTTGTTGCCCTACGAAAGTTACATATATCCAAAAATCTCTCTCTCGAACTCATGAACAAATTGGGTGGTGAGAGTGCGTTCACCAATGTAAAAAAACTCGCAAAAGTAAAGTTAAACATTCAACACATTTTCGAAAAAGGAGAAGAAACGACCGTCAGCATGCTAATAACGGACTTGAAAATATAAAACAATAGAGAGACTGATTTTTAGCAAAGAAGAAGGAAAAAAAAGTAATGAGATCTAGAGAGGTTGAACATCTCTTGATCTAATTACTTTTTTTTTTGTTTTTTTGTTTTCCTTCTTCTTCTTCTTCTTCTTCTTCTTCTTCACTATCGCCCATATATATTATAACAACGTTTCCTTTTTTCTCAAATTTCAACGTCGATTCTTCTTTTCTTTTTTTTGTGATATATTACATTTTTTATATTTTATATAATTATATATTTTTTTTACATTATAATAACATGCTCAAAATTGGTATATCCTTAAACGGCGAATTCTCACCAAACAGCAAACCCTTATCGAGTCGCTCAACGTTCTGTCCACTCTTCAGATAGAGACCGTTTCCACTGAAAGAGTTGCCACCTCTAACGGGTTCTAGATACAATCCTTCACCATTGCCGTCTATGTGGATGTGACACACGGCTCCTCCCTTCTTCAAAAACAGTCCGCTGCCACCCATTAATTTCTCAACTGCCAAACTTGCGAGTCCCGAGAGAGCTCCCACGCCGAGAGTCTTTCCGAGAAAGGGCAACGCTTTTGCGGCAAAGGGAAATGCTTTTGTGGCGATTCCTGCCAATAGCGGTAGGAAGCCACCTTTCATTTCCAAATTGTATTTCAATTGAGCGGGACTCAATCTCACCTTCAACCCTCTTCCATCACCGATCGCTTTCTCCATCCTTTTAATTTGAGTTCTGGTCCAGGCGATTCAATCGTCACCGCCACTTGTCAGATATTCGTGAGTGAATTTGAATCTCACCAGCTTGCCTCGAGTTAACGCTCTCTCAAGTTTGTTCCTCTGTCCTTTGGATATGTTCACGTTTTTAACCACGTATTCAGTCATATTTCTTTTTTTTAAATCTATTTTGTTCAATTGTTTTTTTGTTTTAATGATAATTATATATATTAAATATTTTTTGTAAAATTAATATTGCGTTTATTTTATTTTCTTATTTATATATATACGCAATATTTTTTTTTTGTTGTTTTTTTATATTTCTCTTATGTGAAATCATATCATCACCCTCTCTCCATGAAGATCTAACAGTTCACCATTTTGATCCGTCAACCTGATTTTGAGACTATACAACGTGTCTAAAATCAGTGGTAGATAAACTAAATTTCGAGGTCGTTCCACGATTTTATAACCCGGCGACACGTTTGGAAAGAAGGAATAGATCATCGGTTGAGCACTACCATTCACGTAGCTTCCAGCAATCACGTCCACCAGAATGCTATTGACTGCGAGAATATCAACCGTATTTTCAGATGCCGCATGGCCTCGATACATCTTTCAATCGAATCCCAGCATCTTGCCTATAGAATCGTCCGTGTTGAAATCCACTCGAAAATTATATTCCAAATCCAACATCGTCTGTAAGGTATTAGGGTTGGGAGCGAGTCTGATCTTGTTGCTTCCCTTTCCATCCGTCTTCATTCGCATCTGAATGTAATTGTTCAAATTGTCTATGTCGTAACTTCCTTTGGGAATTTGAATCTCCAACCAATCCACTCCGTCGGAATACTTGAAAGAGTTATTCTTTTTGGTGATGTTGGGAAAGGAATAATAAGTCTCCAGATTCACCAATGCCATCTCGTATCTTTTCTCTCTATTCAATTCGATGGAAGGTTCGAATTTCGTAGCGAATCGAGTCGAATCGCCACTCACCACGATTTGAATGGATTGTTTTGCAGCCGTATTCTCGGCTATTCGTTCTAACAATTCTCCTTGTTCGAACATTATATTTTTAATTTTTATTTTATTTTTTCAAAACTAATTATTGATGATTTATTATTTTCTAATTTTTGTTTTCGCTCTCTATCTTATTATCATCAGAAACATAAAACTTGTCGAATCCGCTCCGATATTCTCCACGATTAAATTCACTAGTCAAATCGATCACGACGAAATTGTAAAGTCCTCCATCCCAAACCCTCTTGCAGAATCTCCTGAATTCTGCCACGTTCATGTCGTTTGCGATGTGATCACCATAGATGTGATTGAGATTCTTGAGATCCTGGCGAAAGAGACACAGTAAACTAGCGTTCTCCCTTATCGTCTGTCTGGGCAATTGAAAATAATTCTGTGACAGGTAGAAACAGTCCACGTTGCTGTGACGACCCCTACGATTCACATCGGTTCTGTCTCTCCAAAAGCAGATCGTCGGAAATCATGAGATTTTTATCTTCCGATTTCAATTCTCTAGGATCCGGAACGTCTCTAGCATTCTCATAAAATCGACACTCGGCGTTCGAAGATGCATTTCTCTTCATCAGCTCCATCGCCGCACCGTCCAAAATGGTCGAAAGTGGAGCTTCACTCTTGTCGAATTCCTCCCTACTGTCAAAGATTCTGGCTATGACGTCCTTGGGCAATCTACGATCCATGCACTCTTGAAGCAATCTGTATTTGGGTTGAAACAAACTCTTGCCAAACACGAATAATCTATCGTAATCCAACCAGTCGGGTTGCGACAACAGATTCATCAACAGATTGGTCTTTCCACAATTCGATTTTCCCGCTATCAAGCCTCTTATGCTTTTGGGAAAGAACTCGTTATTCGACCTGTTGGTCGCGGTGTCATATCTTTAATGTTCATCTTTTTTATTTTTTGTTATTTTTAGATTTTCAAACACAATTTTTATGTTTTTTCAAACCCAGTTTCTATAAATATTAGTATTTATTTATATTACACCGTCGCGAGTTCTCTTCAATCCAGATCCATTCGTCATTTTGGCTAAATCTTGTATGGGTACCACAGCATCCTCAAAATCTTTCCAACTTTTCGGCGATCGCTCTAATGTAGCTCACTTCACTGGCAGACTGATCAACTTGTCGATCAACACGTCGGCTGCCCTCTTGCCAGCCACAGAAGTGATCCTACCACTAGCTTCGGAAGCGGCTTTCTTACAAGCATCCAAAGCCATCTTCTTACTGACCTCAAACGTGGTTGATGCGAGTTTTCTACCTGCATTGCTCGTGAACGCTCGCATTATAGAATCGAGGATGCCAGAACCGCCTTGAACGTACGTTCTAATGTATCCCCTGTTCTTTATCACCAACATATTTTTATTTTATAATATATATTTTGTTTTTTTCACTGGTAAATCGTTTGTTGTTTAAATACTTTTTATTATTTTCTAGTGTAAAATTTACTGTTTTTATTTTATCTATTTTTTGTTCTCTCTACTTATTATATACATCACTCCTTCAATATGTTCATCAGTCTTTTATAATCGCGTTTATTCAAAACCTTCTGCCTCAACAATTCGTCGCATATGCTCACTATCCCATTATCTAATCCAGTTTTACCAGCGCGTCGACTTGCCATCAACAATCTCAATCTCTGAGACAGAGTGTCAGAATCGCTCAGAAGAAAAGTGGTTCTCACTCCTTTCCCAGTCACCGATTCGACGAATTTCTTATTCATATCCCATATGGGTTTCACTACCTTCGTCCACTTGTAACCTCTATTGGCTTTGTCTCTCGTTTCTCTGGCCTCGTTATTTCTCTTCATGGCATGGGTCTGAACCAGAATGTTGGTGTAATTGTCGAAATCCCGATCCGTGTAATCTCCAGGCTTGTTGAAAAGTAGCAATTTGTGCAGCCCAGGAGTTAATTCATACCTATTCGAACCGATGATTAAATTATCATCATCCTCTTGCACTTCGGGGTCACCTTCGAAAGTTCTACCGCTAGAATCCTTATAAATTCCATACAACAGATCTCTCTTTCCACCATCCTCGGACGACGCGATACTATCAGTGGTGATAGTCGAAGCGGCATCATCGCTTTCGTTCACTTCAGTTTCGATTCTCATGGGAACGTAATCCGGCGATGATCTTTGAAAGGAAAACCCCCTTGTAAAACTGCCGGGCAACTAACCCATTCTCAAAGAACTTTCTTTTATAGGCTTCAAATCGTCAATGATCTCCTTCTTACTTCGTTCCTGAACCTCCATCACAGGTTTAAATAATTTTGTGGTTTCGCATCTTAATTACATCTCTCCCAATTGCCTGCTCCTGTCAGCGGATCTAATGCTTTTCTTGAGTCATTCGTATTCATTGAGAAGTTGATCTCTCCGCTTGGAATCTGTGATGTGTAAAAACATTTTTTCGTTTTTTAAAATTATTAATATATCCTTTAGAGTATGGTAACGTGAGTTATTTTATTATTCTCAAAAATGAAATGCATAATTATTTTTATGTTTTATGTTTTAAGTAAATAAAATCTTCTGTCTTTAATATAATAACTAAAACCAGTTGAGGGAAAAACATTTTACAAAATGAAACCTCGATAAATGCGTTTTGCCCTCAAACGTGTTAAAACTATATCAAGTTATTTCCGACAATGAGAAACTTAGAGTTAGTCACAAATAAACATCTATAAATACAACGTTTTAAAAGTGTTAAATCATACAGGTAGTTATTTTCCTCACACTTGAAGTCATTCTCAAAATAATACTCTTAGAATATCTCGTAATATTTTGGTTAAAACCGCGTCAGTACTCGCACGTTGAGCAACGGTATTTCTTCTATATTTTTACATGGAAATCGTTTCAGTCAAAAAACAAGAGTTGAAAAATCTTTTTAAAAAAACAATATGAAAAAATAATGCTCCAAGAATATCTCGTAATATTTTGGTTAAAACCGCGTTATTACTCGCACGTTGAGCAACGGTATTTCTTCTATATTATTTACACTGAGTGCAATATTGAAAACTCCACAAAACTCATCTATTACGATTTACCTTAAAACTTGCTATGACAAAACGTGGACAGACGATTTCCATCGGTTCTAATTTTCCAAACTCGAGTTTTTCCATTTTGGTTTGGAAAAAAATCCTCGACGAGTAACTTCGCTTTACACCCACTTCACACCATTGGCGAACGTGGAGAAAACATTTTGAGATTTTCGGCAAATCGTTTTCACTGATCGGATCGCACCCTCGACCGTCCGGAAGGCAATCGCGAATGTGGTGGTCAAGAACCGGCAAACCACATTTTTCCGATGTACCGGAAGCCAAAATCGGTTTAAAAAATAAAAATCCTCGATGAGTAACTGCGCTTTACACCCACTTTTCGCCATTGGCGAACGTCGAGAAAACGTTTTGAGATCGATTTTTCCTGGTTTAGAATTGGCAATCGGTTTCACCGATCGGATCGCACCCTCAACAGTTCAAACAGCCGTTGGCGAACGTCGGTGGTCCAAAATCGGCAAACCGCTTTTTTTATGCTGGTCTAACGTTATACCGGCGATCGCCAACGATAGATCGAAGGTCTGATCCGCGATGTGAACGTCGAGAAATTTTTTTAAATTTACGTTTTCTTCGAATTTCATACATTTTTCCCCTTCCGAGCGATGTGTCGAATGTACTCGTTCGCCAACGGCTGTTTGAACGGTCAAAAGTGTGATCCGAGAGCCTCAAAAGTGATTGCCGATTCTGGACCACCATGCAAAAACAACAATTTTTACACTCTGTACACGATTTAACACTGAATCCCTATGGCGGCACACGTACATGTACGTGTACAGTTTTTTGGAAAAGTGGTCTAGAATCGGCCTTTTATACCTACTAACGTCGAGCTCGGTTAGTCACTGGATGTGTGACCATCTGAGTGATCGATTCAGACTATCGCGTTGTGTCCTTGGGCAAGGCACTTAACCCCGACTGTCCACATGGGGGCACGATGACGCCATGTACTAAGGCATACTGCACGTCTTCAACCAATCTAACCCTGCCTTTGCTGCAGTGCGGAGTTACAATGTTGGGGAGCTGGCAGCTGCTCGGTGGTTCTCTCCGGATACTCCGGCTTCCTACACTCGTAAAACTGTCACCAACGCAACATAACCTTGGCTGTTAATGTGTCGTTAAACCCAAATAAATAAATAACATTAAATCAGATACACGGGAATGATCAATTTTCGATGTTTCATCATTTTGTAACAGTGAATGATGCAATTAACTCAAGATTACGATTTTACATGTTGTGATTTTCTTGAAGTGCATTTCGAGGATTTGTTTTATTACGATAAGAAAGCGTACTATAGCAATCTCGTATCGATTGACATCATGCATACTTATGAAGCTCGATATTGCGTACACTGTAGTTGTCAATAGTAACAGTTTAATTTTTGCAGATTTGAAACCAAGTTGGAATTTTGGGAAGTAAAGGAGACATCAGCATCACCAAAGAAGCTCTACAATCCAGATAGATGAAATCTTCAACTGCACATGACTTGCCCTCCGAACGAATTTCAAACTGTAGGAAATTTTGGCCAGGATTGAGGGGGGGGGGGGGGGTGGAGATATCTCCCTGGTTGGAGATAAACAACCAAATGTTTCTTGCAGCTTTTTTCGGCAAAGAGTTAAGTTTGCAAAACACTATTGCACCCTGAGCCCATACCAACAATATGTCATGTAGCAGCATAGTCACACCAGTCCCAAGCAAGTCCATCTGAGAAAGGTCCTGGTGGTCTCTCTAAAATAGAACGTGTTTTGAGTTTGCACGGATGGTAGCAGTCAATCGTAGGACTGTTGACGCCATGGGTGTTTTAGCCTCTTGTAGTACTAGATACAGTAGTAATAAAAGTCGAAAACCTGTAACAGTAATCCAGTGGAAGAAGCCATCTGTGGGGGCAGTGGCGTATCAGCGTGGGGGGGGGGGGGGAGAGGTCTTGGCCCCTTAAAATTTTCGCTGGCTCTTAAAACATAACATAACATAGCTCCCAAAAATGGTCTCCAAAATTTGGCTGCACGCGCTAAAATTCCTCAGATTCGCCCTTAGAGCACTGAATTTGGCGAAACTTCTCGGGGAGGCCTAGTCCTACCAGGACCCTTCAGTAGTTAGTTATCCCTGCTCCCGCGGGAATTGGGAGGAGAATATATTGACCGGAGGCCTAGTCAGGACTGGGGGGGGGGGGGGCGAACGCCCGCTTCCGCAACGGCCTTCCGAATATTATGCCCCTCCCCCCCCCCCCCCCCACCCCCAAAAAACAAAACACTAGCTTGAGCGCCTCTTATTATAGAGTCCAGGCTATTCGCCTGTGTAGTGTTCTGAAGTCAATCATAGGACTAATGGCGGTAGCCGTCGTAGAAGCCATCAGTAGTGAGATTCGATCATAGGAATGAGTGGACTTGTGTTCCATCAGATCTTTCTCTGGAACGGGATATTAAAACCTGCCACTTGACTATTACTAAATTAATACTACTTAACTTTAATTTAAGAACAAACATTTTCTTTCTTTATTTTTCGTCACGTTTAGCGTCATTGGCTAAATGGTGACCGTAATAAAAGGATCAAGTTAAGTTTAGCCAATCGTCCAAAAATATGTTACCTACTCTAGAGGACTCCCACCCAGTGCGTGGTTTAACGAGCCCTACTGTACCGGCGAATGTACTACCCGGGATTCACACGAGGACTGAACACACAGTACCAGACGGGAATTGGCAGAAACGTACACAATTGAGGAGAAATAGTAGCAGATGCCCCGTCTCAACCAACTCATTGTTTGATTTTGTTCATTATGTCCCCAGCAGATCTTTGTGTGAAGCAGGATGTCATATCCGACCTAGTGATATCTTTACACAATGCCCAGGGACGCCGTGAGCACGGGGGCAAAGATGGCAGCTGTCCTCGCTGTCTTCGGACCACGGGGGCGCAGGGCTTCAGATTTGTCTAATTTGGGGACACCGGCTTCAAGTAAAAAATGTCCCCAAAATATGAGAAACTACATGATTAGTCAATTTACATGCAAATAAAATGCAATACAGGGCTTTCTAAGACCTATTTTACATGGTGCAACTGGGTGCAAAAGTATTTATTCAGAAAATATCTTTATTTTAGAAGGTTACAACAAGCTGTTGGTAGCTATCTCCTAATTTGGGGACACCCTTTAACGGCTTGAATTTGGGGTAATATAAAGGCCTGCTGGGGCGAGAGGGGGCAAATAACGCCCTTCCCAGCTTCGTCACTCAATTTTTTTCAAAGATTTATTCTCGAAGTAAAGCTAAAATACACTCGAAATCCGTTCTGAGAGCTTGCAAATTCAATGGGGGATTTTGAGGAGTTTGGGAGGAGGTGCCCCCTCTCCCAATGGGATGGGGACACCTCCTCTCAAACTCCCACATCTCGGGCCTTCGGCTTTCGAGACATGCATGCTTCGGCATGTCATGACGGGGCTGCTAGTGCGAGTAAATGCCCTTTTCTCGGGGTCTGACCCTTTGGACTGCAGGGCTTCCGGTGCTCCTGCAATACCCCAAAACTTTAATTTATGAACACACATTTTATTTATTTACTTTGTCAATGGCATAATGGGGATTCGAACCCCGGCCAAGAGAATTTCTTTTGACACCAATCTCTAAGAAGCGAAACTCTCTTCGAAATTACGCACAGCGCTCGACACCACCGGCAGAACAACCACCTTTTAGAAACAATACTCGATCATGCACAGTATTCCACACAATGCACTCGGCCACTAACAGGACGTCATCCGGTGGCGGAGTTGTGCGTGATTTGGACTGGTTTGGCTAGGCGGTTGGTGCCTAAGGAAACCCTCCTGGCCGGAATTCGAACCTCCGCTTTTCCATTTGCAATATAATATCGGTCTTGATTCCGCAGCACCAGGGGAAAAATCACGGTGGCCCATTGGTAAGCGGCTCAGCGCAGCGAACATCAGATCGAAAGGTTGCAGGATCGACGGTGTCCCTCGTCATCAGCGTTATGTTCTTGGGACATAAATCTCATCTTGATTACGTCGTGTACTGAGGCGTACGGCAAATCAACAGCACACACTTGACTTCAACAAATGCTAACCCTGCTTGGGCCGGGTTTTCAAGCGATTCTAACTCGGGTACAGCACAACCGTTACTTATTCCCAGTTCCTTATTCGACATCGGTTATCGACCGATTTTTATCGGTCGATAACGGATGTCGAATAAGGAACTGGCCACTGGGAATAAGTAACCATAGCTAATTCCATTTATGCCGTGTTAGTATGTTGAAAAGCCTCGCAGTTGCGTGCCGTTGTTCGGTGGTTCTCCGCGGGTACTCTGACTTTCTCCGCCCATAAAACTGTCCGACACAACTCGACATTGACTGTTGAAAGTGTCGTTAAACCCCAATAGACAAACAATCTTCAACGAGCCAGGCTAGTAAGTTGGAGAATCTTACTGTTACTCGCCGTTGCTAGGTGATTCTCTCCGAGTACTCCAGCTTCGTCCACCCGTAAACAGTCCGACACGATATGACCCTGGCTGTTGACAGTGTCGTTAACCCCCAATAATCAAATAACCAAAACATCCAGACAACGTGAAAAGAGACGTTCTGGTTGATTTCAGTGAAGTGCAGTATGAAGTGTCATTAACCCTTTACCCAACGTAACGGCCAAAACCGGTCAGCGCTATTCTCAAAAATCGCCAATTAATTTTCACCATTTTTTTTCATTTTTTGTCTCAAAAACATAGGTTATGACCCCTCGTTGGAACGAGTTCGTTCCAACGAGGGGCCATAACCTATGTTTTTGAGACAAATTTGAAAAAAAATTAGTTATTCAAGAATTATTTTTGCAAGTGTCGTCTGCTTTTCATGTTAGGTAAAGGGTTAATGCGTTCTATTCAGACAAATCCTAATATATTTATTTATTGGGGTTTATGGTCGCTTTTAGGAATTTTGGCTATATGGCGACTACAATACAACTCTAAAATCTAGATCTACCAATCGTTTATAATTATGCTACCCACTGTAGATAACTCACGCCCAACGCATGGGTTACTACTTTCGGACCCCATTGAACTAGTGAAGCAGAACATTTATACCTCGATTGTCGTGTGTATTCAACACTACCCAGTGGCGTAGCAACGGGGGTGGGGGCTGACGGTGTTGGGGACTTGGTCCCTAAATTCTCCCCAACCATACAAAAATGGTCCAATGTAACTTTCACTCAACATACAACCCCAAAATGGTCTCCAATATAGGGGCTACAACCCTACAAATGCCTCGGATTCGCCCTCTTATAGCACAAAATTTTGCAAACATTTTCGGGGGGGGGGGGGGGAGCTAGTCCTAACTAGGATTCTATAGTCCTTGTCCCCTGAGGGGAAGTGATAGGAGCCTCAGGAGGGGGTCGACCGGAGGGTCCTAGATGGGACTACGGGGGCCCCCGAAACCCCACACAACGGCCTTTCAAATACCATCTCACCAAATAAACAAACTGCCTAGAATCCTGGCTACGCGCCTTACAATACCCGAGACAATATAGGTACTGAAAATATGTTAGGAAAACCACGCGTGGAATACGAACAACAAAATGTATTACAAAGAACACATCTGACTGACCTTTACGAATTCCCGTTGATGTCGCAGGGATTCGCCAATGAAAATGCAACTTTGCGCTAATAAAATGGTTCGACACAAACAACAGTAGGCCTATCACGCTGGAAAGTGAACAGATCACCAAAGGTGATTTTTTTTTTAAATCTAAGCTTCATTCACCTAATTCATGTGTAATTGTGGAATAAACACAGATCACGACTCGGGTGGAGGGGGTGGGGTGGGCAGGAATCAATTACCCTTGCTGGAGTTATTCCTGTACTACTCAAAGTTTGCTAAGCACCAAATATTTGACACATCATTGTGAAATTTGCTGGTGACATATTTGCGATATATTTGGTGGATATGATTGAGGAATGTATTGAGATGTTCCCCAGTGTTTACATTAGCTTTCTGGACAGGTAGACTTTTCGTGACAGTCATGGAAAGAATGTACCCCTTAATTTTCATGATGTTTTCGTGTACTGTCTACATGTACATGGCATGTGTGGGGTATTCCATCTTCATTTCAACACAAACCCTTGTGATTTAATGATTGAATATGGCAAATGCAAATGTAAGAAGACATTTGTCTGAAGCAGAAATGTGGCGGGCCGTAGGGATGGTGGCGCAATGGGCTACCCATCGTCAGGTTGGTGAAGCCCTAGGTGTGCAGCATACGGTGATCACCAGAGCCTGGGCAAGATTTCAGCAATATGGCACACCAGTAAGACGGCATGATGGTGGCAGAGACAGGGCAACATCTGCAGTCGAAGACCGGTTTTTGATCATTCGGGCCCGTAGGAATCGCTTTGCAATAGTAACCCAGCTTCGCTGTGACCTTCAGAAATTGAGGATGCATCCGGGGTAAATGTTTTTACGCAGACTATCCGGGCATGGTTGTACGAAGGTGGTCTCCGATCAAGAAGACCATGTATTCGCATTCCGCTGTCCCATGCAGAACCACCGCCAGGCACGATATGAATGGGCCACGGACCACGTTGGATGGACCAGAGAAGATTGGCGACATGTCCTTTTTACAGATGAGTCGAGGTACTGCCTAGACCACACGGATAGGCGTTCTATGGTATGGAGAAGACCAGGAGAGCGATTCCACACAGCCAACATTGCTGAGCATGACTGCTATGGTGGAGGCTGAAACATGGTCTGGGCGGCATCAGTTGGGTTGGACGTACAAAGCTCTGTGTCCGTGAACGTGGTACATTGACTGCACAACGGTATATTGATGAGATCCTGGATGTCCACGTCAGATTGTATGCAGGTGCAGTGGGTGATAGATTTATTCTGATAGACGATAATGCCCATCCTGGTGTTGCCCATGCTGTCGGGGAGTACCGACAGAGGGAGGGGATTGAGCGTATGGACTGGCCAGCAAGATCCCCTGACCTCAATCCAATCGAACATGTCTGGAATGAGTTGCAGCTTGCAATTTCAGCCCATCCAGTCCAGCCAAGAAGTGTCCAGGAGCTTGGTGTCATGCTGGTCCAAGGATAGAACAACACCCCACAAAGGACCAACAGGAACCTGATTGGGAGCATGAGAAGGAGTTATCAAGCTGTATTAACAGTAATGGGTCTCATACTCGATACTGAACCCATACCAGTTCGCTCCGTCAACTTTTTGGCATATTGAAAAATTTCCTCTTTTACCAATATCCATTTTCCATGGTTGTCGCATTCAAAAGCTAAAAAATAATGTCAAACACAGACAAAATCTTAATTTCTGTACTTAAATCATTAAAGATATAATTAAATAAAAAATATATACACTTTTCATTACAATATTTCAACTGAAACGTATAACAGGTAATTGGATATACTTGGTGCATAGCAAACTTTGAGTAGCATATATTTCATTCGCATCTACGGCGCTCGTGAAACATATGATAAACTCCCAACTCGAGTCATTAATTCCTCAATTATTACTGTCCATCATCGTTGTGTTCCTGCTTAGTCTATCATACCAACCAAGCACTGCTCCATTAACAGGGGTTCCAACGGGGAGTGAACAGAGAATGAACACATACAGAACTATTAGAGAAAGGATGGGAAATTCCAACAACGTATACATATCGGTTGCACTAGCTCTTCTCCAACCCTCATGCAGTTTGACCACGAGTCAGTTCGTTCGCCTGAAATATGTTTTTATTATCAGTTCTGGTACGAATATGGTATGACTTCCAGAAACCCTTGGTTCCTGGCACTGCCTGCTGTCAACTCTGTGAGTTGATTGCATATATTTTTTGTCACGTGTTCTATGCATCGCAACCTTCATTTTGATGATAATTTGTGTATATTTAATCTGAATTTATGGATATCAGGGGAGGAAAAGTGAACAAATTTCTCTTACTTATATAGCACCTCAAGGCGACCTGCTTTCTGAACTTGGGAGTAAAAAAGTTGTATTTTTCAGGTGAGGCGTATCCGCTTCCACCTAAACTTTTGGAGTTTTTTACTTGCCTGTGTTCCCGTACTGAGGTTTGGAATAACTGATACTGACAGTGATATGTAACACACAGAAACAAATGTAAACAAAGCGAGTTTTCTCTTTCCGTCTAAATGTACTTTAAATTCCGCCCCTTGTTTACCGTATTCCTGGTGTTGGAAGAAACCTCTTTCGGTCATCATCTCGAACTTTGAATTTTGCATCAACTGAACAAGAAAACTTCCGAGTCTGAGAAAAATCCAGATTTCTGTTGTCTTTACTGTGTTCGCATGTCAGTTCATGTTCAAGGTAGGCCTTTCGATTTCTGTGAACAATGCACAATGCTTGGACATCAATAACATGTTATTGACAACATGGACGTTTTCGTGGTTGCATGGTTCGAAATTATAAGTAGAGTTGTCTCCCCTAGATCGCTTGGTATTGTCCTTTTCCTTTCTCCGACGTTTCTTTTTAAAAGAACGTTTTCGTGTTGTTTGCTTCTTTGAGACTTATAAAATAATATTTTATGTGTGATTAATTAAATACACGAGCGTTATTACTGATTATGATATACAAATGTGCGAACTAATGAAAAAGGCCTAAGTGGAAAGAAATTTTGTGTAAAACTATTTTGGCCTTCCCTCTTCCTTTGAGAAAGTCGACAGGTTACGACGGTCCGCCCCTTCAAGTTGACTTTTCGTCGAAAGGGAATTGGAAACCAGAAAATTCCGGATACAGGGCGGAATGTATGGGGAGGTGGGTGTTCCAAGTACTGAAAAAACGTTATTTCCCCTGTGCACTTTTTTTCCTGTTGGTTTCTCGCAATATAATTATGATATAGTTGAATTAGTGAGTGTTTTAATAGTTCAAATGGAACTTGTGAAGAAAATTCGACATACTTCATGTTCCTTGAGATCGGAACAGCTCCAGTGATAAGATGTTGTTGACGTATTAACACACCTTTATCCTCAGTGTAAAATCTTAGATTTCTTATGAGAAAGGAACTATAGGCGAGTGAATTAAGTGCATCAATCGCTGCTATCTGGTGCAGGCGCGTCATACTACAAAATTTTGGCCAAAAATGCCTCCCAGATTGCTGGAAATGGCATTTACCAGGCCTTCGCCGAAAATATTTGGGGGGGGGGGGGGGGTGGGCCTTCCCGTGCACCGTTGGCATGACGCCACTGATCTGGTGCCGTGGGGTGGGAATGTTGCTATAAATGAACAATGCTCTACAAATCTCTGTTTTTCAATTTCTCTACGCCTCGTAATGGGCGACCGTTTTTTAAAGAATGTACTTTGACGTCTGTGAAATATGAATATGATGACCAGGGGAAGGGGTCAGGGGGGCACATGCCCCCCCCCCCCCCAAAAAGCATTTCAAACATGATAACCCCCCCCCCCCCCCCCACCCATCCCCCCCACCCCCTCACCCAAAACATCAGGCAAGAAATTCTAATATCTAGCAATTTACATGATTCTGAGTCCGTTTGTGGCCATAATTTATACGTTGTGAAAGGCATTAATAATTAGGCCACATTGTGATGCTGTGCACAATTCTCGCGACAATCCAAATTGAATACTTCCAACATATTTCAGTTGTTATTGATAAAAAAAGTGCCGAGATTAGAAAGTTGATAGACTGAGACGATCAGGCCTATTAGGATTCGTGCTTGGTAAACAAGTGAAGAAAAATCTATTACGTTGTGACTACAGTTAATGCATCACATCTTTCACGTCGTCAGATGCCATGGATTGGGAGGAGTTAAGTATGCGTTGACTGACTTGGCGCAATCTTGGGGGTGGGGAGGGGCAAGTTGAGTTGCGATGCCTTTCGCTAAGGTTCCTGTAATCAATTGCACACAGTAAAGTCGCCATGGACTGGACGCAATCCACGCATTGGTAGTGATGTCCATGCATGCCTTTACCAGGTATAAGCTTGTTGTACCCGGTGCTTCATTAACCCTTTACCCAACGCAGACGATTTCAAAATTTATTATTTTAAATATCATTTTTTTTTAAATTTTTTTCAAAAATTTTCAACAAAACCATATCATGTGACCCCTCTTTGGAACGAGCTCGACGAGGTGGGGCAGTGAGCGAGCAGGTGTAGGACGAGCAGATGGGCAAAATATGTCAATTTATTTATTGGTGTTCAAGATCATATACTTATGCACAATGGCAAATCGTGACCGTGACAGTTTTACGGGTGGAGGAAGCCGGAGTACCAGGAGAGAACCACCAAGCATCGACGAGCAACTGTCAGCTCCTCAACATTCTCACCATCGACGTGCAGTACGCCTCAATACACGGCGTCATCGTGCCCCCGTGTAGGCAACCGGGATAAAGTGTTTTGCCCAAGGATACAACGCGGGTCGTCCCGGACGGGGATCGAACTCGGGACCTCTAGCATAGACGTCCAACAATCTACCACTGAGCCACCGCGCTCTCTGAAATATGTCAATAAAGCAGTCAAATACAGATGTCTATATGAAAACATCCACCAAAAATACTCACGATGTACTGGGACAGAGCGGCAGTAATGACTGGCCACAGATGATAATCTCATTCACCGATCACATTACAGCAGGGGCGGACAGGGCCAATAGAGTTGGGGAAACTGTACCAAGAGGGCCCGGACCCGGACAAAATGTCGATATTTCAAACTGAAAGAACGCTGCTTCCTTGCATCTGAGCAATCCATGGCAGTTCGCATAGAGGGCATTGCGATGGCATTTTTTTAATTATATTTATCGCTTATTTGGCAAAAAAGGATGCACCAAAGAGGGCCCCATGAGTCGGACTCATCGGGCCGACCATAGTTCGGCCCAATGAGAGAAAATTTTGATTTTTCGAACCGAAATAACGCTGTTCCCTTGCATGTGTCGATTAATGGCAGACTGGACTGCTTCTATATCGAAATGCTCTCAATGCGGACTGTTATTGGCAGTCCACATAGAAGACATTTCGATAAACCCACAGTCTGTGCAATCGGATCCATTTCGCCTTTTGGTCATTTTCACGAATTTTCATGCACCAACAGGTGTTGGGCTGCATCAGGTTTTGAGGCCCTGGAGTAATAGGGGGGGGGGGGGGGGGGCACCGGGAATGTCCCGGCGGACCATACGGCCAATCCGCCTCTGCATTACAGAAGGATAAAGGGGTGTATCCGTCTCTGCATTACAAAAGGATATAGGGGTGTACACAGTTGTATTTTTGTGTGAAATAATAATCGTTTACAGCGACTTGGAAAACGAGGAGAGAACTTGAAAAAAAAATACAACCCAAAACAAACAAACTTTCAGTAACATCATTTAATGAGTTTTAATTTGTTGTCTGAATAAAATTGTATTAGCATTTTACTGAATACTTCGTCATTGGGGGCTATATTTTTGCTTTACAAAACTACGCATTGTTTTAGCAACGTGATGTGATGTGAGGCCTTATCACTAGTCTGTACAGTACGACCGTCGTGTACTGGTCACTTTCCGCGCGGGGCGAGGGGGGGATAATTCCACGGACGCAGTAAAATTTGATTGCAAACACTAATTATATGAATAAGCATCAAACGTTTAACGAATCGCCCGCATCCGCCCGCGTAATATGCAAATTCAGCAGCTGAAAAAATAGTATTTTTCGAAAAATTTCAGCCAGTAATAAGGGCGAAAGCTTGATATATATTCCTATTTTCGAGTTTTGAGTTCCCATAAAAACTTGATGGGAACTTTTTCTATAGGATTGAAAGAGAGGACCTGAACGTAGAGGGGTAGTCACTACGTTCAGATCGCTGAACTAGAAAAAGTGGGTGAACAAACAGTCCACAATAGCATTTGAATTCCTTACACAATTTGACTGGTGGAATGAGAGCATGACAGTTACCCAACAGCTCATTTTGTTCGTACAGACGACACAACGACGCACAATGATTTGAGAATAATCAGGAGCTATTTATTTATTTATTGTGGCTTAACGACAATTTCGACAGCCAGGGGCGCCTTGTGTTGGACAGTTTTACAGGTGGAGGAAGCCAGAGTACCCAGAGAGAACCGCCTAGTAACGGCTAGCGACTACCAGGCTCCCCAACGTACTAACTCCGCGCAAGCCTGGTTAGCATTCGTTGAAGACAAGTGCACCACCGACGTGCAGCGCCACCGTGCCCCCAATCTGGAGCTAAAGACACAATATGAACATTGTTGGTGTCATAATGACAATGCATGTTAATCGTCAAAATCACATTTGGAATTTGCACTTAATTTTTTTTTATTTCTCTTTGTTGATGTAAAATACTCCCAAATGAAGCTTAAAAGCAGTTATTGGACTTTAGTTCCTTTGTTTAACTGGTTGAGTGTTAGAAGCCACTGTCAGGGCTTTCAGAAAAATGAGTAGACCTGAAACGGTTAAGGGGTTTTCTTGATCGATTAATCGCGTGGATTAATCTTGGTTAACCGATTAATCACTTGTCCAAACAGATATCTGAATAACTGCCATACCGTTGGTGATTGACAGCATGAACCCTTTACCCAACGTAACAAACAAAACAGACTAGGCCTAAAAACAAAAATCTCCATTCAAATATATTATGTTTTCATTTTTTGTCTCAAAAACATAGCTTATGGCCCCCTCATTGGAACGAGCTCGTTGAGCTCGTTGCAATGAAGGGTCATAAGCTATGTTTTTGAGACAAAAATTGGAAATTTTTTGTAATTTATGAATTTATTTTGCAAGTATCGTCTGCTACCCGCAGTGGGTAAAGGGTTAAGAATGACCATTTCCAGCTACTGATACAGAATGATGGTCATGCAAGTAAACAAGTATGTCAGGAAAGTAACTTGCATGCTTTTCTCTGTCTCATATAATTGATGTGAGTCAGTGTGATAATGTTTGTCTGTTTTGGAGCAAGTTTGTTCCTTTGTTGAACCATATAATACAGTAGTTCAAAAGTAACGGTTTATCGAACAATTACTTTTTGGGATCGATCAAGATGTTGATCATTGATTAATCGATTAATCGGTTAACAGTTTCAGCTCTAAAAATGAGAGTACCAGAGTAAAAAGCCTACATTTTCCTGGCTCATGTTTCATATTCAGCCAAACGCAAATAATATTTTGTTTGTATAAATTTGTTTTATTAAAAATGATTGCCCGTGGGAACTCTTCAATAATTTATAATAAGCACATTTGAATAAAAATTTAAGACGACCAAAAATAATCTAGCTCTTAACCAGTTAAAACTCTACCAGCTGTCCCACATCAGGTTGTCATTAAAATTGACAATGGTGGCCACCGTGAGATTATTTATGGGTTCTCGTCTCCAGACAGTTGTTCAAGACAGCCGTCGGGTGACAAATTTGCATTCCTAAATACTTCCTATATATTTTGTTTTAGCAACTGTCTTTTTCCAAAAATTTATCATTGACAAGTTTTATGATAGCCCGGTGTTTTATGATGGTCTTCGGTGATTGTAATTACGGATTTGATATCGAGATGACCATCTTAGATTTGCAGTAAACACTTAATGTTTACGAGCCTCACAGTTAGATGTTCTCCAGAGCGGCAGGGTTGTTGACAAGAAAAGCTCCCTTACACATTAGAGGCGATGCGAGCGATGCGATAATTTTGTTGTTAGCTATTTATCTTCTCGGCTTGCAGTTTCAACGCATTATAATGCCTGCAATGTGAACCCTCCAGTAAGCTGAACACACAAATATTAATTTTATTTGTATCAATGTCAGGCGCGTATCCAGGGTTCTATATATGGGTGTCCTAGCCAGCTTTGGGGGAGCCAAAGATGATATTTGAAAGGCCGTTGTGTGGGGTTTCGGGGACGTCCCTTGGTCCTCACTAGGATTCTCCGACCGTTGCCCCTCCTCTCACCTTCCTGAAGTGAAGGGGGAGGAGGGGGTCCTTGTTACTTGTTAGGACTAGACTCTCTCCCCCCCCCCCCCTCACATTCCTTCCTGCAAAATTTAGAAAGTTTTTTGGGGGAGGAGAGCAACTATCAATGTCCAAAAATAAACCTAAAATCATTAATTATACTTTTGACGTTACGATCGTCATTGGACGTTCCTTCGTGCATACTGTAGTCGGGTTAACCCTTTACCCAACGCAGACGATATCAAAATTTATTATTTTAAATAACATTTTTTCGAATTTTCAAAAAATTTCAACAAAACCATAGCATGTGACCCCTCGTTGGAACGAGCTCGTTCCAACGAGGGGTCACATGATATGGTTTTGTTGAATTTTTTCGGAAAATAATATTTCTTCAGCTGCTGAATTTGCATATTACCCGGGCGGATGCGGGCAATTCGTTGGGTAAAGGGTTAACTGAATATTATCTTCGTTCATCTGTAAGGCTCAGATCTTACTGAGTTGGGACCGGAGAAGAAAAGCCTGTTATCACAATTTTATTCCAGCTTTTCTAGCGCTCGCATAACTTCAACTGTGAAACGCCTCAAATGCCTCCTCGCACTGGGCGCGGTGCGAGCGTTGTGCCCAATGTGGTCAAGTACGAACAACTGGTTTAACACCTTACCCAACAAATCGACCGCATCCGCCTGCATAATTTAAAATTGAGCAATCGGGATTTTCTTTCACAAAATGTTATCAAAACCATATCATATGACCCCGTTTTGAAACGTATTCTTGAAGCTTGTTCCAATAAAGGGTCACATGATATGGTTTTGACGAAATGTCGAAAAAAAATATTAAAAATAACGAATATCTGATTTGATTTATTTATTTATTTAGTAGGGTTTATCGACACATTAACAGCCAGGGTCATGTCATGTCGGTGAGCCGGAGTACCTGGAGAGAACCACCGAGCAACGACGAGCAGCTGTCAGCTCTCCAACATCGTAACTCTGAACTCTGCACCGCGGCACAGACAGGGCTAGATTGGTTGAAGACATGCGCACCATCGACGTGCAGTACGCCTTAGTACACGGCGTCATCGTGCCCCCATGTAGGCAATCGGGGTTGAGTGCCTTGCCCAAGGACACAACGCGGGAGCACGAATTAGTCGCTGAAATGGTCACCCATCCAACTTCTAACCGCGCTCGACGTTTCTTAACTTCGGTGATCTGACGAGAACCGGTTACCGCGAAGCCACCGCGCCATCTGATTTGATATCGTGTGTGTTGAGTAAAGTTTTAAATTTATGTTCTGTTTGGGATTTTGATTCAGTACGGTTCCTCAGATTTGAGTAGGGACCTGCGAAGCTTCGAGATTCGATTCGCTTTCGAATCTTAAGTTGTTATTCAGTTCGATTCGAAATCGGCTGCCCGATTTGTTTCCTTTCAAATCTTTTGACTGGAATAAAGCTTGATATCACTCATCTATGGCGTCTCTCAAAGTATCTAGTTCATGTCGAAAATTGTACATAAATAAATAATGCTAAAAATAAAAAAAAAATGAGTGTAATTTCATCTGTATTAACATAAATAGCATCTGAGCCCAAATCATCACTCATGCTAATTCCATTATCACTAGTCACCACCACTGTTCGAAGCAAATTTAAACTTTCCAAACAATGTTGACAATGAGCTGTTGCCAATTGCTGGTCATGCGCAGTGCCCAGTATTGGTAACTTTCTCACCCGTTCCTGTTTCGTTAACTATAAACATCCCTGGGTAATATTCCAACTACACCATCAAGGCATGCCTTCAGCGAAGGCATGCCCTGATGATGTAGTTGGAATAGTTTATCAGCCGAGATTTGAGCCATCACAGTCGGAACAAATCAGGTTTATACGCCGGCGCACCCACAATCGCCCCTCCTCTCATCTTTCTGAAGTGAAGTGGGCGGAGGGGTCCTTTGCACGTCAACTGTGAAAAGGCCTCAAATGCCTCTTTCGGCGAAGGCATGCCTTGATGATGTAGTTGGAATAGTTTATCAGCCGAGATTTGAGCCGTCACAGTCGGAACAAATCAGGTTTATACGCCCGCGCACCCACAATCGCGCCTCCTCTCACCATTCTGAAGTGAAGTGTGCGGAGGGGTCCTTTTCACGTCAACGATGAAAAGGCCTCAAATGGCTCCTTCGGCGAAGGCATGCCTTGATGATGTAATTGGAATAGTCTATCAGCCGAGATTTGTGCCATCACAGTCGGAACAAATCAGGTTTATACGCCCGCGCACCCACAATCGCCCCTCCTCTCACCTTTCTGAAGTGAAGTGGGCGGAGGGGTCCTTTTTCAAGTCAACTGTGAAAAGTCCTCAAATGCCTCCTTCGGCGAGGGCATGCCTTGATGATGTAGTTGGAATAGTTTATCAGTCGAGATTTGAGCCATCACAGTCGGAACAAATCAGGTTTATACGCCCGCTCATGCACGCACAATCGGTCAACTTCTGGACGCCCTGATTCGATTCGAGATTCAATTCAAATCGAAAATGTGTGATTCGCAGGCCCCCCACAATCGGTCACCCTCTGGACGCCCTGAGCTATGTTGGAAAGCAAAGACAGACTTTAACTGCACCGAGACAAATATGAAAACTGAAACAAAGAGCCACTGATTAAAATTTTGACGAAAAGATGCGCAGCGTCCAAGGAATATTCAGCAATTGTATGTTTTTGCTTTGGAAATTTGTCTCAGTTTAATTTCTTGTTGTTTCGTTTGGTTAACTAGGCTTAAATTAGATGCACCACACTCTCTGGTAATTGCAAACTGAGTGCACAAGTCGTACATGTGTTACTGTTGCGTATCACGCGTCAACCCTCGCACCGCTTCAAGTGTGTAAAGGGCCAAATCCCTCATAACTCATAACTCATAATTCTATTTGCGACATACATGCATAACAGCGAGAAACTTCCAATAACTTAATATACTAAATGGTGACATGATAAAAAAACAACCTCTAAACTAGATTAGTACGTACATCGAAGCGCGCATGTATACCGCAGGGAGATGACATAGCCAGATTGGCTGTCTACCTGTCATGCCCCTGAACCACGCTAGGAAACGCGATTTTTCTTCCAATGAGCAATATCTGGAAATAATCTACAAAGTGATGAATCGTGAATATTAGATTGTGGTGTATATCTAACGTTACCCGGTGCAGTAAGACATTGAAAAATGTGCTGGATATCCCACACGTGGAATCCGGCCCATATGTACGAATGTTATGTAAGACCGTCCTGTACGAACGCATCTGATTGCCTGTTACGCCTCTGGTTGACGCCATGACGTGGATGAAATGCCTCGTCACAAAACAGTGTCACGTAAGAAAGTAAACAGAGTGCCGAAGCGGATATTTTTCTTTAACTCTTTACCCAGCATAACTGCCAAAATCGGCCAGCGCTATTTACAAAAATCGCCAATTAATTTTCTCGTCGAGTTCGTTCCAGTGAGGGGTCATAACCTATGTTTTTGAGACAAAAAAATGAAAAAAATAGTTATTCAAGAATTTTGCAAGTGGCGTCTGCTTTTCGTCTCAGATAAAGGGTTAAACAGCTATGCTTCATTCATTTAATTCAAGCTTAATCGTATATGAATACAGAATACAACTCAGACAAGTTTGGGGCACGGGAATCAACTACCCTTGTTGTTTCGTTTTTTTTTCCTGTGTTCAGAAACTCCAGTTTGGATCGTTGGTCCCTGCCCTACGTACTCCACCCTCGCCGTGGTTCTTTCTTAACGCTTTACTTAACACGAAAGGAAGACGATACTTGCAAATAAAATTCTTGATTAACCTTTTTTTTCATTTTCTGCGTCAGAAACATAGCATATGATCCCTCATTGGAACGAGTTCGATGAGCTCGTTCCAATGTGGGGTCAAAAGCTATATTTTTGAGACAAAAAAAATGAAAAAAATAATGAAAATTGAATGGTGATTTTTGTGAATAGCACTGGCCGGTTTGGCCGTTATGTTGGGTAAAGGGTTAATACTCCGACTAGTAGTTTCGGGAGATCTAGTAGCGAGTCTGTTGCCCGTCCACCTGTTGGACCATCCGTCTGTAGACCTTGCAATCACAAACTTTTGAAGAGTAGGACAGATTTTTACAAAATGTGGTTACAAGAAATAGTGTGAAGAGCACAAATGCCTGCTGTGGGGAATCCTGAGTCCGACAAGGTGTTTTACATAGTTATGTCCCTTTATTGGTTATTCTGTCAACTCACTTTTCGCACATTTTTCAATCTTTTTTCACAAAACTAGCTGAGAGTTAACATAATTATTAAATGTACACATGCAAGCTGAAATTCGGCGCTGTTATGGCCTGGAACCAGTTTAGCCCTCGAATAGGTCATCGCCTTTGTTTAGATTTAATCTTCCGGAACAAATTGGTGCATCCTAAAATCAGTTGGATTATTTATTTATTTAATTATTTATTTATTTATCTATTTATTTATTTACTTATTTATTGAGGTTTAACGACACTTTCGACAGCCAGGGTCACCTCATTACGGACAGTTTTTCGTGTAGAGGAAGCTGGAGTACCCGGAGAGAACCACCGAACAACGGCGAGCAACAGTCAGACTCCCCAACGTACCAGCTCCACACAAACAGGGTTAGCATTGATTGAAGACAAGTGCACCATCGACGTGGAGTACGCCTTAGTACACAACGCCACCGTGCCCCTCGTGGGCAATCGGGATTAAGTGCCTTGCCCAAGGACACAACGCAGTTACCCCTGGCAGGGCTCGAACCGTGGTCTCCTCGGTTTGAAGTGCAATGCCGTAACCACCGAGTCACCGCGCTCCCCGCGACGCCCATGTCCTCTCCCTCAAATACAGGGAAGTCTCGAGTCGACCATTTGTGATATCTATTAGCTGAATTACATTGGATGTTGCAATTCGGAAATTCCTGGGAAAGGGGAATCGAGAGGTTTTCCAATTTTTTTCCACTTTCAATTTCTCGACTTCTACTCAGGAGCCGCAGGAACCGGTGTGTGTGGGGGGGGGGGGGGGGGGGGGGGGCTTCAGCCAATGACTGCTGAAACAAGGGGCGGATCCAGAGCCTCCTTCATATTTCTCATACCGGTTCAGTTTCGATGGATTTCGGACCATTTTTTGCAGTAAGTGGCAGCAAACGCTAAAATGTATGCAGTCTGTTAAAAAATCGGTTAACTGAAATTGTTCGTAATCTTACAGACATACAAGTACCAAATCCACCCCAGACAAGATAATCCACAGACAGTATAACTGCTGTAAACGTCAGGTAAAGCATACAGGTGAGGTCGATTTATCAGCTTTGGTCGTTACGACCAAAGCTGATAAATACACCTCATCTGTATGCTTTACCGACGTTTTTTAACGGCTCTCAAAGTGTGAAATTTTTCAAATACATCTGAAAAATCTCAAAATATCCGCTCAGATGCATGGAAATGGGGGTTTTGGAACCCTGAAATTTATTTAAAATTTTCGTACGACGCCATTCCGACGACCATCCATCATCCGATCCACCCTCCCCCTCCCCCCCCCCCCCCTACACATACACTTTGAAAATTGTTCCGCCGCCCCTGGTACTGAGCGCATTACAGAGCCAAACGTTGTATGAATCAAACGAGAATTAGTATTGCCACTTTTTTTAAATCCTGAACAAATTCTAAAGTAAAGTGATTGATAATAGTGTAACCTGTCTGAATCCCCGACATCCTCCGGATTGTACACCTGGCAAGTGGCCCCCATCTGCGTAGCTGATGGATGACAACACACAGGTCACCCAAAATTGACCCGCGCGGTTGTAACAACAAGCGTTCTCCTTCATCAAAATCACGTTATGAGTATCTCGATCATTTTAAATAGCGACCCCGATTGTTCAGTAGTCGCCCTAGTATTTGATTGAATAGTCTGGAATTATAATCTATCCCCCTTCAAACCATGTGTTATGAACATAAGCGGGTCAGAGATTTGTTTCGAAATTATAGCATTTGGTCGTAAATTATATCTAATTATACCTCTCAGTCATTTTAATACAGGGTGTTTGTGATTCGGATTTCATTTAATGCCGCTGTCCAGAGCTGGTCTGCTGGAGATTAATGTTTCACAGAAGATGGCACGTGTTCGCTTTCTTGTGGGAGGATTAATTGGGAATTACATAGCTATATCGCTCTTACCCTCATTCTTTCAACTCGTTTTCCCCCCATGAAGCTTGATTCTCCTTTTGGTAACACAAAGTCACAAATGCGTCTGCTCATCGCCGAATGAAGATCTTGTGTGTACTTATTTTGTATTTGCCAGGTCTCGCGAAAATCAGTAATATAACCCCTTGTGGAAACCCCAGGAAATGTGCTCTTCGATAGCTTTAAATGTACCAATAATATGCGAATTCTTCGTGCAGTAAATTTTGCGCAACGTCGGGATGCTGGGAGTGTGTTCATAAGCAAGTCAGAAAATAAGCAGACTGACATATTCAAAATAAGATCCCCGGAGGCGAATTTAGTGATGCTACCCTGCACAGCAGGGTAGCCTCACTACATTTACCCTCTGTGAACCTCAATCTGAATCAGGGTCTCAAAACTAAACAGAAAGAGGTACCCAGAGGATAAATTGGCCCACTGTATGGGATTGCATTACCAAATTCACCCTCTGGGGACCTCATTCTGCAAATGTCAGACTGCTTATTTTCAGGCCTGTTCATAAGGACCTGAGTCACGTGTGTAAGTGAAACTGGTATCAATCAATGTTAGGATTTAAGAGTGTATAAAAAGGTCTGAAATGCAATTTTCTCATTTTTCTATCATCCAACAAGGTATTCGTTTGAAAATGTCGGCTGAGAAACGCAGGACAACGAATCTAGAAAATATTAAAGTTAAAATTCAGTTTGGAAGATTGATTGAGGTGTGTTGACGGTGGGGTAATTTGTTGTGTCTTTTTTTCTGAAAGCTGTTAGATCTTGAAACATCTAACTGACATAATATTATAAGTTAACCCTTTACCCAACGAATCGCCCGCATCCGCCCGCGTAATATGCAAATTCAGCAGTTGAAAAAATATTATTTTTCAAAAAAATTCAACAAAACCATATCATGTGACCCCTCGTTGGGACGAGCTCGTTCCAACGAGCGGTCACATGATATGGTTTTGTTGAAATTTTTTTAAAAATTTAAAAAAATGATATTTAAAATAATAAATTTTGATATCGTCTGCGTTGGGTAAAGGGTTTAGTTGGCGGATACGGTGTAACATGAGGCCAAGTTCGAACGATATTATTTTGTTATCGTCATTCATTTATTTACAAAAACAGACAAATAGTGACGCAGTGCAAGGGGAGTAATCCAACATCTCATTGATCGCCATGAAAATTATTTATTTATGACACCCGACATTTTTGGGCGCATTTACAATTCTGCCTGCTTCCCAATGCTTTGAACTGAAAACAAACTTTCTAAAGTGCCTAGTAGCTGAATTCAGAATGTCTTCCCCCAACTCCTTCTCTTCATTCGCCGCTTCCTTTGGGTCAGAAGAGGCAGGTCAGCCTTCACCAAATGCCCTGGATACGATGACCCTAGCGAAGCAAACAATGACAAGACGGTGGCAGTGCATTGAAACCACCTAACTAATCCCTCAAGTCAAACTTAGTTTAGTTTTAGTTTAGTTTAAACATTATTTTATTTCTTTGATAAATACAAGTGCACAAGATATGAAGTAACATGATTTAACAAGAGCTTATGAATTGTGGATTCAGCAGCAAGCCGAAACTTATGTAACCTGTTTCCAACAAACTTAATGGGGAAAACTTAGAGGACAAGTCCGCAACAGATCACACGAAATGGTCCAAATGGAAAAAGAAATAAACTTGAAACTTCTCTCGAAACCAATCTCACCGATCATTAGCCCGGCAAAGCCACCAGCCAAAAGAAGAAGAAAGGAAAAGCCATCAAAACGCCACTAACCAAGGCCTCCAACAAGGGCGTCTCCACAGCCATGAAGAGATTAGAATTGTAATGGGGGTTTGAAAGTAGTCGCACTTAGTGTGGCCACAAATCTCTCCTCTTGCACCTGGGGCGCCTAAAACAAAATACTATTTCATAGACAAAGATAGCTAATATTAGTACGGGAATGAGGCTGGCAATTTGTCTCACACTTCTTACCCATACAATATACATCTATTTATGAATTGAGATAAAATGACTTCTTTCAAAGCATATACCGATAGGGCCTAGCGAAGCTGCAAAGTTCGATTCGGTTCGAAACCACATTAATGATTATATGGTGGCGCTTATACGGAAATATACGGAAATATACGAATCGCCGTGATGTTGTCAAAAGTGTTTCTTCTTGATCTCTTCTTCTATCATCAGGGACCAATGCTATAAAACTTTTACAATTGTATTTTCTAGACCTGTTGTTATGACTTTAAATGGGTTAAAATGAACCATTAGCATTTTTAAAGATCTGGCAATTTGCCAGCTGGCAAATTGCCATATCTTTTAAAATGCTAATGGTTCATTTTATTCAGTTATATTAATAAGTAGAAAATACAATTCTAGAAAATAGAATTGTAAGAATTTTGTAGTATTGGCTCCAGGTCTCCTGCACAGGAGGCCTGATGATAGAAGAGTTCGCAGAAGTTCGGCTTCGGAACTAATTTATTCCGTTTCTGGAATATACCGTTTTTACCGTTTTTAACTCTTTTGGCGCGGAATAATCTGAGAAACAGAATTCTTAGCGCCTAATATTCTTCAGGAATTTTACATCAAGTATAGGTTCTAAGACTAAAGCGTTCTTATTTTAAAAGATGTTCTAATGATCTCATTGACAGTTTTTCAAATGATTTCCTGTATACATTTAAATGGTACCTTTATACTTTCAAGGGACGATATCGTTGTTCATAGATAGGACATAAATGGTGCATGAAACATAGGAATACGTATCTTTGTTTAACCCTAACGCATCCGCCCGCGAACTATGCAACTTCAGCAGTTGAAAAAATATTATTGTTCAAACAATTTCAACAAAACCATATCATGTGACCCCTCATTGGAACGAGCTCGTCGAACTCGTTCCAACGAGGGGTCACATGATATGGTTTTGTTGAACTTTTTTGAAAAATTTGAAAAAAAATGATATTTAGAATAATAAATATTGATATCGTCTGCGTTGGGTAAAGGGTTAAAAGCACTTGGAAATGGACATACACAGTTGGCTAAAATTACTACTGCAGTACCTTTCCGCAGTCTGCCGTCTGTCGACTTTAGTCGCCTATCGCGCCAACAGAGTTAACTGGCTTGCCTAAACAGACGACTCACAGTCGAATACAGACTTGAGTTGAGACATTATTTTCTCTATTCTACGGTCATTAGAGGTGCAATATCTACAAATTAAAAAGCTTGTGAAATTCGATTCGGGATTCGAAATCCTTTGCCTGATACGATTCGAGATTCGATTCGACCCGAAATTTGAGGGAACTTCAATGCTATTGTTGTTCTAACCTGTTCAGTGAATTAGTTATGCTGAGAAATGTTCGGCATTAAATGCCATTAATCACCTAACATGCGTTAACTATTATAAATTCAAGTCGTTGGAGAAAATCTCTCAAAAGTAGAAGAAAAAATGGTCGTTTTCAAGCAAGCAGACCTTGACATTTTAATACAAACCAACGTTATGCAAAAACTCCAAGCGCAAACCAAATTTGTGACGCCTTAATAATTTTCTTCCAGCCTCGCCCACGAGTGCATGCATATTACAGAAAGTTTGTTTTCATCGCTGGCATTTATGATCGTGGACTTGTTGTGTGATCATCACATCATTCATCAACACCAGTTGTTGTTACACTTCTGTTGCATTTGATGGGGTATAAATTCAGAAGATGGGTTGCTCATTTCCGACGTTTTTGGAAATTAAACTATGAAGTGTTTCTGAAAAAAATGTCCACGCAATTTGTTCATTAATTTTATGACGCCAGTTTATGGGGCAAAACATCCAGAAATATTACCAGAATGGATTGCGTAATCAAACTCGATTGCAAAACATCCACCGACGTCTCTGATGTTGTGTTTTTTCATTAACAGCACATAAACTTAATTGGCCTTCTTGCTATATCCATAATACCGCTCCAGGCATTAGGATGGGAAATACGATGGTCTGAATTATATATGTGATGTTTTTACATTGCTCGCGGCATTTTGTCTGCTGTGCTAGACATATTGAAATTCAACGAAGTTAACCCCTTTTGTATTATTTATTTATTTATTGGTGTTTGAGGTCACATATTTCTGCACAATGGCTAACCATGACCGTGACAGTTTTACGGGTGGAGGAAGCAGGAGTACCCGGAGAGAACCATCGAGCAACGGCAAGCAACTGTCAGCTCCCCAACATACCAACTCCACACAAGCAGGGTTAGCATTGGTTGAAGACAGGCGCACCATCGACGTGCAGTACACCTTAGTACACAGCGTCACCGTGCCCCCACGTGGGCAATGGGCGTGAAGTGTCTTGCCCAAGGACACAACGCGATTGCCGCAGGTGGGATTCGAACCGAGGACCTCTCGGCTTGCAGTCTGCACCTCTACCAACTGAGCCACCGCGCCCCAACCCCTTCTGTAAAGCACTTCCCTCGTGGACAAGTTAAAATGATTTCTACTCATCCTTATTTTACCTGTTACAAGGGTGTAGCTAGGGAGGGTCATGGGGGTCGTACGCCCCCCCCCCACCCCCGAATCCCAAAGGTCCGCAGCCGATATTCTCCACAGCAACCTAATACATGCATACATTGAATGTGATTCACTTTCACTCAGCATGAAATATTTGATCACTGCTGATATTAAATATTGAAGAATTTTTTTCCGGGAGAGCCCCCACCGGACCACCACCGATGGCCAAAGGTGAAGTTGGAGGAGATTATGGGAGGGGTGACCCCTCCCATAATCTCCTCCAACTTCACCTTTGGCCAAGGCTTGGCCTCTGGCCAAGATTTCAGTCTTTTTAGTTACCAGACCTTCTCATCCTTGAGTTGCATTGTGGGCGACCCTAAAAAAATTGCTGGCTAGACCCCCCCCCCCCCCCCCCCCTGCGTTACCTAAAGCAAGTTGACTTACGGAGTATTGTCTAACCAAGCTTGGGGAGCCCGGTGGCTCAGTGGTTACGGCATTGAACTTCAAACCGAAAGGTTCTCTGTTCAATCTCCGCCAGGGGCAACTGCGTTGTGTCCTTGAGCAAGGTATTTAATCCAGATTGCCCATGTGGGGGCACGGTGGCACTTTGTACTGAGGCGTATTGCACGTCGATGGTGCACTTGTCTTCAACCATTGCTAACCCTGCTTGTGTGGAGTCAGTACGTTGGGGAGTTTGACAGTTGCTCGACGTTGTTCGGTGGTTCTCTACGGGTACTCCGGCTTCCTCCACCCGTAAAACTGTCCGACACGAGGTGACCCTGGCTGTTAAAAATGTCGTTAAACCCCAATAAATAAATAACCAGGCTTCGAAATTCGAATCGATTCGAAATGGTCCCCGATGGTTGGATTCCATTTGATTCGAGTCCCGTTGATACGGAAAAGTTCACTTCATTGAGATGTTCTCAAATACGACCAAATGTCTCCTCTTCTTTAATTTTTCTTCTGTCATCAGGTCTCCTGTACAGGAGACCTGATTATATAAGAAGAGTTCAAGGAGGTTCCGTAAACGAAACTACTTTGATTCCGTTTTTGGAATTTTCCAGTTTTTCGACTGATTTGCCCAGGCAGACGAGTTGCCGCTGAATACAAAACCTGAGTGGAGACTGGCAATATTTGCGATTGAGAAAAGGTCCAATATCTGCAACTTGGAGAGTCAAGATTCGATTCTATTCGAACTCCTCTTTCTGATTTGATTCGACACGAAATTTGAGATTCGCAAGTCCCCTCCTGTGTATTGGTCCTAAATAACTAAAAATGCTCAGTCTATTCTTCCAAACGATAACATATGACTCCTCGTTTTGATCGTACCACCCTGTCCGCCCCCATGCAGTCATAAACTATCATTTGGTATACAAATTACTAAAGCTGAATTGTGATTTTCATTAGAAGCCGTCGTGAATTTGCCAGATTTTTTTATGCACAGGATTGAAAAACAGATCATCCTAGTTAGATGGAGATTTTTGGGTGTGTCCTCCGTTGTTAGATATGTGGAAATTTTTTTCAAAGGCTTCCAGGTCTTGGTGCAAAATCGTCTTTGCAGTATTCACTGGTAACCTTCACTGAAGATTGTGCCAAAATCCACCTCCTTGCGTTATCAACTAAATCCCCAGATATTTTTCTTTTCTTTTATTTCAAAATATAGACCATGTTTCGAGTTAGAAGTGATTGTCGATCATTTCTTTAGTTAATGTAAAAGATTGGGCAAGACACTTCATCTCCATTGCACGCGTGGGGGCACGGTGACGTTGTGTACTAAGGCGTACTGCACGTCGATGGTGCACTTGTCTTCAACCAATGCTAACCCTGCTTGTGTGGAGTTAGTATGTTGGGGAGCTGACACTAACTGTTGCTCGCCGTTGCTCGGTGGTTCTCTCCGGGTACTCCGGCTTCCTCCACCCGTAAAACCGTCACGGTCATGATTAGCCATTGTGCATAAATATGTGACCTTAAACACCAATAAATAAATAAATATAATGTAAACGAAACTATACAATTATTATAACACAAAACATGTAAAGTGGTACAGAGTACAGATTTTAGTTGGATAATAGAAGAAATGGGCGTTTCTTGGACTGATTCTCATCAGTTTGGAGTCAGACACTCGCAGCTGTACTATCACTTATATCATAGCACGTGGTGTCCCCGCGGTAAAATAAATGCTCTAGAAAAAGAAAACAATTGGCTGCCCCCTACGTAAGTCAGTCAAAGTTTAACTCCTTGCATTCGGCTGGCGGTTATTCCCACCCAGGACTGAATTTCTCTTTTCACTGAAATATGTATAAATCTGGGTATATTTTATCAAATTTCTCCACTGTAAAGGGGGCGCGGTGACGTCGCGGGAACCGAAGTTAAGAAACGTCGAGTGCGGTTAGTAGTTGTATGGGTGACCATTTCAGCGACTGCTCCCGCGTTGTGTCCTTAGGCAAGGCACTTAACCCTGAATGCCGATTGTCTACATGGGGGTACGATGACGCTGTGTATTAAGGCGTACAGCACGTCGAAGGTGTGCATGTCTTCAACCAATCTAACCCTGCCTGTGCCGAGGTACAGAGTTCAGAGTTGCGATGTTTGAGAGCTGACAGCTGCTCGTCGTTGCTTGGTGGTTCTCTCCGGGTACTCCGGCTTCTTCCACTCGTAAAACTGTCACCGACATGATGTGACCCTGGCTGTTAATGTGTCGTTAAACCCTAATAAAAAAAAAATTCCGCTGTAAATTGAATGGATTTTGCACAAATGATTTCTTGTGTTAAATTTAGATGATTTTTTCATAAAATCTAGTTATGGCTGCTTCACAGCAGCCATGACTAGATTTTATGAAAAATACCTTGAAAATACTCAGCGGATTAAGAGTTAAACTGATTTATCCCATTCGTGCCTCACGGACAATACGAGCTGCGTATACGCGCCAAGTGCATGTCGATTTTACCACGCATGTCAGTGACATTACAATATGGCCACATACGTGAGTCACAAAAACTCACGCGACACTCAGCATGCATTGTGGTATAACAGTAGTAAATAAATGAATGAGAGTTACCTAAGAATTACCCGGTTTGAAAAGTAGCTGTGGGAAGTGATGCAGTATTCTAAACAAATTAATTCTGAAGCCTTAGAAATGCATTGACTATGGGGGAGATAAGCATCTTCCATCTTGATGATGTGTGCCCCCCCCCCCCCCCACCTCACGTGACTTTGTTTCCAAAACAAATCACACGTGGAACATTAGCAGCGTACAGCTTGTCAGAAAATGCCGGAAATGTCGAACGTGAACTCGATTCAAAGTTAAATAAACTGATATTGGCTTATTAAACAGCGGACTATTTTTGTTGAAATTAACTTTTATAGTAAATATCAACTGCTATATTAATAATATGGTAAATTCCAGTTGAAAACTGTCAAGATCGATTCGAAATGCGGATAGGTAAATTTATTTATTTATTTATTTATTTATTTATTTATTTATTTATTTATTTATTTATTTATTTATTTATTTATAACTTGTCTTAGACGAGTCCATACCCAAGGTAGGTCAATGAATATTTTTAACCTCCAGATTAAACATATTAATTAGTCTGCTGTTCAGTAGTCTTCTTCTTATTTATTTATTTATTTATTTATTTATTTATTTATTTATTTATTTATTTATTTATTTATTAAGTTTAATGTCACATATTTCTGCACAATGGTTTAGCGTGATTGCAACATGGACATCAAGTCAAATTTTACCAGTCGTTTATACTCATGTTGCCCATTCAGAGGACTTCGGCCACAAGCACAGGTTTTGAGGTTCCATTGCACCAACAAATTAGAGCTTGTTTGCCACAGAAAAAAAGCATTGCATCACTTCTCTGGGTTCCCAAGGGGAAGATATGTAAATAAATGAATATTTTTTTTTGCTTTGTCAATTTATAGCAGGCTATTAATCAAACATTTCCTCGGGCGATCGACATTTTATCCATCCCGCAACAGGTATATCTGTGCAATCAAATTTGAAAATCATCAGTGATACTCGTCCATCAAGAATCCCAACAGACTTTCAATACATGTATTAGATATGCTGTGTGTCATAATCTGGGACCCTCGTCATGTGCAATCGGTTGCGCGTTTTCTCTCCAGTTCTCCTTCAAACATCCCGTTCAATGTTCTCTTCACGCAATTAAGAATCTGTTAACAATAATCGAGACTCATAATCTGTCGAACACATCTGAGCAGGTGATCTGTCACGAGAGTTTTCACCCTTTATTGGTGTGGGTTAATTCATTTTATCATATGACTCGTCCGTTTTGTTTACTTCAAAACATTTGATATTTTGTTTTCATATTACTCTGTGATAAACAAAGCCTTCCGTTAATTTCATTGGTCAATTTCAAAACTAGACAATTTGATTGGCTGAAGAAAATACATTTTCATAATTTGCATAATTAGAGGTGGGAGCTTTCATTGGTCAATTTCAAAACTGGACAATTTGATTGGCTAAACAAAATACAACTGGATCATGTTTGCATAATTTCTGTAGGGAGAATTTAGGTTATCTGTCCTATTTAGGGTGGGTTATATTGTATTAATCTTTTACCTACAAGAAAAACGCCATTCATTTTTTTTTTTATATTTTCACTTTTTGTTTCCAAAACATAGGCTATGACCCTTCATTGGAACGAGCTCGACGAGCTCGTTCCAATGAGGGGTCATAACCTCTGTTTTGGAAGCAAAAAATGAAAATTTTTAGTTATACGAGGATGTTTTTTCCAAGTGCCGTCTGCAACTCAAGTTAGGTGATGGGTTAAAAAGTCATATTAAGTGGCTAATTTGTGCGTGTGTGTGCCATATGATAAATAGAATATGAAATGAGTATTTTTCTCATATAATATTTATGAAACTCGTCCGAATTTTCCGTTTGGGCTCGCTTGAGGCTCGCGAAACGGAAAATTCTTAGACTCCGCTCATAAATATTATATGAGAAAAACACTCATTCCATATCCTCTACATATTCGATACTCAATGGTGTGCCAGCTGACGTAGACCAAACACCCATACATGACGACCTATCGTCGCCCGAGTGCTAGAATGTTCTATGTCCCATATGGGACATAGAACATTCTAGCACTCTGGCGACGCTATGTCGAAGTCTGAACGACACCAACTTCACGACGGGACTTGGCGTCGCTCTCAGTTGTTGCGCAGAGCAGTGGAGGAAGTTCAGTAAGCAGGCTGCTTCTTGTCAACCATGAAGCACCAGCTTCCCGCTGGCATTTATGATGGACCGTATCTTGGACCCCAGAAATGAAATAACTAGATCCCGATTCCCCATTTCACGTCACACATATTGTCCTAAGTTTATTCATTTGATTATAGTCTGTTTGCAATTATCTATCTTTCAGCGAGTGGCAGGTAGACAGCCAATCTGGCCATGCCACTTCCCATTGCCACCTATTATATTTGTGCAATACGTTTACTTGTAACCACTTTACATGTATGTATACTGTGAATAAAGACGGGTGATCACTCCAAACTCCACGGAGATACAAATTAGCGAATCGGCTATTTTAACATAGCCGAAAACGTGAATTAAGCAGCATGATGGTGTCTCGCCACGGTAAATTCAATAAAACTCAAAGTATCCAGTAATCACTATTACACAGTTCAAAGGGAGGTCGCTCACTCGACTTTTGAGAATTTTTGTTTGGTATTTAAGAAAGCTGGATAGATTGGGTAGCCAGTGATCACTTGAAGGAAAGTTGGAACTCCGGCCAGGGGTTGTTTTGGCGATGGGTGTCTAAGTGATGGTGGGTTACGTGATCCCAAAAGTAGTTTTAGTTAGCGAGAGACCGTTTAGGGCAGTAGAAGGCGTAGTTAAGTAAGTGAACCCAAAGTAGTTTTATTTTGTATGTGAGTGGGGCTTACGTCATCAATATGGAAGGTGCTGATAACGCTTATTGATATTTTTTTGTTGGGAATCCACCTCACCCCCACCAAAAAAAATAAATAAATAAAATAAAATTTTGCACATAACCAATACTTTCATTTTTGTCAGTTTTTCTCTGTTATTTGTTATTTGGCCCCACGGGAGGTTTTTTACATAAATATTTACCTGAGAGGCTAACTCGATAAAGATATTTCAGTCCCCAAATTTTAATGACGCAGTCATATTTTTTCTTACACAAACTTCATGGTGGTCGACTTCGAAGGTATGTTTTGCGGGTGCCCAAGGCGCATAGGGACGGTTTCAAGACAAATTAGCTTTCTATCCTTGTGACTGTCGATTAATAATGTCCGATCCAGGAAAGATATCTGACCGAGGTAGAGGAGGAGTAGGTGAGGCGGTGCCCTGATTATCGCCGATTGGAATGCTTTTTCACCTTTTTCTTGGGTGAGTGTTAGTAGTGTACGGAGGTACTCTGGACGGCCATGGGAATTTACTATAGAAAAAAATGCTATGTTAATTTCCCATTATCCATTAGTAGGGGAGGAACTCTTGACAGCTATGGGAATTTACTATAGAAAGGCACCCTGGACGATAAAAAGGTAGGCACGCTGGACGATTTTAATCAAAATCGTCCAGAATGCCTACCTTTTGTCCTCCAGAGTGCATTTCTGTTGTAAATTCCCATAGTCGCCCAGAGTGTCTCCCACTCTACTAGTGTTTTGCTTTAGAAGGCGAATTTGAGACTTTTTTCTAAATTGCTGAAGTAACCTTTTCTTACGGCTTTTTGTGATTTCTCGCTGTTGTTTAGGATATTCTTTCTCCTCCCGACTCGCTTACTCCCTTCATCGTTTTTTTCTGTTTCCCTTTGTTATTGTTTTAGTTCCGTCTCCTTTGTCCACCTGGCTTCTAGCTCTTCAAGGGCCTCCCCACCGAAGGGAGTCACCTTCTTGACGATCATGTGGTCCAGGGCAGGAGAATGAGGAGTCTGTGGGGACTGGGAGAATGAGGAGTCTGTGGGGATGGGGAGAGTGAGGAGTCTGTGGGGATGGGGAGAAATCTATCTATCTATTGGTGTTTAAGGTCACATATTTATGCACAATGGCTAATCATGACCGTGACAGTTTTACGGGTGGAGGAAGCCGGAGTACCCGGAGAGAACCACCGAGCAACGACGAGCAGCTGTCAGCTCTCCAACATCGTAACTCTGAACTCTGCACCGCAGCACAGGCAGGGTTAGATTGGTTGAAGACATGCGCACCATCGACGTGCAGTACGCCTCAGTACACAGCGTCATCGTTCCCCCAGGATGGGGAGAAAGCAACTTCCATTCCCACCTCGATCTCCACGAACCGCACCGCATCCGTTGACACTCCCGGGAAAGAGATCGACTAGACAGGTTGAACCGTGGGTTGTGGAAGTGGTGGTTGCTATATCCGCCTCCTCATCACTCTTCGTATCCGGCCGCTAAGTTGAGGGACTCTTCTTCTTCTTTTTCTTCTATTTGAAGCTGCTCCTGACTCTTTCGGATGAGGACCAGTGTGACAGGCAATCCTCTCATCAAAGGTGCTACCTCTCCCGAAAGAGGTGTTGTAGTTCGTTAATCTTGAAATCCATAGTCAGATGGACGCTTTCGTCCTTCGTATGTCGAGTCATTTTCCATTTTCGGTGTGTGCATCTCATCCGTTTCTGACCATTCCCGATTTCCTCCAAATAATTTTTGCGAAATCTTTTACGAATATTAATTTCAACTGTTTCACTTCGAAACTGATTTAGCGTTTCGCAAAATTTTCTGCAATAGCATTGGAACCATATTCATTTTCAGGTAATGTGGGGTGATTGGTGGGGGTGGGCATGTTTTCTTGACCATGACATTAATTTGTCTTACATACATGTACTTATGCCTAAGCTTCTCACCGAGATTTTAAGATACAGGCACGAGCCAAGGCCAGATAAAAGATCTCGGATGTCAAAGTTCTTGGAAAAATAGATTATTAGAGACTTGGTAAAAATTGTTAAAATTAAATTTTACCAACTTAAAAGGTTCAATAATAGAGCCAGGAAAGCAATTCCGCAAAAACAGACATCATTATCTTGCATTTCAAACAGAAAAAAACACAAAAGAGGAAATTAATTCAATTTGAATGGGGGAAAAAATCTCTGAAATTAGAGAAAACTCTGAAAAAGGCTCATCCCTGAAGATTAGTAATCTGCACTCACCAAAATTAGTCGTTATTATCACTTGCTCAGTTTTGCCCCAAGATCGAACAAAAAATAGATCGGCATTACAAAAAGTAATTTAATACGGTATTTTCGCTGTAATACCTTACGGTTGAATTTCCGGCAGTTGAGCCAAACAAAATTAAATAATTGATTCTTAGGTATTTTTTTTTAAACGAATGAGGGAGGGTGGTTTTTATTTTATTTTTTATTCTTGATGGAATGGTGGACGATGCCTAAAATCCAGCTGTGGGAGACTAAAATTAAATACTAGAGCTTCCTTGTTGAGTTCACTGATAGTATATTTTATTTTTTTATTTTTTTTTGTAACGGTGATCAAACAGCACAAAATCAATATAAGAACAACTAAAATGGAGGTAAAAAATAATGAGTTTTTAACTGGCTGAGTGCTAGAAACCACAATCAGGCCTTTCAAAAAAATGAGGGTATCAGTACAAAGATTTTCCTTACTCATGTTTCGTATTCATTCAAACATAAGTAACAGTTTATTCATATAAATTTGTTTATTACATATTTAAGGAATAGTGCATGGCTTGGAGTTGACTACACCCATATAGTGCCCAGTGAGGTGGTGTAGTTCCCGCCGCGAAGCGGAGGGAACTACACCACCTCACTGGGCACTATATGGGCGTAGTCAACGACAAGACATGCACTAATCCTTATATTATATAGAACATCCATCAAGAAAAACATCTGTCCGATTTGTTAATCGATTACCAAGGTAGCAGCCCTACCAACCAGCGTTATACAGAAAAAAAATACCATGTAGTTTTTAAAAAAAACATTTTCTTCTTTCAAAACTCGGCTAACTTGGATTATTGATATGAGCAGAAGACAGATTTTGAATCGGTCGGCAAGGGTAAACAAAACATTTCCCCCAAACGGAACTGTGTATTCTAGAATCGCACAACTCGCGAATAAAAACTAAAATTTTCGAAATTTGACAACGCAGTTTGATAATTTCCACACATTTATCACACATATACATTACCGAATGGGTCAGTACGGGATACAAAACTCCGAAGATTCAAATGAATTCCATTATTTATTCGTTTACTGCCCAAAACATACAATTAAATAGCGAAATAATATGAGCAGCGAATCAAACGATTTTTCATATCCGGACGCGTTTTCGTGAATGTTGTACCCAGGTATGGATCATTCTCTTCGAAACGAGATATGGATCATCTTCTCAAGGAATAAAATGAACGCCTCGGAAAATGTGACTTCAACAATGGAAAAGCGATACATTTTTCCACAATGATTTCTTTCCGGGTCGTTTTGTGGATGTTGTGCCTCTGTGAATCGATATTTAAATTTAGCCTGATTAGTTTTATTCGCCCAGTATGAAAAGAAAACTGATATAGTAGTGTGCTAAAAATAGAAAACGTGTAGTGCCTGGGTGTAGTGCCTGGTCAGTTCTGTGTATGCAAAGTACACGAAATAGGGGTGCAGCATTCGCCCAATCAGGAGCCTAGAAGGTCACGTGAGATATAATATTACTGGAGAGTGCCTGTTGACACTCTCCAATAATTTGTAATAAAACAATTTTTGATGAACCAATTCAGATCACCACAACTAATCTAGGCTCTAGCCCTCAACCATTTAAATAAATATTTAGTTTGTACATACATATGAGAATCGTGTCGCATTTCTGAAAGAGAATAACAAAACTGTATCAATGTGTACGATATATTGCATCGTAAATCCGCTAAAATCACACCCTATGATAGTTTTATAATTTTTGAATTTTGCCTCCGATTCCGAAATAAATTATGACGAACGCGGGCCTAAAAAACGAATGCGCTGCTGCCTGAGAATCAAAAGATTAATTTTGTTTAGCCTTAGTTGCCAGTACTTTTATTGTATTTTTAACAGTATTTTTTGCAATTTATGTCCCAGAAATATTGGACTTACTATAGTTCGGCATGATAGGAAAATAAAATTTCCTTGATTCTCTGGTGTTGACGAGTGCGAGAGAAAGTATTTAAAAGTGGGTGTTTGTTTCTTTGGGTTTTTTTGTTGTTTTGTTTTGTTTCTTTTGGGGGAGGTGTGTTGTTTTTTCTTTGGTGGTTGGGGTATGGTTTTTTTTACCAGTACCGATTTACCCTTTATCCAACGAATCGCAGCATCCGCCTGCGAAATACAATTATTCAGCAGTTGAAAGAAATGTTTTTCAAGAAATGTCCCACAAAACCATACCACGTGACCCCCTCATTGGAACGAGTTCGACGTGCTCATTCTAATGAAGAGGGTCACATGATATGGACTTTTGGACAATTTTTGAAAATTCTGAGAAAAATAATATTTAAAATAATAAATTTTGATATCGTCTGAGTTTGGGTAAAGAGTAAAGAAACAATATACTATAGGCCTGCTTCGAAAAGAGGGGCCACGTCCTTTCGTGTAACGCCACATATAGGCATATTGTAATTTTATTTTAGCAAATGTACCAGAACCCGTTATCCTCTCTTTTAGGTATAAATGTTATGATTTGGTTATTCTTTTGTCCTATTTCTTCGACTTCAGCCATCTTGCCTTCCGTTATATGCAACTTAACCCTTTACCTAACACGAAAAGCAGACGACACTTGCAAACAAAATTCTTGAAGAACTATTTTTTCATATTTTGTCTCAAAAACATAGGTTATGACCCCTCATTGGAACGAGCTCGACGAGCTCGTTCCAACGAGGGGTCATAACCTATGTTTTTGAGACAAAAAATGAAAATTAATTGGCGATTTTTGAGAATAGCGCTGGCCGATTTTTGCCGTTACGTTGGGTAAAGGGTTAAATACAACTTAATATATGTAACTTAATTTATTTGCATCTGGAGATGTTTTATTTGTTTGTTTATTGGGGTTAACCTACACTTTCAAAAAGCGGGTTCAAATCGTGTCGGACAGTTTCTCGTGGAGATGCGGGAAGACGGGGTACCCCCTAAAAAACACAGAGTAACGGCTAGCAACAGTAAGACTCGTCAGCATAGTAAACGACACAAGCAGAGTCAGCAGCGGCTGAAGGCAAGTGCACCATGCACGTGCAGTACACCTCAGTACATTCCGCCACTGCGGTGCGCGGTGGCTGACTGGTTACCGCATTGAACTTCAAACCGAGAGGTCCACGGTTCGATCCCAGATAGGGTACCTACGTTGTGTCCTTGAGCAAGACACTTAGTCCCGATTGCCCACGTGGGCCGCTGTGGCGCTGCGTTCTAAGGCGTACTACACGTCGATGGTGCACCTGTCTTCAACAGATGCAAACACTGTGGAGTTCGTACGTTGGATAGTCTGACAGTTGCTCGCCATTATTCGGCGGTTCTCTCCGGGTGCAACGGCTTCCCCCACTCATAAAACGTCCGACGTGAGGTGATCCTGTCTGTTGAAAGTGTCGTTAAACCCCAACAAAAAAAATAAATAAATTCGCTAGCTTACTAACCCGGCACAGGTAGAGTCAGGTAGCGGTTAAAGGCAAGTGCACCATGCACCCGCAGTACGCCTTAGTACATAGCGCCATTGTGCCCCCAGTTGGACAATCGGGATTAACCCTTTGATATTTTTGTAAGTGTTATTACATACGAAATTAAACAGCACGTTGATACTTTGTGGTCATTTGTTTTGTTATTATTTTTCGATTTTTTAAAGTTTTAACCTCAAATTCCTATTTTGTCCCGAATAGTGCTCAGTGATAACCGTTGAGCTAAATGTTATCGTAGCTTAAAATACTAATATAATCCTGTTGTCAAGACTTCTTAACTGGTTGAGTGCTAGAAGCCACTATCGGGGCTTTTCAAAAGCCAACACTCTCCTTGCTTATATTTCATATTCAGTAAAACACAAATAATATTTTGTTTATATACTACTCAAAGTTTGCTAAGCACCAAATATATGACACATCATTGTGAAATTTGCTTGTGACATATTTGCCATATTTTTGGTGGATATGATTGAGGAATGTATTGAGATGGTCCCCAGTGTTTACATTAGCTCTCTTGACAGGTAGACTTTTCGTGACAGTCATGGAAAGCATGTACCCCTTGATTTTCATGACATGTATAGGGTATTCAATCTTCATTTCAACACAAACCCTTGTGATTTAATGATTGAATATGGCAAATGCAAATGTAAGAAGACATTTGTCTGCAGCAGAAATGTGTCGGGCTGTAGGGGTTGTGGAGCCAGGGGCTACCCATCGTCAAGTTGGCGAAGCCCTTGGTGTGCACCGTACGGTGATCACCAGAGCCTGGGCAAGATTTCAGCAGTATGGTACACCAGTAAGACAGCATGGGTTGGCAGAGACAGGGCAACATCTGCAGCTGAAGATCGGTTTTTGATCATTCAAGCCCGTAGGAATCGCTTTGCCACAGCAACCCAGCTTCGCAGTGACCTTCAGAATGCATCCGGGGTACATGTTTCGACGCAGACTATACGGGCAAGGTTGCACGAATGTGGTCTCCGATCGAGAAGACCATGTATTCGCATTCCGCTGTCCCAGAACCACCGCCAGGCACGATATGAATGGGCCATGGACCACATTGGATGGTCCAGAGAAGATTGGCGACCTGTCCTTTTCAAAGATGAGTCAAGGTACTGCCTAGACCACACAGATAGGCGTTCTATGGTATGGAGAAGACCAGGAGAGCGATTCCATGCAGCCAACATTGCTGAGCATGACCGCTATGGTGGAGGCTCAATCATGGTCTGGGGCGGTATCAGCTGTGATGGACGTACAGGGCTCTGTGTCCTTGAACGTGGTACATTGACTGCACAGCGGTATATTGATGAGATCCTGGATGTCCACGTCAGATTGTATGCAGGTGCAGTGGGTGATAGATTCATTCTGATGGACGATAATGCCCGTCCTCATGTTGCCCATGCTGTCGGGGAGTACCGGCAGAGGGAGGGGATTGAGCGTATGGACTGGCCAGCAAGATCCCCTGACCTCAATCCAATCGAACATGTCTGGAATGAGTTGCAGCTTGCAATTTCAGCCCGTCCAATCCAGCTAAGAAGTTTCCAGGAGCTTGGTGCCATGCTGGTCCAAGAATGGAACAACATCTCAGAAAGGACCACCAGGAACCTGATTGGGAGCATAAGAAGGCGTTGTCAAGCTGTAATTAACAGTAATGGGAGTCCGGACTCATACTCGATATTGAATCCATACCAGTTCGCTCCGTCAAACGTTTTGTCAAATTGAAAAATTTCCTCTTTTACCAATAATATCCATTTTCCATGGTTATCATATTCAAAAGCTAAAAAATAATGTGAAACACAAATAAAACCCTAATTTCTGTACTTAAATCATTAAAGATATAATTAAATAAAAAATATATACACTTTTCATTACAATATTTCAACTAAACAGGTAGTTGGATATACTTGGTGCTTAGCAAACTTTGAATAGTATATAAATTTGTTTTAATACAAATTATTGGAGAGTGCATTGTACTCTCCAATAATTTGTAATAAATAAGTTTTGAATAACAAATTCAGACCACCCAAAATAATCTAGCCTCAACCGGATTATCAATGTGAAAAATATCTTGTTATTTGTACTTTCCGACGTTTGACGTCGTATTTTGAAAAACGTTAAGAACCTGAATTCCCAGTGACGTTTGAACGTCAGGATAATTAAAGTCTCAAAGGATTAATTGTCTTGTTCAAGGACACAGCGTATATGACGGGTGTGACGGCGGGTCATGAGCGAGCCATCGATCTTAAATTCGGCTTCAAGTCCAATGCTCTTACTATAGAGCCGCCACGCTTCCTGCATTTCGCGATAATGAATTACAGAAATCCTTGTATATTGATATGTTTTCATTCTTTCAGTTTTTTTTAACTTTTTGTGCAATCGTATTGTATGTCTGTGGGAAGAAAGAATACGTATCTTAGTGGGGGTGGAAAGTGCTCCCATTACCACCGGCTTCACCGCCCCTGGCCATCTGACTTCCGACTTTGAGAAATAGCCGTACGGCCTCAACGCCTTTACACCATTCAGTGCTTGAAAACCCCAACACACTGAAAACTCGTATTTTTGTATTTAATGGCCGATTAGAAGTCAATGATTTAATAGCGAAATATTAGATTATGATGGGAATTCCATCACCGTCCAAAAACAGACTTGTTGATATGGTTTTAACGTGCTTGCATGTACACCTTGCCGTCAATGTTAGTTTGAATTCGTGAGATTCGCGTGTTCTTGCCGACCTTTCAGGTTTCATTGACAGAATGTGCCCAATTAATCATAAATTACATAAAAAGAATAAATTCGCCTGAAAGATGGGGTATCGAATGAATAACCTCTATGTGTAGCGACTGACAGTGATGTATGCGTCATTATGCACCTTTAATATTCACAAAAAATATTTTAAAAAAAGATGATCGTCATTTCCTGTTCTTTCCGTAACCCTTTACCGTATTACCTTGACGATACACGCTAAAAACTAAAGTGTTAAAAACTACACTTGAAGTGCTGTATTTAACACTTACTAAGTGCTGAACTAGCACTTTGTTCAAGTGTAGATATTCCAGAACTTGACAGGCGTTACAATAATACCACTTGACAAGTGTAATGTCGCGACACTTAAAAGGAAACAACGCAGATGACGCGGATCAGGCTCGAACTCTCGAACTCTCGAGCCTGATCCGCGTCATCTGCGTTGTGTCCTTTTAATTATGTACCCACCAAGCGCAAATCAAATTAAGGACGATTCTGGAAGAACCACCAATGCTAGACACATGGGAAGTGCCATCCATTCAAGTTTCAGATGTCTGACAATTGTAATGTCCAAGTGCTTAAAGCATTGCACTTTGAGTGTTAAAATCAAACCCGAAGAGTTAGAATGGGTTTAACACCTTGAAAGTGTCAGTTTTAACACTTTAGTTTTTAGTGTGTATGGTCACAGATGAGGGCCAGATACTTGTTGAGAGTGAACGGTTATTTATTTACGTTTGTTTAACCCTTTACCTAACGAATCGGCCGCATCCGCCCGCATATTATGCAAGTTAAGTAGTTGAAAGAAAAAGTTTCAAAAATTTTCCACAAAACCACATTTTGTGAACCCCTCATTGGAACGAGCTCGTTGAGCTCGTTCCAGTGAGGGGTCACATGATGTGCTTTTGTTTAGATTTTTAAAAAAAAAATTGAAAACCTAATATTTAAAATAATAAATTTTGATATCGTCTGCGTTGGGTAAAGGGTTATTAGGGTTAGGGATCTGCGAATCTCAAATTTCCAATCGAATCTAAACCCGATTTGAAACAAGCATAGAATTCCGAATCTTGGATCGGATCCCACCGCTCTTCGGGTTGTAGATATTACATTTTAATACAACCGAAGATATTGTCAGAGTTTCAGCTCAAGTATTGCATAAATGGCGACTCTTCTGATTGGGAAAATCAATTAATCAAAAAGGCGGGATATTCCAGAACGGAATCAAAGTAGTTTCGGGGGCGGAACCTCCTTGAACTCTTCTTGTATCATCATATCTCCAGTACGCAGGAGGTCTGGTGATAGAAGACGGGTTCAAGTGGAGATAATTGCATTTGAGAACAACTCTAAGATTCGAAAATTTCCGAATCGAATCGAATTTCGAAGCTTCGCAATGCCATAATTGGGGGCGCGGTGGCTCAGTAGGTAGAGGTGCAGGCTGCAAGCCGAGAGATCCTCGGTTCGAATCCCACCTGCGGCAACCGCGTTGTGTCCTTGGGCAGGACACTTCATCCCATTGCCCACGTGAGGGCACGGTGGCGCTGTGTACTAAGGCGCACTGCACGTCGATGGTGCACTTGTCTTCAACCAATGCTAACTCTGCTTGTGTGGAGTTAGTATGTTGGGGAGCTGACAGTTGCTCGCCGTTGCTCGGTAGTTCTGTCCGGGTACTCCGGCTTCCTCCACCAGTAAAACTGTCATGGTCATGATTAGCCATTGTGCAGAAATATGTGACCTTAAAACACCAATAAATAAATAAATAATGCCCCAATTGGGCTTTAATGACACTTGCAACAGCCAGGGTCAAAACCCCATTTTCCTTTAGGGGTGCGAGAAAGAGAGATGAGACCGGGCGAACTTGAGAGGGAAATCGTCTTCCATACAGACGCAGGACTGTACAGCTCGGACGAACGATGGCTTCGTTCGCCTGTCGTTCGCCTGTTGTTCGCATTAAAAGAAATGGGGAGCCGATTTAGTTATCACCTATATTACTAGCTGTTCCTCATATGTCTTTACTCGAATTTGAATTATACCAAATTGCTCTGCAATCACCAGTGTTCTTTGACAATGACCATGGACTGCTATGGAAAAGACTCTTTGGTCCTTTTCAATAGTGTTTTACATCAAAGCATAGCATATCACTGATGGCACAAATTCATGAAATATACTGGAATCCTTGTCTATACCATACCCCACTAACGCTGGTAGAGCAAATACAGCGAAATTACATACACTTCTTCCTGCTAGCGCTTTTACCACCCCTTGTGTGGATCTTAAGGCATTTTTTTTTAACATCCTGAACAAGGATTCGTTTACACTTTCTGATATATTTCATATTTCATAGATCTTCCATTAATTGATTGACATTGGCGACAAAATTTAAATTCAAGCAGTTGCATCTTCATAGATCTTCCTTTAATTGAGATTCCCGTGTTTAAAAGCTGGGACCACAGACCTATATATCATTAGTCTGTTCCACTTGCATCGAATGTTAAAAAACAAACGATCTACGGGTACATCTCACAATAGATACAGGCGATATGTGGACTAAAAACAATCCATAAATTCATTAAGTGTCAATTCCGGAATATCGGTCTCGGGCCGGTTGTAAATTAATGTGAACTAACATACTGGCTGAGTTAATTACAACCATCTTTGTGGTTGCCTTTAGCTCTGTTGGTATGGTGTTATGGCTAGGCGATTCGGTGCCGTAGATTTGGGAGCGATTACCGTCAGGGCCGACAAACTTCAGAGTTTTCAGTTCAGTGGCTCGAACCAATACAGTATGTGGTGGAATTCCTGCTTGACGTTGGTGATTTGGGTTGTCTTAATTTCTAAATTGTGAAGGCCTTCGGGCGTAGCCTGTATACGTATCGTCGCCTGAGTGCTAGAATGTCCTATGTCCCCTATGGGACATAGAACATTCTAGCACTCAGGCGACGGTATGTATACACTATTACTACTTTCAAAATCTTACAACCAGCCACCAAATACCATCAGGTATCACTGAACTAAATATTTGAATTAGAAATACCCGTCTTGAAATGTTGCACTCGGAAGTGATGCAATCTCTAATAAAAATTAACAGCCTTGGGAAAATAAATTGTTTCAATAAATGTTTGAAGCATTCTATTGACATCTTGCATTATTGATGAATATTCCACATAAAAAAGAGGGAGATTTGATGACTTTTGGACCCAAAAATACAATTTACATTTTGTGTGTTTTTGTAGGGAATTCCCTGAAAAATATATGCACGTGACCGGTACTTCCCTTGCTGTCAAGTTTTCTCTCTTATTTGTTGCATGACCCCCTGTTTTGGGGGTCAGAAAAAGTTATCTGAAGGGCTATACTTGACAAAGATATTTGAATACCAAACTTAAAGTGATGCGATCATATTTTGTTTTGCCTGAACGTTATAATGGTCGCCTATGTGAAAATATTTAGTTCCGTGATACCATCAGAGCATCCAAACACGGCACCATCTATACGAGGTTCTAGTCTAAAATTAATGCGGCGCGTGAATTGTAAGCCCCGTTTGTCATTAGAGCCGATCTCAGCGGTTGGTATGACAATTCAGCTAAAACACCATTGTTGATATCTCGATACACGCAAATAATACAAAATTCCATTCAAATAATATTCAGTTAATATGAAATTCAATCAGAGGATTGTAACCCTGATACTAGTGTAGATGACATTGATGAATCGAATTTTCACATCCTATCTCCCACAGTTCTACACACAACAAGGCAGCTGGAGTAATTCCGTGTGAACCAGCTTACACACTAACGTTGTAATTAATTGTGCATGTACACGCACTTGTTCCAACCGACCCGCCCATGGTCGATTGAATAAATTTGTCATCATACTTCTCCCACTGCAAAATTGTTCACCCATTCGATACTGTGCATGAAAGAAATAGAGGATATCTGAATAGTGAAGATTTCATAGATAGATAGTTTATTGCAAAAACACCAAAAACAAGGCAGATTATTAGTTACCCCGTGTCTGATCACGTGGTACGGGTTTTTACCTACCCGAAACCAGCCGTATCCCATGAGGCCAAAGGCCTCATGGGATACGGCTGGTTTCGGGTAGGTAAAAAGGCCTCATGGGATACGGCTGGTTTCGGGTAGGTAAAAACCCGTACCACGTGATCAGACACGGGGTAACGAATTTATCTATTGACTTTCCGTTTTAGAAGTACAATCTATTTCATGTGTGAACACACACAGCATGAGATCTTTTATCTTCCATTGTTGAGCCATACAGGTTTCTGTGGAATTTTTGTGCAAATGAGTTTTTGTGAAAATATGCCGATATGACTAGTATAAAAAAATTATTGAATTTCTTTTTTTCTTTTTTTGTCTCAAAAACATAGCTTATGAACCCCACATTGGAGGGTACTCGACAAGCTCATTCCAATAAGGGGTCATGAGCTATATTTTGGAGATAAAAAATTAAAATATAATACATGTACACTGTAAAACTGGAATGACGCGTCTTCTACGGGGTATGGACAATTTGTAGATTTCGGAACGAGGCTTCCACTCGGTATGGGAAATTTGTCAGTGGCTGGGCGGACGTATCGTGGGTTTCAATGAATATGGTCTCATACCACGTATCTATCAACCAATCAAATCAAAAAATTCACTTTAGTCAATAGATAATGAATGTTACACAACAAACAGTATAGAACAATAATGTTAAGTCTTGAAGATACTGAATTAATAATAATTGGTTATTTACATGTGAGGTGGAGGGTTTATACAATGTGTCACTCCATTAAGTAGCCATAGCATTTCTTCTGCTCTTGTAGAATTGAAGGATCATATTACAGATGATATTACATAATGGTGGGATTTCATTTTTCATAAGAAAAGTGAATTTCTCCGAACTGTCCATGTTGACGAAGTGCGGGTATTCTCTACTTATTTTGCCAAATCAATCAGTTCGGAGCCCTTCATATTCCTTACACTCCATGACAAAGTGATATTCAGTTTCAATTTCGCCTACATTACATAAACGACATAGCCTTTCTTTCACAGGCAAGGGTGGTTGGCTGTGCCTCCCTTTTCAATCACCAGACAGTGGTTGCTTATGCGCAGCCGCGTGAACAAGTTTTTCGCTTCAACAGATGTTGTGTACAGCAAATAATTTTCCAAGTTGAGCGTTTCTTTAAACTTTCTATAGGTCCGTAATTTGTTTTTTCCGACTTTTTTCTCGTCATTAAATATATCCGTAATGAAGGTATTAAAATGTTTACTTTTAAAGCTTCTGTGGATTTTTACCCGAATTCAAAAAAATTGACTTGGTACTTGTCCCCGGGGGCGGGGGGGGGGGGGAGGGGGAAGGGGGAGGGGGGGGGGGGGTAGGGGGGGTATGTGCGTTGCAATCTTTTGCAATCATATGAAATTTATGTACCGAGTTTACTAAACTCGGCATGGCACCCGATGTTTATCAAGGCTCAGATCGATTTTAGTGAACGAGTTTCATAAATTCCATATCAAATCGTGGCGAATTTGAGATTCTTTTTATCACATAATGTGTAATTTAACCTTCTACCTAATGTAACGACTTCCAATGTGGGACCATGTTTCAGAGGCAAAAAATGAAAATGTTTATTCATTCAGGAAATATTTCGTCCCCTGAGTTCCAGTGTGTTCTATGTTCCAGTAGGCACATAGAACACATTGGAACTCGGGGGACGATTTATTTTGGGAGGGTTTCTTTGTTTTCTTTTGTTTTTCTTCTTTTTATAATTTTCGTCTGCGTTTTGTATTAAGTAATGAGTTAATGAACTATATAGGGGATATCTAAGCTATTTTAGTGAATATCGGGAATTAACTCACGAGTGTGGCCCTGAAAGTTTTATTTTTCACGAGCACTTGCGGAAGTGAAAAATATTTTCAGGTTCATTCGAATGATATTCACAAAAAGATTTTCTTTTTGTTATACGCTACGTGACATTTCACTGCGCAATATTCAACCCAATTCGACTGCAAACTCGTATGTTTCAAAACAATAACAAAGATCAGCTGATCGTTCTTTCAAGTTCTTTCATGTCTGTACTAGCCAAATCACTCAAACATAAAAAGTCCCTCTTTCCCACGATAATTTAACCAACTTATTGTTCAACTCACAGATGAAATTTAATAATTATAATATTACAAATGAGAATATTCTCATATTTTTCATTAATGTCAATTTTTAGAACATTTTAAATGTCAATTTACAACAAGGGGTTTGGAGTTGAGTGCGCCGACACATCCCCCCCCCCCCCCCCCCCCAAAAAAACTTCCTGGGCGAATCGATTAACAAGGTTTTTCAGAAAAGTTACTCAGGTCAAGGCTTAATATCACTCTCGGCGTCACTTTCAATTATTTTACACCTAATTATTTTACTTTATTGTGTTATTATTATTATACATCTATTTTTTCAGTTATAGAGTCGCCAGAACGGCTTGGAACCTCTGCTACTGCTGGTAAAGCTGGCACTGAATCGCTTGTAGCAGTATCAAAGGCGAAGTGATGCGCGAAGCGTCGCGTCATTTAGGAGCTACTGGGGGTATTCCTCGTTGTCCATCAAGTCGATGGATATCGAGAATTGTCGTTGATAATTTGCGATAATTCACAGGGTAGGATATAATAAAAGATAATATAAGTTATCTCCACCAACATGTATGGTATATGGAGATTTAGTACCTGGATGTCGGTTTTTAAACACCGAGCCGCAGGCGAGATGTTTAAATGAGACATCCAGGTATTAAATCTCCATATACTGTACATATTAGCAGAGATGACGTTTTTGTCCCGTTTGAAACACAATAGAAACATTGCGGAAACAAATTTGTGGACGCATTTCTCACGCTCCGCAATCAGTTGGACCAAACGCGTGAATAATTGTTTTGTTTTTTCAAACACAAAAGATCACAGATAGAGTTACATCCCTTCCCTTGGAAACACGTAAACATATCGGCTATTTTGTTATTAGATTTGCTCTTATTTCATTTTTTTTTCGAGTTGTTTGATTTAATTATTCGACTATTTAATTTATAACAGCAAAATATGACCACATTGTCGGAAATCTGATGATATTTGTGACTATTTTCAGGATTTTTCAATTGCGAAAGAATAAGGAGCCCCCATGGATTCCATATTGAAAACAATGAGCTTATGCATGCCCATCAGTACACATATCTGGGATTTTCGTTAACATTCAACGGTAAACTACAGAATGCGCAACTGGATGTCAAGCTGAAAAATTTAAAAACCCTCTGCAGTCTGAACAACAACTTTAAAGGAAAGTGGCTTCCGCCTGTTTCGATTTACCCTGAAACTTTTCAACATCCTAATAAAAACCATCCTCAGCCTCCCCCTTCCCCGGGGCCAATATCTGAAGATAGTTAGGGACCTAATCTTGTTCACGTGAACGATTTAGGTATTTTCGCAAGTTGTACATAGAATGTTGAATTCAGAGTTCTGTCCCTTCCCCCACCAGCACAATAGAGAAAACACACACCACTTCGGTTTCAGCTTCGGCATCAATGAACCGAATTCTCTGTGCCTGAGGCATTTATTGACTAGAAATTCTCATCGAAGATATTTCACATATTAAGTTGCCCAACCTGCAACCCCCTCCCCCCCCCCCCAAAAAAAAAAAAAAAAAAAATTTGCTTTTTGCGAACGAAAATGTTTTCTTATATCTTTTGGGAATATTGCGTTTATCAGCGATTAAATTAAAGGGACGAAAATCTCCGATTTGAAAAAAAAATGAGGACGTATTTGATTTTGCTAGAATGTGAAAGAGTACGAAAAAACACTGTATGCAAAATGTCATCCAACAGAAGCAACTACAATATACTTAAATCTTTATTTAAAATACATTAATGCAGATATTTTTTGATAAGATGAGACATTGCGAAGAAATAAACGGAATTGCCCGGAGGTGATCGGAAGAATTTCGAATAAGTAACCTCACAACATCGTGACGTCGATTCTGAAGGCACATTGTTTTACTGATGAATGGCCGTTACAATAACAAGTGCGCATTACTTTAACCCTTTACCCAACTTAACGATCAAAACCGTTCAGCGCTATTCACAAAAATCGCCAATTAATTTTTATTATTTTTTCATTTTTTGTCTCAGAACATACGTTATGACCCCTCTTTGGAACGAGCTCGTCGAGCTCGTTCCAATGAGGGGTCATAACCTATGTTTTTGAGACAAAAAATAAAAAACATAGTTATTCTAGAATTTTGTTTGTAAGTGTCGCTGCTTTTCAGGTTAGGTTAAGGGTTAAAACAACTGGGTATTGTTAGAACAATAACTTTCTATTATTTTAAATAAAATAACGTTATTGTTCCAATAAAACCCAGTTGCAGCACAGCTACTTGTATCCTCAATGGCTATCAAAAGCCCATGTAATTGCATGCACGCAAGCACTGCCACTCGACACAAGTGGGGAACTCCAAAAAATAAATTTGATATTTTTTTTATTTACATAGTTTTTTTCGATCAACCCTCTTCGCCCACAAAATAGATATAGAAGTATAACAATATATGTTTTTCAACGCAAACCAACCGACCTTCTTTCCATTTGTCTTGGAACCAAGACAAATGGAACGAAGGTCGAAGTATAACAATGTATAGAACCCTTTTTTGAACACACACACCAACCGACCTTCTTTCCATTTGTCTTGGAACCATTTGGTGTATTCTCAAATGTTCGGTGTCAGCTGAAAGAGGGGACAATAAGTTTCACAGTGATAAATGACACTGGCGTCCTTGGTTTATTCATAATTTCTGAGAATTTCGAAAAGACATTATCTGCGGCGAATAAACGATAGGCAAACTGGGTCGCCCCCTAAATGCCTAGAGCTAACGATCAGACAAGCGATTTCCTCTTCAAGTCCCCATACAGCCACAAACAGCCCCTTTTATATTACTCTGAAGACATTGTCCCAAGTGTATTTTTCCTTAATAACTCTACTGGTAGGATACATTTATCTTCACAGCGTTCTAACATCAGTGTTGGTTGCCTTTACATGCAGCCAACAATAATGTAGAAACACTGTTAAGTCATTTGCAGCAGTGTACTTATAACTACATTAGTTATTAACTTTAAATTAATCCGAGGACTTAAGGGTTAACTAAAGCAGATTCCAAAATTGCTTGTTTCGTAGTAAGCGTTTGTTTTTTAAACGAGAATCGAGGTTTCGTTCAGTGGTGTAGGGGATGGGCCCGCAGGGCCCGCATTGCGAGGGGGGTGGCGACTAGAAGGGGGGCCCGCCTTGAACGACATCCCCACGCTGAAAGAAATAGGGAAAGGGAGAGAGAAAGCGAGACTGTGAATCAAATACACATAATTTCAAACTCTCACTTCCACACGACGTACTCTTTGTAGTCTATGTATTATTCTTTTAACCCTCTACCAAACGTAACGGCCAAAACCAGCCAGCGCTATTCTCAAAAATCGCCAATTAATTTTCATTATTTTTTTCATTTTTGTCTCAAAAACAAAAAACATAGGTTATGACCCCTCGTTGGAACGAGATCGTCGAGCTCGTTTCAACGAGGGGTCATAACCTATGTATGTGAGACAAAAAATGAAAAAAATTAGTTATTCAAGAATTATTTTTGGAAGTGTCGTCTGCTTTTCGGGTTAGGTAAAGGGTTAAGTGAACGCTACATCATTGTAACTGATAGGGGTGAGAAATGAACAATTTACATACATGGTGCGTCTCAAGTCACACATGTTGGGCGTGCATGTGTGTATTGTTGGATGGTGGGGGTGAAACTTAAAACATGTAATGAAAAAATCTGCAGAGTCGTACTTTTAGAATCGATCCTATAGGCTATACCTTCATTTAATTTGTGGCGTATACACTGCGTGAAATCCTGTATGCTGTGCACGGTAACAACACTAAATTTGCTCCCGTTTTAAAGTCAACCACCATTATGAAAGGGCCCCCGTCTCTATCTCGCGGTGGGAGGGGGGCACAAGATTTTCCGCTACACCACTGGTTTCGTTTTTAAACTTTTTTCGCCGTCAATCTGTGACGTATCACACCAAAAGAGTCATTTCACAAAGGTATTCCCCTCCTCCTTCTATTGGCTACTATTCGTGCCGAGACTTCTTATTTTGTAGGCACGAATGGTAGTCAAGAACGTGAATATCCTCTGTACATATTCAGTGCTTGTTAATTATAAAAGGACTGGTTGTCGTTCTTTGTTAAAATATTCTAACACCAAATGAAGGACAAGTCTTCATCGTCCGGGATTTGTATATAGTCTAAATTGTGGTTTTTACCACCAGCCCACTGGAAGGTTGGGCTTTTTATAGTCCTTCTTTTCAAAATAGTCGGTGTATATTACAATACGAACGGAACTTCTAGAGTTATTGGTAAATCCCGGCGACTTAACCCTTTGAACACGAGTGATATCTTCCATGCCAGTTCAATGGCAGCAATTAGAAGAGTCCATATTCGTTATTTGGGCTAGACCAATCAATATTTTCAACGTGCAGCCTCGGGGCTGCACGCTGAAAACATTGATTGGTCTACCCCCACACATTTACGGACGGAACAGCCATCCTATTTAATGACGTTATGACGTATCATGTTCCTGGCCGGAAAAGCGGCCGCTCGGGTTCAAAGGGTTGATATATGAAGCCCCAGATCGTCGTGTAGTTTAATAGTTTAATCAAATTACTTAGACCACAGGTCGAGCCGTTTTGTGCATGATGACCCGGAGCGTTTCAAAGACATTTCAAACTTTGTTCGAACCTTTTGGTTCCCTGGTAGACTACTAAATTATTTTTCGTCAGCAAAATTTGTTCACATGTATTTGCCTTGTATCAATTTATGGGAGATTGCCTATAGGCTCTCTCCCATAAATTGTAGCCAGGTAAATCAATATAGTCTAAATAATTTCACTTTAACCCTTTACCCAACGTAACGGTCAAAACCGGCCAGCGCTGTTCTCAAAAATCGCCAATTAATTTTCATTATTTTTGCATTTTTCGTCTCAAAAATATTGGTTATGACCCTTGTTGGATCCAGCTCGGCGAGCTCGTTCCAACGAGGAGTCATAACCTATGTTTTGGAGACAAAAACGAAAAAAATAGTTATTGAAGAATTTTGCAAGTGTCGTCTGCTTTTCATGTTAGGTAAAGGGTTAAAAGATAATATGAAGCACGTCCACACAATATGGAACTTTCTGATACTCAGAGTTCAGAGTAAAGCCCACATTTGGGCTTTCAGCACTCAACGAGTTAATCAACAAGGGTTTGTGGCTAGGTCGCCGAATGTAACTATACAACCAGTAGAGTTTAGTGCGGTGTATAATATACACGAATTTTACAAATAGGCTGCATAAAAAACTTACCTCAGGACGGAAAAATGACTGTGCTAAAGTTTGGCTGAACGCATATCCCAGATGATAACGTATGTATATATAATCGTACGCCCACAATATTGATTAAAAAACTTCACAACCTTAATTTCAACAAAGGTATATTTCGTGGCATGGATTGGGTGAGTTATTTCGAAGTTGTTGGTAAATCAATCAACATACATATTAAATTATTTAAAGAAGATATACACAATGATAATAAGAGAATAGGAAAAAACAAACTTAGGACTTATCGACTATTCAAAGTAGATTATCAAATGGAACCGTATCTCATTCACACTTCTTCCATTGAAGCTGGAAACAATTTTATGCGATTGCGCATCAGCAACTATAAACTATGGATCGAACGTGGAAGGCATTTACAACCTCCTCGTCCTATCGAACACAGAGTATGAGAAGCTTGTACAGTGTGTGTGTGTTGGGGGGGGGGGGGGTCGGAATGGCATTTCGTAATGGACCCCCCCCCCCCTCCCCTTATGCATGCACCATTGAGAGAAAAATTATTTCGCGCAATTTCTGACAACAAAAATTGACTTTCCTCTAATGGATACAATGGACAAATTTAAAGTAATAATGGCTAATGATAATCCAGTGCTATGCAATGTTATTTGTAACAAGGTCCAGCCCTTCCTTCACAAGAGGGGCTTATCTGTAATATGATTTATGTATGTCATATGAATTAGTGTGCTTTATGATTCTGTTTGTGTTGATTCTGCGTGTAGCAATCTGCCTTTGTTCTGGTGTATTTACTGAATAAATCTTATCTTATCTTGCTCACTATGCAATCACAAGGTACAGCGGGTTAAAATTATCAAGTGGTCTATTCTAAAAATTCGAGGACCTGACATCAAATTTTAAACATCTGAGGCCTACGTGGTGGTTTGTTCGTTCCAGTCGCCTAATACTTCCCTGTTACATATTCTCGTGTTTTGATGAGATGCTCATGTTTTAAAGGTTTACACCCTGACTCGATTTTCTTTTCGGGGTATGCATGCTCCTTGAAATACCTGATAGAGCAATAGACTAGTTGTTCAAGTGACGTCATTTGGATACCTCTATTCACTGAGTATACCTGAGTCCGTGCGTTTTGTTAATTGCACAAAGGCAGGGTGTAAGTTAGTTACCAGCCTCGCTGTCGGTATTTCATGAATTTCTACAACCTGCCCCGTGCTACAGCACATCGCCACTTAGTCTATACGGCTCGGTGTCACTCAACGCACGGGACAATTTGTTCAAATTCATGAAATATTTCCATCTCGATTGGTAGCTATTGCGCAATTTGAGTTTCCAGCAACTACCTGGCATTTCCTGATGACTTGAAACTTCAAATGGAGAAGTTTTTCATGAATTATGTGATCTGAACACGGGCTTGGGCACGTTGAGCAAGGCTCATACGGCACTCATGGAAATTGGCAAGCGCTGGAAAATGAAGAAAACTGTTTCCAGGTCTTGGAAACTGCATGTTGTACAAACGTCCTGTGAAATGCCGTTATTTTCGTCTATATTGGAAATTCCTGGAAAAACTTAGATATTTAGCATCGGGTGCGTGTTGTGCATATTTTGTGTGACAATGAGTCCAAAAAACCGAACCGAACCAATCATTGTGTTAAGATCGATTCGAAATGCATATAAGGAATGATCGTTTGTTTCTGTCCATTTCTTGAGTTATGAACCACAAAAAACAAAGGCCAATTATGTAAATGGAGTAGCCCATTTACACTATGTTTGGCCTTTGTTTTTTGGGGGTTCATAACTCACAAAATAAACAGAAACAAGCGACCATTCCTTATAATTAAACTTGAGAGGCACTAAATTTAAATGCTCTCTACTTTGCGGAGTTAAAATAAAAACCAGGTCGCATCAAGCTTCCTAGTGATAACTGAATAAAAAGCCTTAGTTTTCTAAAATTCTATTTGAAATAATAATACATTTCCCTGAAACATGTTCTTGTGTCATTAAAATTTTTATTGTCCAATGAATTGCGTAAGTTTAAAGGAACGTCATAGGTCACGCCCACACAAAACTTCAATCTCCTTTTCCACTTGACGGAAGGGTGCTGTCATTCAAAGCAACACTGCATTAAATTTAATTCTGATTTTGACCATTTCCTGAGTAATTGAAAACACAGTAATGCTGAGTTCGATATAAACCCAGATGACATGAAGTTGGTTGAACTTTAACTGTCGCAGAAAGAGTTCGTTCAGGCTGTTTGAGAATTGGACATTTGTTGACGTGAGTTTCGTTTGTGGATTATTATGACCGTCCAATGTTTACGTTTGATTTGGGTAAAAGGATGAACGTAGATGGAAGAAACCGAAAGGGCAGGGCAAATATGTTTCGCATCGCCTAATGAACGAGATTCGTTTGAGGGAATTCAAGAAAGGAGAAAGGACAAGGAGAGAGAACTAGTGGCTTCGATTTCTGTTCACTCGGAGGCGGGATGTTCGTCACCAGAAAGTACAATTACGTAATCACCCATTGTTAGTAAAGTGCATGTTTGTGTGAACGTCATAGCTAGTGCAGCCGACTCTTCTGCACAAACTCTCAAAAATGTTCCGAAAGTATCGGACTGATGTCAGTCCCGTCAGCTGAAAGTGTCGGTGGTCAAACTTCTTCTATTGACCAGACATCGCCCCTCCGCAATACGAAGAACAGCGAACCAACTGCCGACTTTACGTACGATTATGGAAGTTTTTCATCGAGAGAAACCATTAACTCTAAAGTAACCGAAAAGATAGTACGCCGTCGTATTAACCCTTTACCCAACGAATCGCCCGTATCCGCCCGCGTGATATGCAAATGCAGCAGTTGAAAAAATATTAATTTTTCAAAAAAATTCAACAAAACCATATCATGTGACCCCTCGTTGGAACGAGCTCGTCGAGCTCGTTCCAACGAGGGGTCACATGATATGGTTTTGTTGAAATGTTTTGAACAATTTGAAAAAAATGATATTTAAAATAATAAATTTTGATATCGTCTGCGTTGGGTAACGGGTTAACTCAAAAACAAAAATTCCACAATATCTCATAAAGTGGCAAGACAGACCGTCGACGGAAAACTCGTGGGTGAATGAGGATGATTTGTACGATAATGCTCTAAAGTTATATATATATAGTCAATGAAATGAAAGGCAAAATTCGAGGAAATATAGCAACAAAAACAGGCGACGCGTTCGTTGGACATTCAACGGCTTTCGTTCACCGAGACCCTCGACATCCCACAAACATTCGCCATGTAATTTCATCTCAATTCTGTTTTGGTGACCTTACACACACTGTTGAGAGCAACGACGGGAGAATCGGCACTGGCATAAAGAGGGGTGATGTTCTAAATGACATCTGGGAACGATTGTGTAGAAAGGATGAGAAGGAACGAACTTGGAGAGTGACATCAAAACAAAAGGTGATTCCTCAGATGCGAGGACGCATCCCATCGGAGGCGGAGAGTACTGTGGCAGCGACTTTTAACAAACAGGTGACACTTAGTTGGGCGATTTGACAACAACCCGATTGCCTTTTTCACAAGATTAACTTTATCGCTCACTTAGACCGAAATCGGCTTTTCAAACGCTTTTAACCTATTCATCGTTAACAAAGGCTTTGTTTCTGAAACAATAATACAAAATTCATAATACGCTAGTAATCGCCTCTGAGTGATTAATTATTTCTTCCGCCATTCATAAACTCTTTAGCCGATAATTTTGTTACTATTATGTCAATTGTTCTAACATGCCAGGACACATGTTAAGGAGGCTACGCGAGATAAGCGCATGCGCACGGACGTCCTGTTCACCGCGTGAGGTCTTGTGGTCACTATCGATGGGTTGGGTAAACGTTTTTGTCAAAGAACGTGGGCGGGCGCTTAGCCTCCTTAGTCTACATGAGTCGGTAGAATTCCAATCGAAACTCAAGTCTCGTTTAATTTTTGAATTCTACCTCCCATTCCGACCTAAAGAGGCTACGCGAGACTTCAAAGCCCACAAGACCGAACTGAGGATAGGATCAAACATGCAACTCTTACATGTACGTGTATATGGCCTAAAGCAAACTGAATTCACATACCTCTCTACTTTGCTGCCAAAACATAGTCAGCAAATCCTTTTGATTTCTGTATTGGTTTGTAGTAAAACTTTGCAAATGTCGACGAATTTGACCATCCTGCCGATGCCATGATGGTGTTGATGTCACATTTCCTGTGCAAGGCTATACTGGCGGAAGCAGCATGTAAACTATGCGGTCTGAACACTGTAGTATCTATGCCTGCCTTAAGCATAACGGTTCGGATCCAGCGTGCTACAATGTCTTTTGAAACCCACTGATATGGTTTGCAAAAACTAATAAAAAGTCTCTTGTCTTTACGAAAAGGCTGAGTTCGTTTAGTATAGGCATCTAAATATGTGACCACACACAAGCGTCTATCCGCTGGGAAAGATTGCAGTTTTAGAGAAGGTTGCACTCTTCCTGGTGCTGATCGTTTTATCAAGTCATGTATGTGAAACGTATAGGAGCACTTCCCCCGTACCATGTAATCACAATCCATAAAAGTAATAGTTTGACATCTCTGTCCAGTAACCAGCATGCACAAGACAACTGTTTTTAGAGTCATTTGTTTCAAACTTAAACATTTCGCTGGTGACAATATTTTCAATCTGCATCCCAGATATCTTTTTATCATACGGCTCGTCCGTTTTGTTCACTTTAAAACATTTGATATTTTGTGTTCATATTAATCAGTGATAAATAAATCCTTTCGTCAATTTCATTGGTCAATTTCAAAACTAGGCAATTTGATTGGCTGAACAAAATACAACGGGGCCACATTTTCATAATTTGCATAATTAGATTTGGGAGCTTTCATTGGTCAATTTCAAAACTGGACAATTTGATTGGCTAAACAATATACATCTGGGTCACATTTGCACAATTTCAGTAGGGAGAATTTACGTTATCTGTCCTATTTAGGGTGGGTTATATTGTATTAATCTTTTACCTACAAGAAAAACGCCATTCCTTTTTTATATTTTCACTTGTTGCTTCCAAAACATAGGTTATGACCCCTCATTGGAACGAGCTCGACGAGCTCGTTCCAATGAGGGGTCATAACCTATGTTTTGGAAGCAAAAAATTAAAATTGTTAGTTCTACGAGGATGTTTTTTGCAAGTGCCGTCCTCAACTCAAGTTAGGTGATGGGTTAAGAAGTCATACTAAGTGGATAATTTGTGCGTGTGTGTGTCATATGATAAATAGAATATGAAATGAGTGTTTTTCTCATATAATATTTATGAAACTCGTCCGAATTTTCCGTTTGAGCTCGCCAGAGGCTTGCCCAAACTGAAAATTCTTAGACTCGTTTCATAAATATTATATGAGAAAAACACTCATTCCATATCCTCTGTATATCTAGCTAAAACAGGCCTTTTGACAAAAATGCCTCTGAGAAATCGCCGTTTTAACGGATGTTCTCCCACAACAAATTCTGAGTCTGACAGTTTTATAAATTGTGATAATGCTGAGCGTGCAGTGTTGATAGCACTGTAATGTAATCCACTTTGAAAAAGATGTGTTAAGAATTCAATGACGGTGTTCACCGTCGGAGACATGGTATTGGAATTTTGTTGTTTGGAAAATCTGATCCATTTATCCAGATACACCTTGTATTGTGAAATTGAACTTTTTCTCCATGATGAAAAGATAATATTCCTGTCTGTCTGATGTTCTCCCTGATAAGAGACAAGCCATCAAACTCATTTTTCTCTCGGGTGGATGTTTCGCTTCTTGGTCGAATGGCAGCTTCAAAATGTTTTTCTTCGGCAGCAAAACTGGCAGATCTATTAGCAGTGATATCAACACTGGAAACCAAACTTGTGTTTCCCAAAAGGGTACAATAAAAATCGCTTTGCTCTGGTCGTTCATTACTTTTGTGAGAGCTTGTGGGATAAGGCTAAATGGAGGAAAAAGATATAGAAATTGATTAGCCCAGTTTGAAGCAAAGGCATTTACAGCTAGAGCACCTGGATCTGGTTGCCACGAAACATATGGTTCAAATTGGAAATCCAATCGCGATGCAAACATATCAATATTGGGTATGCCCCATTTCTTAACAATCTCTGAAAATATTTTGGGCTCCAGTTTCCATTCCGTTCTTTTGTTTGTTAATCGGCTTAATCTGACAGCCTCCACATTACAGCAATATGTGTTGCCGACAAGTACTTTTTCTTGGGAATACACCAGTTCCCGATTTCTCTTGCAATAGAATTACAGTTACATGATTGGGTCCCTCCCATGTTATTGATATAAGCTACAGCTGTGACATTATCCATCTGCAGCTGTATATGTGAATCAGAAATTTCATGACAGAGGGCCTGCAAACCAAAGCATGCTGCTTTAAGTTCTAAATAATTAATATGAAATTTTGCTTTCTCTAAATTCCATCTGCCCCCTGCAGTCCTATCTTTCCAAACAACACGCCAGCCCGAGCCAGATGCATCTGTTTGGATAATTATTTGTGGATTGCCATGAGAAATATGTCGGGGGGGGGGGGGGGGGGGGGTTGGAAAGCATTTGTTAACCACCAGGTAATATCGCATTTGGCATCCTCAGATAGTGTACATGTAGCATCATAATTACCATCAGCCTGCACAAGTGCTTCATTTTTTTCAATTTCCAAATGTGGATAATGATAATGAAAAGCTCCACATTCGACTCCTGGACTATAAGAGACCATGAGACCAATGAGTTTGATTATGTGGCGAATGGAAGGTGCAGAAAGAGCCAAAATGCACCTCCCTAAATTTGTTAATTCTCATTCTTCTCTGTACTGATAGAAACTATCATGTTCTTAGAATCTACAGTACGTGGAGAGTTGATTGTAACTAAATCACCCGCGGAGAGGAGTTATCACCCAAGCTATAACTTTCAAATTTTGTACATATCGACAAAAAACACAAGCAAAGTTTCAGTCAATGGACCTCCGGGTTTAACCCGGAGGTCCATTGGCTGAAACTTTGCTTGTGCTGGTTATGCTTTGCAGCAAATTTGCAATTATTGCTCGGGTGGAATCTACACTCTGCGGTTGATTTAGTGATAATACACTCCCCACGTTCTGTAGTATAAACCCAAAATGCTCCTCCCTAAATTTGTTAATTTCTCATTCTTTTCTGTACAGATAGAAACTGTCATATTCTTAGAATCTAGTATAAACCCCAAATGTTCTATTACCTGTGTGGGTATTGTAATAGATTTTTCATATGAAATATAAAACCCAAGCTTCCGAGGCAGATCACAAGTTCCATCTAAATTAAGTTTACAGTCATTACATTCTTTCGCTGTTAAAAAGAAATCATCCAGATAACCTCTCGATAGAAAACCTTGTGCCCTCAATTTTGCAAATACGGGTTTTAACAATTTTGTAAACACCCTAGGTGCACATGCCAGGCCATTCGAAAGGACAGTAAATTAATAGAAAGTTGAATGATACTTGAACCTTAAATATTTTCTATAGCTTTTGTGCACCAGTACTGAATAATATGCATGTGTTAGGTCAACTGAAGCCATAAAGCAATTCGGTCTCATCAATTCTATGCAAGACTGCAACGTATCCATCTTAAAATGCTGATATTTTAGAAATTTGTTGAAATTTTTCAAATTCAAAATTAGCCGAAAAGATCCGGATTTCTTAGGACGGAGAAAAGTATAAGATATAAAATCTCCACCTTCCTTTATACATTTTTCAATGATTCCTTTATCTGCAAAATAATGTATCTGAGCTTGAATGGCTGATTTCTCATGAGCTTGAAACCGAATTTCTTTAGGTTCAACAGGCTGAAAAGGCTGTTCATCCAGTTCGAATGTACAGCCTTTTATGAGGAAAAGAAGGCATGGATCACTACTTAAAGATTGCCACATATTATACTGAAACTGAATATTTCCAGCTATAAAGGTATTTACATTTGTGCTATATACAGGGTTACTATTGCCAGCCGGGCTATTTGTTAATGTTTCTTGCGGTCGTTTTTGTAAGCATTCGTGCCCTTGTTCTGGAACCCGGCTGATGTATTGTTCTTCGAGTATGTGTATCGTTGGCGGTACCCTGTTAGCTGGTCTTAACCCTTTACCCAACGTAACGGCCAAAACCGGCCAGCGCGATTCTCAAAAATCGCCAATTAATTTTCAAAATATTTTCATTTTTTGTCTCAAAAACATAGGTTATGACCCCTCGTTGGAACGAGCTCGTCGAGCTCGTTCCAACGAGGGGTCATAACCTATGTTTTTGAGACAAAAAAAGAAAAAATTTAGTTATTCAAGAATTATTTTTGCAAGTGTCGTCTGCTTTTCATGTTAGGTAAAGGGTTAAAAAATGAAATTAGTGCTGTCCAGATGTGCCCATACGGAGTTAGTATGGCTGATGTCTGACTGTTGTTCTTGTCTTAGTAACCTTGGTGGTGAGCCGCTTCGTTTCAGGAAGGTCTTTGATAGTTTGCGCCAGGCCATCCCCAAACAGTAGTGTGCCAATGAGATCCCGCTCATTGCAAAGAGATTTTTATTTAATGCTCAGGCATCAATTCACGCTGAAAAATTAAGTCATATTCCCCTGTCGGTCGGCAAAACGAAATATCAAAATGATATTTAGAAATCGATATTTCATCGTAGGTTCGGATGACGAATCACATGTACTTTAAAGGAGTCAGCACATCAGTAATGAATTCCAGAGTCCCAAATACAAACGAATTCGAATAATTGATAGTGACAGTGACTAAATCAATTCATTAAATCAGCGGTTTCAAAGTTTGACTTTCTCATTCACCTTCCAGCGAAAAGCCGAAATCACTTTCAAATTTCTTCAGTTCAACTTCACACGTCTTCAGTGCATTGAGTTCAAAAAAAATAAAATGACGTGTCTTGTTATTGAAAATAAGAAAGTGGTGTTTTTTGTTATTGTTCTATTTCTTCGAAACACATTGCGATTATTTCAATTCGCCAGCCTTGGTAAATCGTAAAGTTAGGGGAGAAATAAGACGGGACTACTTTTTGTGCGGATATTCACACATTCCAATGGTTGGAGTTTGGTTGTTGTAATTTTTGTATGGACGACGGTTCGGCACATAAATTTGCGCCTTAATGGCAAATAAAGGCCACAAATTGGAGAGTTTGTAGTCGTAGAGCATTAAATAAAAAGAAAATTCACGAAAATTTGATGAATACGAAAATATCTCGTTCGTGGCTACAAGAAATATGAGGATCTTCACTCGCGACTGCGTCGCTCGTGAAGATCTTCATATTTCTTTGTAGCCACTCACGAGATATTTTCGGTATTCATCAAATTTTCGTGAATATCCTCTATATATTCATCACTTAGTTCTGGCTTGAACAGCATTTTTCTCCTCACATCCAAGTGATGACTTGAGTCGACGAAGAGTCCAACAGCATCTGATAGGCTCCTCATAACTTCCCGCGGGTCTCGTCTACTCGTCGTTGCTCGGTGGTTCTCTCCGGGTACTCCGGCTTCCTCCACCCGCAAAACTGTCACGGTCATGATTAGCCATTGTGCATATATATGTGACCTTAAACATCAATAAATAAATCAAGCTCCGCTCAAGCAGAGTTACAGCAGTTGAAGACAGGTGCTCCACCGACGTGCAGTACGCCTTAGTACACGGCGTCATCGTGCCCCCGTGTAGGCAACCGGGATAAAGTGCCTTGCCCAAGGACACAACGCTGGTCGTCCCCGACGTAGATCGAACTCGGGACCTCTAGCATAGAAGTTCAACAGTCTACCACTGAGCCACCGCGCCCTCAAATAAACCGTTAATTTCCCCTCAAAGTATCTTCAGAGTATTTATACCAAGAAACTGCTCTACCATCCTACATTTGCTATTTATACGGCTGAGTTGAGGTCTGATAGCAGCTGAAGTGTTCAGTTTCATGAAAGAAGTTACTGACTTTCTTTTCAGTTTAGTTTATATTTGAGAGCCTGGGAAGTTGTCTTGAATTCCCACTAGACTAGAGCCTATACATGTCTAGTTGCTTAACATTGATTGCTAGTCAAGTCTAGGATGCATGTTAAGTCAGTCAGGACGTGACTAAAAATCACTGCGTAGGTATCTTTTACAGAGTCAGCAGGACCTTCTAATGATAGCATGTAGAGGGCACATGCCCTGAGTTGAGGCGTGTTTGGAACAAGACACGAAATTACTGCAGATATGATTTGTGTTGGCACAAGGATGTCAATGTGCAGCTCATTACAGTGGCACTTGTGGTGCTGTGGTAGAATTATACAAAAACAACTTATTTTGTATTTTCTTAGTGTGAATTCCTCTTCCCCCCCCCCCCCCCCCCCAAGTAATGAAATTTTGTTTATTTTGAAAATTCTCACCTCTGATATTCCTTCAATTCAAATTAAATATACACAAAATGTACATCAAAATGAAGGTTGGGATGTATTGAACACGAAACACATGTGTAAGCAACTCGTAGAGTCGACTGTAAGCACCACTGGTTCCTGGAAGTCTGCTACCCTATTCGCACCAGAACTGATAATTTAATAATATTTCACGAAAACAACTTGTGTCCAAATGTGCTTTACACATCCAAGAACAAAGCTAGGGGATAAAAATTCTTCAAAACACGGCGACAGAGCTGCATTGGGGAAAATTCCAAAGCCATTGCTTTTGTTTACGTATGAGTATACTTTCGATTTCCGATCGACGTCATCGGACAGAAAAAGCATGTAAAAACAACGCCGTCTTTTTTCAAATAATGAAAAAAGATCGCCTTCATACAGTATACTGTTATTTGACAGAGATTGCACAGTTGCCATATTCAATGCAAGGTATCAAGATACCTGTTGAAATTTCTTAGAATTACGATTTTGTTTTTCGATGGAAATTCGTGGTAACGAGTGATTTGCGCATGTCTGTCGAGCATGGAAACTATCTTCAATAAAAATGCAGACAGTGTTGTCCTTTTCCAAAAGGAAGTCCTATCGCTGTATTCGAATGTGTTTTGAATGCCTAGCTTTGTTCTTGGATATATAAAGCACATTTGGTCACAAGTTGTTCTGATAAAATATTATTTTATTACCAGTTCTGGTGCGAATACGGTAGCAGACTTCCAGGAACCAGTGGTGCCTACAGTCGACTCTATGAGTTGATTACATGTGTGTTTCGTGTTCTATACATCCCAACCGTCATTTTGGTGTATAATTTGTGCATATTTAATCTGAATTTAAGGAATATGAGAGGTGCGAATTTCAAAATAAAAAAATTTCATTACTTATATAGGCCCTTAAAGCACAACACCGCGTGGCACCCACCAATCCACATATTGTGTTGTTGTATTTGATGGGTGCACAAATGTTTGAGGGTGGGTTTCCGAGGGAACAGTCGTGTCATGTAGCTGAGAGAACCGAAAACCTAAAATTGTCTGAAGCAATTAAACTATAGAGATCTGTTGTGAAGATATTGTTTGCAGAACTATTGCTAATGTTCTTTTTAAAGGAGAACAGAGGGAAATAGAGATATATTCAGCTTGTCAACACACGGGGTGGAGATGAGAGATTTATGGTCACCCTAGAACTAGGCCGTACTCATCGGGTATCAGCTGAATATAATTTAATGATAATAAAACGAAAATTTACTCACATGCCCGCATCAAGAATGATCTATGAAAACATGTTTACACACAACTCCAGTCACTATGATTTTATCTCCCATTCAAATTTCTTCGGAGCCACGCGTTCTCTAGTTGATGTTGTCTCCCATCGTGGCTCCGCTCTTGGTAGTTATTTCACTCACTGACAAACCGTACTGTCTTTTTGCACATTCCAAGCCTCCTGTGGGTAGCAGCTTCAACCTTTAACGCTAATTGTTCTTCTGTTTCACTAACTATCCTTGTCCGCCAACTATTCTGACTCGACTTACTTGCTTTGACAATATTAACCCGTTATCGTTAGCTCACCCACTTTCGAGTCCCCCTTCAGAGTCTCTGCGATCAAACCACTCTCCGTCAACCGTTACAACACACCTTGTTCATGCATAAGATTTGCCTGGCTCTCCTCTCAGCCCACCTTAAGCTCCTACCTTGAGTCGAATCTACGAGCTCTTTAAAGCCCCAAAAAACTTCATTTCTGCATTAAATGGACCATTCAAACTGCATCTATGGCTCTTAAATCCCTCCTACCGTTTTCGTCACTTAGCCTAATAATTTCTAATGTACTAAAAGATCTCTCGCCAAATAAGACTTAACCGAACAACTCACTCCGGCACCCATCACCAAAACAGCCCCTGGCGGGAGTTCCAAATTTTCTATCAAGCGGACATTGCCTAAGCAATATTCTCATAATCCTCAAATACTATAAAGGAAATCCCAAGAGCAAGTTCAGCGGTCCCTCTTTAAAGAGCGTTATAGTTATTAATGGGTTCTTTGAGTTGCATTGGGACGGCTAGTGTGAGACAACATCCAGTTAGTTTCATATATGAACGATTTGCTCCACCTAATTTGCGTCTCCGTGGGTTCAGGGTAGTCACCTGTTGTAGACGACACAATTGTTGGAGCACGGATTACATATTGGTCACCCGAGGCAATGTTTGATTAAAAACTTTCCTGGGCTATTATCAAACCAAGAATATAAATTTATATACTTATCTGCTTATTAATTTAGAATCGATCTTGACACAACTAAATGAACCAATCCGGAATCTAGAGAAATATTTTTATTATACGCTTAACAATTGATTATCGAAGAAACTGCGGAAAGATAGAAATCGTATCCCCCACTGTGAAGATATAGAAATTTTAACTTTCACAGTATCAATCAAAATGGCGGCTTTTAAAGCATCACTTCAAGGTGAATACGAGTTAAATTATCACTAGAAATGATCAATTTGTTCTAAAAACGTATAATGAAAAGTAAATCTTGTATTTTTGAGTGGATACCGATCATTTCCAGCAATAATTCAACACGTATTCACCTTCAATTGATGCATGAAATCCGCCAGTCCAAACATGGCCTGAAAGTCAGAAATGTAAGTTTTTGGTTTGGTACGTCCTTTCAAAGGACGTACCAAACCAAAAACTTATATTGCGGATTTCCTGGCCATGTTTGGACTAGAAACCCGGCAGCTGAATCGGATTGCAACACGCTATCTGTTCCGAGTATCAATCAAATCACTTCCGCGTTTCGATGATTCAATGCGCTGTTTACTTTCATGCACCGGTTCAAGGTTGAAACGAGTGGAATTATCATATTCTTATAAAAAGCCTATAATAAAAAGAAAATGTAGTGTTTTTGAGTGGATACTGAAAATTATCTCACTTGTGACCGAGATAAATGGCTATTTTCGCTCGCGCAAGCGCTCGCAAAAAATAAACATTTATCACTGACTCGTGAGATAATTTTCGGTATCCACTCAAAAAACTAGATATCCTCTGTATATACTTATCTGTATATCAATTTAGAATCCATCTTGACACAACTAAATGAACCAATCCGGAATCCAGAGAAATATTTCTATTGATTTTTCTATAAATCATTCCTTTCGTGCCATGTGGCGTCTACCGACCTTTCGCGGGCCTATTTCCGAGTCCTTATTCACTTGCTATTATGTTATCTGTTATTAAAACATCATTTAACATAATTTTAAAAATAAGGTTTGTGTACCTTATCGAGCATATTGTACGAATAAATGAACATCATCATGTACCAGTGACTGTCTACTATAACGCCACAACTCGTGTAACAAGGGGCAGCCATTAACCCTTTACCCAACGCAGACAATATCAAAATTTATTATTTTAAATATCATTTTTTTTTTTCAAAAAATGTCTACAAAACCATATCATGTGGTCTCTTATTGGAACAAGCTCGACGAGCTCGTTCCAAAGAGGGGTCACATGATATGGTTTTGTTGAAATTTTTTCAGCTGCTGAATTTCCATATTACGCGGGCGGATGCAGGCGATTCGTTAGGTAAAGGGTAAAACGAATGAAACTACTAGGAGTTAAGGTACTGGAACATGGGGGCGGGGGCGCGGTGGCTCATTGGTAGACTGTTGGACTTCTATGCTAGAGGTCCCGAGTTCGATCCCCATCCGGGACGACCAGCGTTGAGTCATTGGGCAAGGCACTTTATCCCGGTTGCCTACTTGGAGGCACGATGACGCCGTGTATTGAGGCGTACTGCACGTCGATGGTGCGCATGCCTTCAACCGTTGTAACCCTGCATGAGCGGAGCTTGAACAGAGTTAGAATGTTGAGGAGCTGACAGTTGCTCGCAGATGATCGGTGCTTCTCTCTCGGGTACTCCGGCCTCCTCCACCCGTAAAACTGTCACGGTCACGATTAGCCACTGTGCATAACTATGTGACCTTAAACACCAATAAATAAATATACTGGAACATGGGACGAATCATTCGATTTCTTCAAAAATGAGTAGAAGATAAAATATAATTATGCTCTACCATAGGTTTGAAACAAAACAGAAGCTCAGAATTTAAACAGAAATGTCGTTCTTTTTATTTCCCTTCGAGGCTAAAACTCTCATGTTGATACGAAAGTGCACTTTGTCTCGTATGTGGGCGTATGTACAGTTGCGTTTCAGGCAATCGTGTGTGCAGCCATACGAGTTACTGAGAAGAATATAACCGAATCCTTACAGGGCTTAGAACATATCTAATGCGTTGCTTTACGCGCTAAATCATCTGATTACATGTATCAGTAGGCTAATTTCCAGACAAAACATCAACATATCAATACGCAGTGTAATAAAAATACGCGAAAATTTCTTTCAGTGTTGGTATCAAGTAATAATATTGCGCAATGGACCAAATATTTGTTGAGTCATTTAACAAAATCGAAACCATGAATTAACATTTTTTTAAATTTAAATCGGAGCTAATTATCACATGCCTTGTTGGTTCCACATTTCAACGAATTTGTTAGAGGAGAGCATTCTTAATTTTTGAATCAGGCCCATATCGTCGATGAAACTAAAGAATATCAAGGTGTGGGGAGGGAGGGGTACCAAAGGTAATTTGCCCCTCCGAACAAAACAGTGTACTAAAAAATTACAAAAGATCCATTAAAAAGTTCCAAATAGACGATCTCTGGCTTGTATCGTCCGGAAATCGACTTTTGATAAAGTTATATCCCTTGAAATTGTTAGACGCGTTTCCTATTGTTACTTTTAATAAAAAGAAACAACAGACAGCTCTGGGAGCTGTCTGTTGTTTTCATTTATTAAAAGTAACAAAATGAAACTTGGTTTGTTATGGCAAGCTAATTAGAATCGGCTAGTTTACATTTTATACGTCATTAAGAAAAACTATCAGTACCACAGCTCTAAACACTAATCGTCCATTTTGGCTCTTTGTTTCGCGAAGGTGTTTTTACAGTAATTTGCAAGTTTTTAGCAAATAGCAAATCTTATCTACTAAACTCTTATAATAATGGAATGGACGGTGTCTGTATTATATGTTACGATTCGCACATTGTTGATAAACAGTTAAAACTAGAAGTCCTGTCACGAATTGTGCTGTTATCTAGGCTTAATTGCGCGTAGGAATTGCGCGCAGTTGCTATATCGAATGACATCCAAAGCACGGCAGGTTCTCCTGGTTATTCAAAGCAAACACATGCAATGTTTCTGCCAATGGACCTCCGGGTTACCCGGAGGTCCATATGCTGAAACATTGCTTGTGCACAGGCATATGAACAGAATTCGGTAGCCTCATTATGGTCATAACGCGTAGATTAACGCGCAGATCAATGTGCTATTTGTGCGCATTTCTTGACAGGACTTCTCATTTTAACTGTAATGAACACAAAAACAGTTACAGAACACCAAAAGATGGTGAAAACGCCATTGTCTTGATTTTAAGGTGGGTTTCAACCGAAAACAATAGACAAACATTCAAATGCATTGAGAAAAATTGTAAAAAAAAACAGCTTCTGCATTTTTATACTGCCCTACAGGACAATGCCTGTAGTTTGTGAAATGATGCGCACATCGATGATACAAAGTCGGTAACATTTCGAAACTTCAATCATGAAGTTCCAACACTCTTGGTGTTAAATTTACTGACAGCTTCAAGAAACTAAAGGAGGGCTAACCTTCTCGTAAATCTTTTCCAATGACGCAAATCATTAGCCATGCCACACTGGCATTGCAGAACACACCAATATGAGTTCATGGTATGCAGACGGAAGTCCTCGTGTACAGTTTCCACCGATCAGTAACTGAGTTTCTATTTATTTATTTATTTATTTATTTATTCATTTATTTATTTATTTATTTATTAGGGTTTAACGACACTTTCGACAGCCAGGGTCACCAGGCAGCTTTGCGGGTGGAGAAAGTCGGAGTACCGGGAGAGAACCAAAGAGCAGCGACGAGCAACAGTCAGACTCCTCAACGCGCAAACTCCACACAGACAGGGTTAGCATTGGCTGAAGACAAGTGCTTCAATGGAATGTATTACGCCTTAGTCCACAACGGACAAAACTGGTTCGGATTTGCGGACATAATCGGAGACACAATCAGCCTTGCTAGCCTATCGGGTTGAAGCATACGTCACGCTTTTCTATCACCAGTGCCCTTCGATTCGCCTCGACAGATGATTTTTCTGTCAATTCTTTGAGTTTGGAATAATGAGACTATATCTGACACCAACCGCAGGGATCAGGCGACGTGTTGACTAAAATTCAAATTGGTGTATTTTTGTTATATACTATTCGAAAAAGTAGGGTATATCCAAACTGATGTTGATATTTTCGGAAAATGGTATCAGATACGCGTGATTGGACACATCAATATGTTACCAAGTTTAGTGTGGATATGAATGTCACCGACCCACGAAAACTTCGTGCAGGTTTTTCGCACGAGCGCTGCGTTAATGTCTGTGGGTTACGTTTTGAAATTTCCATTTGTACTGATCGGGCTTTTCCGGAAGTCTCATTGTTCTTTTCTTGGTATAAACTCGTTCATCAATAGTTTCTAATCGGTGTGCGAAGATTGATACGTGACGAGCGTTTACGTGCCGTTGGCACGTTGGAAGCTGGTAACAGACAGACTTCAGTGGCTCAAATTCTCAACGTTACTCAATCGGTGATTAGCAGATTGTGGTCACGCTACCGTCAGACAGGCAATGCTGATGACAATGTCGGTCAGGTCGTCCAAGGGCGACAACTGCTAACCAGTATGGTTTCATCCGAAACACAGCATTACGTGGCCGCCATCAAAGTGCCTCAGAAATTGGACAGCAGCTGCACCGAGCGACAGATGTGCGAGTCAGTGGTAAGACTATCCGAAATCGTCTACACAGCTGGAATTTGTACGCTCGACGACCTCGAATAATTCCACGTTTGACTGAACGTCACATCGCAGCAAGGCGTAATTGGTGTGGAGCACGACAGCGCTGGGACAATCGTCGGTGGGGCAACGTCATGTTTTCCGATGAAACGAGGTTCACTCTCGACTTTCACGACAGGCGAAACAGAGTGTGGCGGCGGCGGAACGATCGAATGATACCATGACGTAACCGTTAGGCAGCACGATCGTTGGTGGTGGATCGGTTATGGTGTGGGGAGGCATAACCATGACAAGCAGAACAGCATTACATGGCCCCCAAGGGCGTGTCACAGGGCAGTACTCCCGTGAAAACATCTTAGTTGCTCGTGTGGCGCCATCTGCGCGACGTCACGGTCGTCGATTCATTTTCCAAGATGACAATGCAAGAGCACACGGGGTCCGTGTCGTTACAGAGTTCCTCCAGGAGCAGAACATCACTACACTGCCTTGGCCAGCACTAAGTCCAGATCTCTCACCAATCGAGCACGTCTGGGTTATGCTTGGCAACAGCCCCCTACCAATGTCCAAGAACTCGCCACTGCACTGCAGGTAGAATGGAATAACACCAGTCAAGCTAATATTGGACGTTTGGTGAGGGGTATGCCACGTCGGATCCGTGCTTGTCTCGCGAACCGAGGAGGATTTACAAGGTATTGAGGTCTTGGACTGAATGTGGTAAATTCTCTGACTGACCGTCCATGTCTTCTACAGCTCAGTGCGTGCAGTGTGTGCTTGTCAGACACCCAACTGTCGCTGAACTCATTCACCAGATGTCAGTGCAATGCCTCAACAGCCGTTTTGATGAAAATATAAATATGTCTTCATATATCTCACACTTATCAAATATCCCCTACTTTTTTTTAATAGTATATTTGCCCTGATGAGTCATTTTGAAACACGTAGACACAAGAGAGGGAGGGTCGACGACACCCTCCCCCCCCCCCTCTAAAAAACAAGTTTTGTCCGGAAATTTTATTTTCCGTCGGATTTGTTTTCGTTTAATAAGAGTTCGTTTCTGCTAGGAAGACAGGAAAAGGATAGATAGCAATCTGATCGGGATTAAATGGTTTCGCGCAGGGACGCTGTGGGGCAAGCCCCTTTCGACCCTCTGTGACTGTTGAGATCAAGAAGCTACGTGTCTAGGCGTGTGGAAAGAGGAAAATGATCGAGCACTCAGCAGATGTCTTAGGCTTGAAGATCAGGAAGAGTGTTGGATTGTCTTTGTGTTGGTCGTGGACTGAACCCTCGTGTGAGGACCAGAGCGAGAGGGATCCTCTCACAAAGGTACTACCCTACCTCTCCCCAAGGGTGCTGTTGTTTTTTCGGGCAAGTACTGTCTGCCATATCGAAGAGAGGTCACGGAGCGATGATTGGCCATCATTGGCAAGTATAATCTGCCTCAGGCTGTTTTTCTGACTTTACAGTTGGAAGTGTTTTTGGATAGACGACAACAACGATCCCTTTCGGGAACCATCCATAGAAAGAAATCTGATTCAAAGACATTATGCATTTTATAGAGAGTACTTGACAATCGTTACTTATTCCCAGTTCCTTATTCGACATTCGTTATCAACCGATACATCGGTTGATAACGAATGTCGAATAAGGAACTGGGAATAAGTAACGGTTGTCACGCCCCTTTTTGTAGACACCCATCTTGAAATATTTATCCATGTCGAAAGAGGCGTCGTTTTCGAAAAGTCAGTAATTATCAGAAGGGTAAACAAATAGTATCGCGAATCTGCAGCCATACGGCAGCAGTCAAAGGCATTAACCATGTCTATTGGTCATGGCAACCGGACTGTCCCTGGCGTAACGAAAACGAACCAAATATCAGTTCCTCGTTTTTGCTCCAAGATCGAACAAAAAGATCGGCAAATGCAAACATAGTGTAAAACGGCAGTTTGTCGTAACATTTTAAGACAGAAGTACTGGCAGTCTTGTTACCACGTTTGTTGATTTGTTTTCGGCTGGCCTTCCCTGATTACTACCAGATACAACGGCGAAGTAAACTGAATCACATCAACATATCAGGATGCTAACCTCACACAGATCTCTGAAATCGCAGCGGAGGTTAGAAAAAACATCCTTTGTGAAATGTGAAGTGGAAGCATAAAAATAAACAGTGAAGAAGTCATTGTTTGCCGTTTTTAACCCTTTACCTAACATGAAAAGCAGACGACACTTGCAAAAATAATTCTTGAAAAACTAATTTTTTTCATTTTTGTCTCAAAAACATAGGTTATGACCCCTCGTTGGAACGAGCTCGACGAGCTCGTTCCAACGAGGGGTCATAACCTATGTTTTTGAGACAAAAAATGAAAAAAATAGTGAAAATTAATTGGCGATTTTTGAGAATAGCGCTGGCCGGTTTTGGCCGTTACGTTGGGTAAAGGGTTAAACATTTTACATAGAGTTGTAGGAAGAAAAATTCTAAACATCGGATCAAAATGGAAGTACCAAAACATTACATTATCGATTTAAATCACCCATCACTGGAAAGCATTTGTCATGGACTTCATGAATTATTGTCCGGTTATTCCAAAAACTTTAATAATTATTTTCTCCATATATACTATTCAAAACAAGTAGTGGATATTTGTTAAAAGTGAGATATACGAAGAAATATATTTATATTTTCATCAAAAAGACAGTTGAGGTATTGCACTGAGACATTTGGTGAATGATTTCGGCGATAGTTGGGTGTCTGACAAGCACACATTGCACGCACTGAGCTGTAGAAGACATGGACGGTCAGTCAGAGAATTTACCACAGTCCAAGACCACAAATACCTTGTAAATCCTGCTCGGTTCGCGAGCCAAGCGCGGATCCGACGTGGCATACTCCTCAACAAACGTCCAATATCAGCATGACTGATGTTAGTCCATTCTCCCTGCAATGTAGCGGCGAGTTCCTGGACATTGGTAGGGGGGAGGGGGGGGTGGCGTTGTCGTAGGCGCCTGCCAAGCATATCCCAGACGTGCTCGATTGGTGAAAGGTTTGGACTTAGTGCTGGCCAATGCAGTGTAGTGATGTTCTGCTCCTGGAGGAACTCTGTAGCGACACGGGTCATGTGTACATTTGCATTGTCATCTTGGAAGATGAATCGACGGCCGTGACGTCGCTCAAATGGCGCCGCATGAGCTGCTAGCATGTTGTCGCGGGAGTACTGCCCTGTGACACGCTCTCTTGGATGACATGTGATGCTGTTCTGCTTGTCACGGCTATGCCTCCCCACACCATAACCTATCCACCACCAAAAAGTTGGTGCTGCCTAACGGTTACGTCATGGTATCTTTCGTTCGTTCCGCCGTCGCCGACACACTCTGTTTCGCCTGTCGTGGAAGTCGAGAGTGAACCTCGATTCATCGGAAAACATGACGTTGCTCCACCAACGATTGTCCCAGCGCTGTCATGCTCTATACCATTTATGCCTTGCTACGATGTGACGTTCAGTCAAACGTGGAATTATTCGAGGTCGTCGAGTGTACAAATTCCAGCTGTGTAGGCGATTTCGGATAGTCTTACCACTGACTCGCACATCTGTCGCTCGGTGCAGCTGCTGTCCAATTTCTGAGGCACTTTGATGGCGGTAACGTAATGCTGTTGTTTGGATGAAACGATCCTGGTTAGCAGTTGTCGCCCTTGGACGACCTGACCGACATCTGTCATCAACATTTCCTGTCTGACGGTAGCGTGACCACAACCTGCTAATCACCGATTGAGTAACGTTGAGAATTTGAGCTATTGCAGTCTGTCTGTTGCAAGCTTCTAACATGCTAACAGCACGTAAACGTTCGTCACGTGTAAGTCTTCGCATACCTCAAAAGTTACGTTTCGACCAGAAACTATCGATGCACGAGTTTATACCAAGAAAAGGACGATGAGACCTCCGAAAAAGCCCGTCCAGTACAAATGAAAATTTCTAAACGTACCCCACAGACATTAACGCGGCGCTCGTGCGCAAAACCTGCACGCAGTTTTTGTGGGCCGGTGATATTCATGATCCACACTAAACTTGGTAACATATTGATGTGTTCAATCACGCGTATCCACTACCATTTTCCGAAAATATCAACATCACTCCCACTTCCAGAAGAAAACAATCCTGATCTCATCGCGCAGTCGATGCATAGGCACATTACTGTTGCCCGATATTGGCATGTTCAAATACCTACACGTATAGGCATAAAGTGGGCATGCAGATGGTTGCTAATTTGATGAATTGTGAGTCGGACCAGTCCTACAAATTAGGCACAACAATCGCCAGTATCGCGGTAAAGGGCGTGGCAATATGCCATGACCTTTAACACGACACTCTCGACTATCGTAATTATTTCTTTGGTGACTGCAGATTCCTTATCAGGAAAGCTCGCCGAGAACCATCTGGTAAATTCATCTGTTATAATAATGAACAGAAAATAGTTAAAGAACATCAAAAGATGATGAAAACGCTCCGAGTGCTGTCTGTTGGTTTTAAAGTTACAAAAGGAAGCTTCTCTTTACTTGCTGCTGATGTCAAAGTTGTTTTCTCAACAATTTCATGCTTCTTAATTGGACCAACCTCGTCTGTAATAATTCTAGGGGAGATAACTTTATAGAAAGTTGATTTTCATGACGATATTTGTCAGAGATGTCATGGTTGTGTAAACAATGGTCAGAAACCCACCCCACCCCAGTATCTGAAGTTGACTACGCCTCGATAAGATATGCCAACTTTGTTTGATAAATGCTGATTGATCAATTCATTAATATTTGCTCTTTAGCCAGGGTCTTGACTTATTTCCCCAATCATTTACCGTGTTCTGTTCGATTGCCATTTACTTCGGAGCTCTGAGAAAACTGGAATTCCCCATTCAAAATTACTTGATTTAGGATCAAACAATACATGTATAAGAAATTATTTATCATTGAGCAACCCCAGCTGATTTAACCCTTTCCTTTTGTCGAATTGTTTCAATGAAAAAGTGGATTTCAATATCAGTTGACGAACTTTTGAATAAAGTTGGAACAGCAGTGTGTGGATAAATTGAAAAACGCTGAGTGGTTTTCATACGAGAATGGTATATAAGTTGAAACGGCTGGTTTGGTTGCACTCACTCAGGGAGTATCAGAAGATGGAAGGGTACAATTAGTTTCAAGTTGGTTGTTCGCTGGCAATCAACAGTGTCAGTTATCGGGACGAAAGGGGTTAATTTGTTGCGGAGGAAAAGTCAGTGTCAACGAGAGGCGCATTCGTGAATCAACACATCTAGCTCCTAACGCTTGAAGTTTTCTAGGTCTTTGTCGCTCTTATCGGTTACAAACAACAACTGTCCTTTATCACATTCAGCGGCCATGTCTGAGTCGTATACGGCTTTATTTATGCCGACATATTTCATTTACTTCCGCGGTGGTTCTTTTCAGTAAGTTTGACTTCTCCCGAGAGCAAGTAACTATCCGAAGCATTCGTCCCCAATATATTCAATTTTTGCAGACGATAAGTTAAATGTCGGTTCTTTTTTTTGCAATGGCATATCTTCCCCAAATAAATGAGTTTTTTAATCTGTTTTTATTTATCTGTCTTTACTTTGGCGGTACTTTGACATTTTCGATAACGTTACCTGCCATCTTTCTGGTGTGCATTTGATTGACTGTTATGGATACGATAAAAAAAAGATTAAAAAAATCACCATCTTCGCTGGTCTAAAAGACCGGAACACACCAGTCATAAGCAAATCCGACATGTGATTGATTAGTTTTTAATTATTGTAACGTTTACGATTATATACCGGCTGTGCAAGAAAGATGCGCCCGCTTTTGAGGAGTACCTTGAGAGATCTTTTCATTTCGGGTCGTGGGGGGGGGGGGGGGGGGGTTATAATTGGTCAAAGTGAGATCAAAGCCACTGGAGTTGAGTGGGGAATCGGGAAAGGTAAGGATAGAGGGTTCCATAATCCATATGTGCAGCTTGGGAATAACGAAGACCCTGGACCATTTCATTTCAGAATGCCCCAAATACTAAGTCTTGCCAAGTAGAATAAAACTCCTTGAAAAAAAAACTAATGGAAATAGGGGCGAAAGCATTAGACAGAGAGAAGTGGGTGAGAGATTACATGCGAGAAAGCGCCAGTATTATAGTTGGGGGCATAGAGAAAGTGCCTGTTGACGGAATTATAAAACAGTTTGTGTCCGAATGCTGGGAGAGTGGGTTAGGACGGGAGACGGGGTTGGTGTTAGCCTCCTCGTTCATTCGAGGTCCGCGGTAAATCAGCGGAAAGCCAATGTATGATTATTACCTAAAGTAAATGGGGTAATGACTATACCCACACTCTGTTTAGAACCCTGACACGATAGTATTCCAAGCGTCCTGCACACGGTATTATCAAAACTACTATTGTAGCGATGGTATGATACTTTTCTTTTGTACATATTTCATCCTGGATATTACTGGCTTCGTTGAGAACTAGTATCGATAGTTTACTGAAACATTATCATTAATACCTTATACCTGTTCCCTACGGTTTTACTCTGCAGGCAATTTCACTTTGTTTACAAACCAAACATACTTAGGCAAACACAAACATATCGCGACTTTCTATCAGTACGTTTGTCTGTATTTCATAGTAATAATGAGGATGAGAATGTAAACGGCTTTCTGTATCCATCGCTGCATCGTACAACCGTGTTTTCCCAAACGTAAACAATGTAGACTGATTAGAGAGCTGTCCGTTTTTCCTACTTGACCACATTACAGCAGCAAATACTCAACAAATTGTAATTCCGTGGCCCTACAGGCAGCAGCTGTGCCAGGAAAAGTTTTATAGGGTGTGGGCGGGGGGGGGGGGGAGGACAAGTTGGGGCAGGTTCCCCATGAAGGGGACGAGCCCACCAGTGGTCCTTTAGGACCAGAGACGCATAGCATTGCATTCAAATATCGTAGACATCTGCACCACGTTTCTAAGGCACGAGCAATCATAGGAGTTTTGTTTGAGTATTTTGGCGGGGGGGGGGGGGGCTGTCGGTTGGGGGGGGGGGGGGTCTCCTTCCAGAAAAGAAATTAATTGTCCTTTCCAATGAACCCATCTGGTGGGTTTGGGGTGAATCTCCACTTTTTGTGTGATTTTCAGGGGGTGGGAGGTTCTCTTCCCAGACAGTCGGGAACCGGGACTTTGTCGTTGATGGGGGAGATAGATTCACGCTGCGTGTTTAGCCAAAACTCAAGGCGTGTCGCCTGAATCCGTGCGTGAACGTATGTCTCACCGTAACGAACCCGCCTGTTTTACTTTTGTTTGGCTGGTTCTTATCCTGAAGGGGTCAGTGACTGTTCGTTAAAAAGCATGAATCAACAGTGATTCGCCAAAAACAACAATTTTAATACATATATATAAAAATAAATATGGTAATTTGTGACTTACATGAAATCCAAATGAGTAAGAAAAACAGAACGCCAGTCACCCCCTACCCACACAGTTTTTGAGTCACTTGCGGGCCCGCATTCTCTGTTGTCGCTGTTTTCCCCCTTCTCGCTGGTGTTTGTTCTTTGGTCGTCTCTTAACTTCACTCTTTCACTGCCGTCGTGGGGCCACTAATGTATTGTCACTTCACCCTACGCCTTTGCTCTAACACGTGACGGAATGTCACTGTACCATTGCCGTCGCACGGCCACTAACGTATTGTCAATTTACTCTATCGGTTTCTCTCTAACAGGTGACGGAATATCATTTTACCACTGCCGTCGCACGGCCACTAACGTATTGTCACTTTAGTGAACGCTTTTCACTTAAGCAGTCGCCACCAGTGGGGTTAAACTCTCCCCTACGTTTATCTCTGAATAATGTTCATACAGGCAAGCCTTCTCTGCCTACGTATGTCTTGCCTTCTACAACAGGTATACCGTCTTCCTAAATACTAATAGCTCCCTGAGCTCGAACGTCCTATTTCTAATCCAACATTCAGATATGACCACCGCCTTGGCCCGCGACTGCCTCTATTCTAAATATGAGCTCTGTGACTCCCCTATATTACAACGTGCCTATACTTTCGCACCGATGCGGCACCTCCTCTAACCTACAGCATGGGACACCAACAGCTCCTACGACCTACGATCCACAGCCTTACACAGCTTCAGGCTGGAATTACTGGAACGAAATTTTCGAGAATTTCCCGATTTTTATTTCGATAGCCAGGACATTAATTCTCATTTTAAATGCTTCTCTTGAACTTGGTCGCTCAGATCTATCTTAATTTAATATTCGCTTTTGAGTTCCCTTGAAAGTCTCGCATTCTGGTAAATCCTGACATTCGGTGACAGGCTATAGATGCGTAATATGGATGTGTGTCCAGAACATGTGCAAGTACTGTCTTCACAACAATTACCCATTAACTGGCCATAATTACACAGATAATGACCACAGGAGAACACTGGTCTCTCTTACTCCTTTAATCAGTTATCAGATAGCTCCTAAATGGATTCGCCAAACCTGCGACAATGGACATAAAATTCCATGCTTAATTAGCAGCGCATGAACTATTGCTAGTCTTTTCATTGACAAATCGGTTTTCGAGGTTCGCCAGATACCTATCTTTTCATTTTATGTTTAGCCCAGTCAGAAAGATTATCGAAAATATTTACACTTTTGAACAAGAAAATATCTAGTACCGAGCTTGTAAATCGTTTCTGGATATGTTCATCTGTTGGGTGTGTGTGGGAAGAGAGACAGTGTGTGTATGCGTTTGAGTGTGTGGAGGTGATGGAGGATGTGCATGTGCCCGTGGATGAGTGTATGTGAGGTGGGCGGGTGTGTGCAAATGGGGGGGGGGGGGGGGGGTATCTATGTTTAGGGGAAACGGCCCCAGTACATGTATACCCGCACCAACTCACCCGTAACGGCGTCACTGCCTACAGGCAGGATTGAAATGATAAGTTGCGAGTGTGTTTTAAGAACATGCAGCCACCGATGACTTTGTATAAAATGTTATTTTCACGGGTTCTGTTTTCGCTTATCGGGATTTAACGACATTTTCAGTAATGCCGGACAGTTTTACGCGCGAAGGAAGCCGGAGTACACGGAGAGAACCACTGAGCAGCGGAGAACAACTGTCAGACTATTCTACTTACTAACCAGTCAGAAACAGGGTTAGTAGCGATTAATTGAATGCATGTGCACCATCGACATGCAATACGACTTAATATATAGCACCACCGTGCCATCGCCGCCTTGCTGCGCCCCCCCCCCCCCCCCATAGGCAATCGCCATTAAGTGTTTTTCCGAAGGACATTACGAAGATGGTGCGGGTCAGGGTCGAACTGTCGATCTTTTGATTTAAAGTCCAATACTGCCAACCACTGAGCCACCTCACTCTCCTATTCTTACGGTGTGTTTAAATAAAGGTACAACTTGACTGTCTTCGTGTAAAAAGTGAGCCTAGTTGGTCTACCTGGACATATGCTACCATATCTTCAATAAATGCACGGTATTTAAAACGGACACGAAGATTGGGACTGAGTCGCGATCCGGTTGAATTTTTCTTTCAGTTTTTTTCTCCCTACAGCACTGAAGAATCTCACCAGTCAGAAAAAAGGGTACATGGAATCTTAGCTTCCATTTTTGGTTGTCTTTCTTGATTCGATCTTGATTTTACTGTGTTTTATTTTTGAAATCTCGACCAATAGCGTATAAAAATGTCGCGACCTAATCGAGAGAATAGCGTGTAAATATGTCGCGACCTACAGTTAAAACTAGAAGTCCTGTCACGCACTGTGCGCTTATCTAGGCGTAATTGCGCGTGGGAATTGCGCGCAGTTGCCATATCGAATGACATCCAAAGCACGGCAGGTTCTCCTGGTTACTCATAGCAAACACGGGCATTGTTTCTGCCAATTGACCTCCGGGTTACCCGAAGGTCCATTTGCTGAAACATTGCTGTGGACACGCTATATGTACAGAATTTGATAGCCTTACTATGCCCATAACGCGTAGATTAACGCACATATCGATGTGCTATTTGTGCGCATTTCATGACAGGACTTCTAGTTTGAATTGTAATGGCGTACAAATATGTCGTGACCTAATCTAGACAAATAAGACTTTTGTGATCACAGTACTGTACCTTACGTAACAGCAATATGCGGCAACTGTATTGACGAAAATAGCCATTCAATTTTTTTTCAATTTTTGTCCTCAAAACGTAGATCATGTCTCCTCATTGGACCGAACTCGTCAAGCTCGTTCCAGTGAAATACCAAAAGCTATGTTTTAGAAACAAAAAATGAAATGTACATTTCAAGACGTATTCCTGCAAGTGTCGTATTTGATCATGGCAGGTATTTGTTATATAAATCATCCATTGCAGGGAGCAATATGGCTCAGTGGTTACGGCATTGAACTTCAAACCGAAAGGTCCACAATTCGATCCCCGCCAAGGGTAACTGCGTTGTATCCGTGGGAAAGGCACTTAATCCCGATTGCCTATGTGAAGGTACGGTGGCGCTGTCTACTAAGGCGTACTGCACGTCGATGTTGCGCCTGTCTTAAACCAATCCTAACCCTGCTTGTGTGAAGTTAGTACGTTGGGGAGTCTGGCAGTTGCTCGCCGTTGTCCGGTGCCCGTAAAACTGTCCAACGCGAGTTGTCGAAAACGTCGGTAAACCCCAATACATAAATAAATAAATACCTCTCAGAATAATGCTTCTCTCCGTGACGATTAAGGTAGTTCTAATGAAAATAGACTGTATCAGTCATCCATTTAAAACAAAAGGCAGGCAAATGCACTGGCAAAAGTTGACCATTAATTTCTCCAATCGTTTCGGTGTTTTAGAATAATAACCAGTAGCAACGCTTCGTTTCACGCATGTGGGGATCTGAAAAACGATTCAAAAGTCATAATGCGCGCAATAATTAAAAACGAATCGTCTTCTTATTGAGATTTTTCTTTGATATGCATGTATCTCTAAAATTATTTATTTATTTATTTATTTACTCTGAAAGCAAAAGCACGTGATTCTCGTTCTAAACATTTACTTTCCTGACTATCTACTTTTTTCTGTGACTTATTGCTTTCTTTATCGCTATGAGAATCTTTCTCATTGGAATGTCTGCTTCTTCTTTCTGGTAACATTTAGGCAATTATTGGAGACGTATAAAAACGTCCACAATGTGTAAAAAAAACCTAATAATTATAGAAGCAGTCCAAATAAATCTGCTTTGTGTCTGTAATTTATGATGCAAAACTAAGATATAATTATATGGCTTAACCCACCTGATACTAAATCTAGTGTTTCCGTTTAACCAACAGCCCTGTTCTGTCATATTAGTGACAGCATTATAAATCCTTAAATCTTGTCCGACAGAGCTCTCAGAGCTCTGTCGGACAAGATATAAAGGTTTTTATACTCGATTCTCTTCAGGGTGAGAAGTACCGTAAATAATGGTACAAATTTGATATCGTCAGACAGGGGGTTGAGGATGCTAGATTCATCACGACCGACGCAAAAATAACATACATAACTATCTCATTGTTTCGTATATACAATCGTAAATTTGTTTTCTTTGCCTCATATTGTTTTCACAGATAAGTAAAGAAAGTGCACGCGATTAGAAACAAGAACGCACATTAAAGTGAATTATCTGTTTGGAAATTATTTCCAATGTCAGATGGAATTTTTATGGTAGAAGCTTCGAATGCGATAACAAGTTGAGAACATTCCAAAACGTACAGTGTGATGACGTAACGCCGTATTTTTTAAACTTATTTGCAGATGTTGAATTAACGATAAGTGATTTCAGTTTTATTAAAATTATCCGTTAACCTACCACTTCACACTTTCCTTGCTATAAACTGTTTAACAACAATGAATGAAACTTGGTACAGTCCTTCCTTTGATGATAAAAGCTGTGTGTCATCTGCTGGGAAGGCAGAGCTAGTTCTGTTCTGAAAATGTTTGAAAAGCAGTCTTTTAAAATTGATGACCGAATCCCGATATTTGTTGAGGAATTTTGGGAAGGCAGCTAAAATAAAAAATATAACACTATCACACATGGAATCCACTTTTTGGATTCCTGAAAGAGCTCCCTTTTTTTCCTCCATGGCAAGGCCACACGCGTTTTCATCTCACCTAATCGAGGATATACAACGTCACGGGTCATCGCAGATTCTCAGCCATTAGGCGTTTGAGTAAGCTATATTAACACTTCACAGACTGTCATCTCGCCATTTGGCATGCTAAAAAAATAACAAAAGGCACGGGATGTCGACGGGATATAATGAAAATATAAGGACAGTCACTGAATAGGTATAACTTTTTTATTGTCATTTTGTGGTTACCCGTCTTTGGGATTTTAGCACGTTTTTTTGCTAAAATCTTGAGATGGGGCGATCGATCTTATATCGCAAAGTGTGTCTTCGTATAATGCTATTGTGTCGCAACCAAACAGTTATTTATCGCATGTTGTAATGCGCAACTCAACAAAACACACCATACAAGGTTACCGTTCACAGAGGGTGAGTTATCCCTAAAACACCCACGTAGTAAAGTTTCTCAAAGAAAATAAGTCTACAATCTGTGACGAACATAAGAAGGAATATGAAATCGAGCGTAAGCTCACGGCAGCGATGGGCTAACATACTGAAGCGAGTTGAAACTGCGGACATTCCGGTGACGTCATTTTGTAAATTATTGTATAGTGCAGAAAAGGTCACCACGATAGATTTCAAGGGTGACCTTTAGGTTCTAATAGTACAACGTAGTACTGTGTGATCACGTGTTGTTGTGGGCGTGTCCAATTAGACGGTGGTATATGGGTGGGTCACACATATAGAAACATTTTCTCGAGTGTGAATAGATTTGATGGGACATATTTAGCCCACATCAAAAAGGAAAATGCATATATACTTCTACAGAACTGGCGTATATGCCACAGAGTACAGTGATGCAACCAGGTGCGTAGCCAGGGTTCTATAAAAAAATTTGTTGGGAGGGCAGAGAAGATATTTGAAAGGCCTGTGTGTGGGGTTCCGTGGCCTCCCCTAGTCCTAACTAGGACATTCCGGTCTTTGCCTGCGCCTCCCACTTCCCTGAACGGAAGTGGGAGGAGGGGCAATGACCCACAGGTCCTAGTTAGGACTAACCTCTCCTTCTAGACTTACCACGAATAACCCGATAACTATTTATTTGGCTCATATTCGCACTAAATCCTCGATTTAAACTTAGTGCTTTAAGAGCGAGTGTGAGGCATTTGTAGCGTGTGCAGCCCCTATATTGGAGACCACTTTGAGGTTCTCTGTTGTGCGAAAGGTGCATTGGGTAAATGTGTTTTTCTGGGGAAGGGCGCTCAACGAAAATTTTAGGGGGCCAAGGACCAGTCCAAGCTCCCCCACCCCCCAACGCCTCCCCCGTAGCTACGACACTTTGTGAAACTGACTTGCCTGACATGAAGACATGCTGTACGTGGCGGATCACTTGCCTAATGTCTTTTGAAGGATAGTTTCACCAAATGCATTTTTTACCAATTCTCTCTCTCCGGAGCCCCTCGCGCTCTCTGGTTGATGTTGTCTCCTCTCGTCACAACGCTCCACAACGTATTGCCTATTCGCTCCTTCAAAGTATCAATGTACTGTGCATAACAGCTTCCACTTATGAAGTTAACCCTTTACCCAACGCAGACGATATCAAAATTTATTATTTTAAATATCATTTTTTTTTAATTTTTCAAAAAATTGCAACAAAACCATATCATGTGACCCCTCATTGGAACAAGCTCGTCGAGCTCGTTCCAACGAGGGGTCACATGATATGGTTTTGTTGAATTTTTTTTTTAAATAATATTTTTTCAAAAAAAATCTTTTTTCAACTGCTGAATTTGCATATTACGCGGGCGGATGCGGCCGATTCGTTGGGTAAAGGGTTAATTGTTCCCCTGTTTTCCTAACTGTCACTATCTGCAAACTTATCTAGCATGTGCTGTACGTGCTCTAACACTATAATGTCACCTTACCATGTACTTTCAGGTGTACTTCATAGTCTCTTTCCGAAGTCAACCACTCTTCTTCAACCGTTTAGATATACAAGGTCCGTGCATGAAGTTTGCCTGGCTTCCACAGCCCACTCAAGCTCCTAGCTTGAGTCGAATCTGGGAGCTCTCAATGGGCTTCCTCCAACTAACAATACTTCCGCATTACATGGACCCGTCAAACCGCATCAATGGCTTCAACCCCCACCCCCTCCTGATGACGGTTTGCTTCACTCAGCCTAATAACTCAATAACTTATTCTACTGTACTAAACGGCTGCTCGACAAATAAAACTAGTTTTGGGTTCACTTAGCCTAAGTACTTCCTTTAATGCACTACAAATCCTCTCGCCACATAAAACTACTCTTGCGTCACTCAGCCCAACAACTCATTCCGACATCCATCACCCAAAAGAGCCTCTGGCCTGATTCCTCGGATTTCTTCAAGCGGATACTGTCTATCCAGTCTTTCCAGCTTTTTAAAAGCCAAACTTAAATTCTCAACCCAAAAGGTGATTAAGCGGTCCCTCTCTGAATAACGTAATAGTTATTAATGGTTACTTTGAGTTTTATTGAAATGACAATCAGAGAGACAACCCTATGCAGTCTTAATTCACGTTTTAAGAACGGCTAAGACCGCCGATTCGCTACGCCTAATTTGTATCTCTGTGGGGCTTTGTGATAGTTACCGTTGTACTGGTACACACCTGTTGCAGATAAAATGTTGATCGTACGGTCCAAGGCGAGGTTTGATTAAAAGCTTGCCGGACTATCAACAAACCAAAGAAATATGCATTTATTTACATATGATATGCGCATGTCCATTTCGAATCGACCTTGACAAGCTTTGTGTATTGTATTCCTACAATGCCGATAAGGCTAAATTCATTTATTTATTGGGGTTTAACGACACTTTCGATAGCAAGGATCACCTCGCAGCGGACAGTTGTACGGGTGTGGGAAGCCGGAGTACCCGGAGAGAACCACCGAACAACGGCGAGCAACTGTCTACCTACTGATCCTTGTTAAGGCTGAACGGTCACCAATCATGTGAATCAATGTGTGGGTGCACTTGTATGACCATGTCCCTCCAAGTTTGAAATGCGTCCCTTTGTCCATGGACACAATGTCTACGTTTGTCTGTTATTCAAAGTGATACAATTTGTTAATATTTTGTTAACCCTTTACCCAACGTAACGGCCAAAACCGGCCAGCGCTATTCTCAAAAATCGCCAATTAATTTTCAAAATATTTTCATTTTTTGTCTCCAAAACATAGGTTATGACCCCTCGTTGGAACGAGCTCGTCGAGCTCGTTCCAACGAGGGGTCATAACCTATGTTTTTGAGACAAAAAATGAAAAAAATTAGTTATTCAAGAATTTTTTTTGCAAGTGTCGTCTGCTTTTCATGTTAGGTAAAGGGTTAATGGACATTATTATTCAGAAATTATATCAGTTCGAATAACAGACCACACATTTTTTATTATATACTACCGTATAAACATGTCTAGCAAATAAATTCCGATATCTGTTGTCACAATAGATGTAGGAGAATGTCGTTCCCGAATCTTAGGAGGTAATAAGTTTAGATGATGTCACTGTGCGTTTTAAAACATATCAACACACGTAATAAATAGTATACCCAATGTTTTTGAGTAGGTACCAGAATTCGTGACTCTATGGAAATCTAAGTTTTCAACTTATATTTAAGGAAGAGTGCATGGCTTGGAGTTGACTACGCCCATATAGTGCCCAGTGAAGTGGTGTAGTTCCCGCCGCGAAGCGGATGGAACTACACCACCTCACTGAGCACTATATGGGCATAGTCAATGACAAGACATGCACTAATCCTTATATTATATCGAATACCCATGAAGAAAAACATCTGTCCGATTTGTTAATCTGTTACCAGGGTAGCAGCCCTACCAAGCAGCGTTATATAGAAAAAATACCATGTAGCTTTTAAAAAATATTTTCTTCTTCCAAAACACGGCTAACTTGGATTATTGATATGAGCAGAAGACAGATTTTGAATCGGTCGGTAAGGGTAAACAAAACATTTCTCCCAAACGGAACTGTGTATTCTAGAATCGCGCAACTCGCGAATGGAAACTAAAATTTTCGAAATTTGACAACGCAGTTTGATAATCTCCACACATTTGTCACACATATACATTACCGAATGGGTCAGCACGGGATACAAACTCCGGAGATTCAATTGAATTCCATTATTTATTCGTTTACTGCCCAAAACATACAATTAAATATGAGCAGCGAAACAACGATTTTTCATATCCGGGCGCATTCTCATGAAAGTTGGAGCCAGGTATGGATCAATCTCTTCGAAACGAGATATGGATCATCTTCTCAAGGAATAAAATGAACGGCTCGAAAAATGTGACTTCAACAATGGAAAAGCGATACATTTTTCCACAAAGATTTTTTTCCGGGTCGTTTTATGGATGTTGTGCCTCTGTGAATCGATTTTTAAATTTAGCCTGATCAGTTTTATTCGCCCAGTATGAAAAGAAAACTGATATAGTAGTGTGCTAAAAATAGAAAACGTGTAGTGCCTGGGTGTAGTGCCTGGTCAGTTCTGTGGATGCAAACTACACGAAATAGGGTATCATCTTTCAGCCAATCAGAATGCAAGGAAGTCACGTGAGATATAATATTCTTTTATAGTTACCCATGGGATAATTCCTCAACCTATATTTATACCATGATTACCTATTCTACTATATACTGAAAACCTATAACATAAATTTTAGCTTTATACACACTCTAAAAACTAAAGTGTTAAAACTGACACTTTCACGGTGTTAAACCCATTCTAACTCTTAGGGTTTGATTTTAACACTCAAATTGCAATGCTTTAAGCACTTAGACATTACAATCGTCAGACATCTGAAACTTGAATGGATGTCACTTCCCATGTGTCTAGCATTGGTGGTTCTTCCAGAATCGTCCATAATTTGATTTTCGCTTGGTGGGTACATAATTAAAAGGACACAACGCAGATGACGCGGACCAGGCTCGAGAGTTCGAGCCTGATCCGCGTCATCTGCGTTGTTTCCTTTTAAGTGTCGCGACATTACACTTGTCAAGTGGTTTTATTGTAACACCTGTCAAGTTCTGGGATATCTACACTTGAACAAAGTGCATGTTCATCACTTAGTAAGTGTTAAAGACAGCACTTCAAGTGTAGTTTTTAACACTTTAGTTTTTAGCGTGCACCAGCCGTGGTGAACACGCCAGCAATGTGATTTAAATAGTTAAAATTGACACCTACAATGGAACTGCATCCAAGTAGACCTTTGGTGACGTCGACTTGAATGCGAACTTGTCTAAATTTGTCGCACGTCGCCTCGCGAAGAGTGAAATGAAAGTGGCAATTATTTATTTTACGTTTTTAAATGAGTTTACCCCATAAAACACCAAACATTAACAAACACGCATTGTCCCATCTTAATAAAGCTTCCATAACTCGAACTGGTATGTTATGTTATTAAAATGAAAACGACCTCCTGTTTCTTTTTCTATTTCGTTTCGGTGATAAAACTGACAACGGAAGTACCGCCCACCGATGCTTATGTAAACAAAAACAAATTCGCACGTATGTACGGCTGCTGCTCAGTAAAATCGAGAAAAACTAATATCGACTCTTAATAATCTGAAGATCATGGTATAAATAAAATATACCCAAAGTAGCTTGGTGGACCAAATGTTCACCACTCGTCATGAACATTTGGTGCACCAAGCTACTATGGGTATATTCCATATATATATATACTCAAAAACACATATTAAGTGTTCCCATACTCAGGTGTATTCTATTCTTGAAATCACAGCTGAACAAATGCATTAACAATACTAGAGAAACGGAATTTACTCCAACCAGTAAATTCGAGTTTGTGTGAAAATGGTGAAAGCCAGGCCTTTAAATTTTGGGCACACCCTTTTGCCCCAATTTTGGCACATTAAAACCAGAAATAAGAGCCTTATCCTGTTATGTTTTATTGTCATGACTTGATTTGTGTTTCCATGGTCATATTATGATGGAAATTATTCTCAAATGTAGAAGAGGCACAGAGAATTTATATATTTTTCTTGATGCCTTCCCACCTTCTCCAATTTGGATAAACCCCAAAAGGGTGTGAAATTGGGATAATCTATAGGCCTGGTGAAAGCATTAGAACTAACTTATATAGAAAAAGTACTTATGAAGACTTATTTCCAGAACTAAAATATCGTTGAAGAATTCAGAAATAGATTTTCGCGAAAAGCAGTTAAAGATTTTCATACAGGATTCAGATACAATTTTTCAAGAAACTGGAAATAACTTTGTGCAGAGCATTAAATGTGTTTTTTAAAGGAATCAGCAATGGATATTTTTTACTAATTTTAGTGTAAAAATGCATGTATGAAGTCCGGGAATGCATTAGCAGGTTACAAAATGTGATTTCCAGCAATTCTAAAAAATGCAATCAATGACCCCTGGTGATCTCAGTGACCTTGACCCAACACTTTGAACCTCCGTTGAGTTTCGACCCATTTGGTGTTGGTCAAAGGTCCATACATCATACCATGTTTGAGATATAAGTGTGGCCCACTTTCAATTTTTTTGCCATGCCTTCATTTTTTGTGTAAAAATGGATGTATTAACCTCGGGAATGCATTAGGGGGGGGTCAAACAATGCGATTTCCAGCAATTCTGAAAAATGCACTCATTGACCCCTGGGTGACCTCAGTGACCTTGACCCATCTTTTGAACCTCTATTGAGTTTCGACTCCTTTGGTGTTGGTCCCAGGTCCATATGTCATACCGTGCTTGAGATATGAGCATGGCCCACTTTCAAAAAAAAAAAAAGAAGAAGAAGAAGAAAAAAAGAAATCACACAAAAACAATAGTCTGAGTGTTTCGCACAGACTAATTATTCAAACATGTTGTAAGGGTTTTTTATAGCTTAACATGGGACAAAACACCTGAAAGCACAGATCTTTCGACTGATTTCAACTCGGATCATTCTTAATGAGCCCTTTATAAGATAAGATATCTATTGTCTCAATATCAACATATAAACAACACAATTACAAACAGGTATTAGTGACGGCTCGGATCAGACACTGTGATACACTCTTGAATATATATATATAGATAAATTGCAACCAAGTGGGTTTCCGAGATGGTGTATTGAAGTCTCGACCTCGCCTCTTGGTCCTATGTCGACTTGTCCTGATCCACTCGTCGATATATGTCCAGAGACGAGGTCTCGACTTCAATACAACACCTTGAAAACCCATTTGGTGGTAATAACCAATTTAGCGTACAATTTTACGTCTTTCTTGACTTGTTCGCATATGTTTTGACACTCATTCAGCCTCTATGAATTGATTTTTTATGAATGAAGATCTTGACGTCATGGTATTGGGTTCTTGCATGACGCAATCTCTTCATAGTTCTACTGGTACTATAACCGCTGAAGTTTATGGTGGTGTTCCAGCTGCGTGTTTCTTTGTTTTATCTTAAGGTTTAACGCATTATGGGACTTTTTAAAAATATCGTCATGGTTAAAACGATCTAATCTAATTTATTTCGTTGAGTTGGTGATCTATTTATCATTTAATTACTGATATCAAAAACGATTGCCTCTACATCTTTTATCAGTTTCGGATGAGTGCAGATAAAAAACCGAATCGAATGATCGCACGAGCGGTCGCTACCCTCAATACAGACTTGTATTTCGTCCATATGTTTTCACTTGTATTCGGGAAAATAAGTTGTTGTCGTAAGATAATACACATATATATTGTCTGGAACGATTAGTCACACAGACTCTGTCCCTATTTACCTACTACTAGTACTGAAATGGTTAACCGGATAATCGGTTTGAAAACAGTTAGCTACCTAACCGATTAGAAAACCCGTCAACCGGTTATCCGAAATATCGAAAGTGATCCTCATTCCACGTTTAAAAGGTATTAAATCTGCCGCTTCTCCTTTGTGATAGATTATACATCGAAGCCGCGTTGTATATATTGAGAAATAATCGCCTTTGGCGTTCAAGACTTCGTTAATGATCGGCATAGTCCGTGAGTAATGAGTAATCGCAGAAACTATTCCGTAGTTTGTATGCAAACGAACGTTGTCGAGTACTCGACAACGTTCGTTTGTATACACACTACGGAATAGTTTGAGAATACTGCTTTCCAATTCCTATAGTTTTGGTCCCACATTCGGCGAAATACTGGCCACGGATAACCGGATATTATCCGGTTATAGCTCTTGGTTAGTCGGTTACGAAAATGAGCCAACCGTTTCAGCCCTACCTACTACACCCCAGACACACACGAACCATCACCCACACCCTCACACATCATGACACAAATATACATATATTCCTATCTGCACACACGCACGCACACACGAACACACGTAAGCACGCCCATAGAGAGGGATTTGTGACAACTTGGGTTTTCTAGATTCGAGCGCGGTTTTATAAATTTTCAGGAGTGTTTTCGTAATCAATTGTCTGTATAAAATTAATTTAAAAAGCATTCCGGTGAAACATCGGAGGAGTAATTTATGCCACATATACCTGTTATGCGTTTAAAAAGTGTTTCCCGGAATGAATTGTACTGCTGGCATTGAAGAAGGCAATGCATTTTGTCCTCCCGCCAAAAGAACAACCTATAGGCAGAATCGGGCGCCCGGTGCTATTTTGCTACCTCTGGTGTAACGCCGACCCCGATCATTAGAGGGTGGGGACTCTCTCGAGCCTAGGTGAGTTTTACAATTTGCACGTCCGGTGCTATTTTTCTACCTCTGGTGTAACGCCGGATCTCGATCATTAGAGGTTGGGGACTCTCTCGAACCTAGGTGAGTTTTACAATTTGATCAGGTTTAACAGGGAGGGGAAGATACGATTCGAATTTAAAGTTTCGTTTAATTCTACGATAAACGCCATTTTACTATTTGATTGCAGCTTGTTGCTCCATCAATGATAGTAACTGCTTTTGAGTTTAGTTTTGAGAGCGCGGATTAGGACTCTACGGTCGAATATTGCCTGATATGAATCGACAAGGACTATTTTGGCCAGCGCTTCTAATGTTGCACTGCCCGCCATTGTTGAAAGTATCTGTCCAGGTTTATTAATGCTAGTCCAACCATCTCTAAGTTACATATATGGGGGCGCGGTGGTGTTCCGATAACCGGTTCTCGTCAGATCACTGAAGTTTAGCAACGTCGAGCTCGGTTAATCCTTGGATGGGTGACTGTCTGAGCGATCGATTCGGACTCCCGCGTTGTGTCCTTGGGCAAGACACTTAATCCCGATTGTCCACACGGGGGCACGATCACGCCATGTACTAAGGCGTACTGCACATCGATGGTGAGAATGTCTTCAACCAATCTTACCCTGACTGTGCTGCAATGCGGAGTTACGATGTTGGGAAGCTGGCAGCTGCTCGTCGTTGCTCGGTGGTTCTCTCCGGGTCCTCCGGCTTTCTCCACCCGTAAAACTGTCACCGACACGATATGGCCTTGGCTGTTAAAGTGTCGTTAAACCTTAATAAATAAATAAATAAATAAATAATTTACATATATTTGCATATACAGGTAATTCATATTCATCGGGATCGTGTTCATCTTTAGTTTGTTTGTTTTTTAACCCTTTACCTAACATGAAAAGCAGACGACACTTGCCAAATAACTATTTATTTTCATTTTGTGTCTCAAAAACATAGGTTATGACCCCTCATTGGAACGAGCTCGACGAGTTTCAGATTTGCTTTTGTTCAACCAAACTGTTTTAAACTATTTTGTGTATGCCCACTCCATTCCAATCCCCTAATCCCCTGTCACTTTCCCTGTACCAAAAAACCTTGACCCAGACAGATTTCCTGTACCACAAAGTCCTTACCATTTTTTTCTATACCATTTGTTTCACTACCGGCGAAAGAAGCCACTTTTTATTTATTTATTTATTTATTTATTTATTTATTTATTTATTTATTTATTTATTTATTTATTTATTTATTAGGGTTTAACGACACATTCGAGAGCCAGGGTCACCCCGTGCCGGACAGTTTTACTGGTGGAGGAAGCCGGAGTATCCGGAGAGACTCACCGAGGAGCGGCGAGTGGCCAGCAACGGCCAGACTCCCCAGCGTACTAACTCCACATAAGCAGGGTTAGCATTGGTTGAAGGTAAGTGCACCATCGACGTACAATAAGTCTTAGTACACAGGGCCACGATGCACCCACATGGACAATCGGTATTAAGTGTCTTGCCCAAACACACAACGCAGTTACCCAGGTGATCGAACCGTGAACCTTTCGGTTTGAAGTCCAATGCCGTAACCACTGAGCCATCACGCTCCCTTGCCACCTTTAATAATTTAATAAACAGATGCAGACGCAGAGCAACACGGATGTAATGGTTTCTATGTGTCTGGGAGCTTGTTCTAAAGGAAAAATATATCGAGAGTGGTTTAGAGACCTTTAAATAGTATACTCTTAATCTTTTTTATTAACGTGGAAGAAAATTTCAAGTTTGTCACTATTTGCCACACCAATGACAATAACAGCTCTGAATTATGATTCATAGTTTGTACAATTTGAAACCACTAACCATGATAGTACATTGGCTGCATGCAGGCGTATGTGTGACAGCTCCAATAATTTCTCCAGTTGGGACATTGCCGGCAGCATTGGAGTTTAAGATATAAATTCTCTCTTTCTAGTTAGTCTGTGTGAAACACACAGACTATTGTTTTTGTACGATTTCTTTTTCTTCTTCTTCTTCTTCTTCTTCTTCTTCATCTTCTTCTTCTTCTTCTTCTTCTTCTTCTTCTTCTTCTTCTTCTTCTTCTTCTTCTTCTTCTCCTGCACTTCCTTGTCCGCACGATAACTCGAAAACGAATTGTCCTATCTCGCTGATTTTTGGCATACTGATAGACAGTGGCAAGTTCTCGGCCACCTATGTTTTTTCAGATTTCTGGGTCATCCGGGGTGCCCGTATGGGTGTTTTAAAAGTGGGTCACGCCCATATCTTAGGCGTGGTATGACCTATGGACCTGGGACCAACATCAAATGAGTCAACACTCGATGGAGGTTCAAAATACGGGTCAAGGTCACTGAGGTAACCTAGGGGTCATTGAGTGCATTTTTCAGAACTGCTGGAAATTATATTTCTGGACCCCCTAATGCATTCCCTTGATCGAACCCTTTGAATGCTGTTCACCTATATGCCCTCTTCTGGTTTCTTAGAAAAATTGTTCTGATTCCTGTATGAATATCTGTAAATACTGTTAACGAAAATCCATTTCTGACTTGTTTAGAAATATTTTACTCCCGAAAATAAGCCTCCATAAATTCTCTTTCTATATAGTTTTTTCCTGATACTTCAACTCTTTTCACACAGACTTGAATTTACTGGGTGCAGTAAATTCTGTTTCTCTAGTTATCATCTACTTTCTTAAAAGACTAGATTTGATACTTGGACTTGAGTCATACACATAGTTTGTCATACCAGTGGAGGTCCTGTACTTTATTACACGCCTGTTCTATGTAATCCCCATCCACAGCAACAATAAACCATGCGGAAAAAATGGAAATCGTTGACGGACTATTTTTAAATAGAGCCGAAATTTCACTGGAAATTTCTACAAAGCGTGCAACGCAATTACAGTGTGAATCGCTAATGATAGATAAAAATCGTCCCCTGAGTTCCAATGTGTTCTATGTGCCAGTAGGCACATAGAACACATAGGAACTCAGGGGATGAAATAGTAAAACGGGTTCCCCTCGCAAATTTGGTTGGCGATAAAATGTGTTGTTTTTTGTTGATAGTTGTCAAATAAATTGCTGAGTGTCCTTCTAATAATTGTTTTTGTAGACGTGAAGGCGTGTAATAAACACAGAACGACTCGCGTGTGAATGGGTTAATCGATATGGCACCTGTGCCATCGCGGAAGGATAAAACTCGAGGCCTCTGGCCTCTCGACTTATCCTTCCGCACTGGCACTCGTGCCATACCGATTAACTCATTCACACGCGTATGTCGTTCTGTGTATATCTATATATATATGTTCTCTGGGCTGTTGAAGGCACCAGCATGAACAATTTAGTGTACCCGAGCGGTACCTGTTAATTAAATAGGAAGGCTTGAGTTCCTAACTATACACCTAGAACTTAATTAAGCACCCCTTGTTTTTTTCGCAGTGGTGTTAATAGAATCTGTCATTACTTTCACGCTATTTTTCAGATGGCCAAAAATGATTGTTTGCGGAAAGAATGGTCCATTGACAAATGAAAGACAACACAATGATGAAAATATGCAGCATTTTAATGGAGGCTAATTACACACTGTCACTAATATTTTTGTTGAAAGAATGTTCTCTCGACAAGTATGGTGCTGGAATGGTCCATGATGAAACAATGTCGGTAATTACTGGCAATAATGTAATTAGTGATCTAGTGAACACAATAGAAGTGTCTGACATCAGTAGCGAGTGTATCCACCACGTGCCCGGATGACAGTCTGAACCCTCCTTCTAATGCTGCCAGTGAGCCTTCTGATACGGTCCAGAGGCAACTGCTTCCAAATCGGCCAAATTATGTACAGGCGGATCCCTTGCTCGCACACGGCATCCAAGAAAGTCCCAGATGTGTTCTAAAGGATTCAAATTGGGGCTTGTTGCAGGCCAAGGTAGTGTTGAAATAGCGTTGTTCTGGAGGAATGCTGGAGGAATGCTCTCACAGCATATGGACGATCTCACCTTGCATTGTCGTCCATGAATACAGAGCGGGTGGCCAACGGGTCGGGTAGTTGAAACCGGATTAAGAATGTCCTGGATGTACTGATGACCATTGAGATTTCCAATGTACCGTCACCATATCAAGTTTACAATCATGAGAGAGGCATACCCAGATCATTACTGATCCTCCACCATAAGGAACAATAGGACGGATGTTCCTTGGCACCTAAGCATTATTTCTATGACTCCACACTCTCATGCGACCATCTGTGACGTGAAGCAGGAACCTACTCTCTTCTGACCAATTGACTCTCCTCACTTCCAGAGATTCTAATGTTGTCGTGCCATACACCATACACGTTGTCTTTGATGCTGATCGGACGGAGATGGACGCTTGATGACCCTTCTGGACCCCATATCCAGCGCTTTGAGACGGTTTTGGACAGTTCTGTTGCACAAACGCCTGTTGGGGAGCCAAAGGCGTTTCGAAACCCCCCTTGAAGCAAAGGGTTCACGTCTAACGAGGCGTACCAGACTCCGATCTTCACGAGGAGAGGTCTTTTGGGGTTGTCCAGCCCTTGATCGGTCCTTAACATCGTTGGTTTGTTGATGTTTTCGGAGAAGTCTGCTGATGACAGAATGACTATAGTCATGTTGCCATCTTACTGCCTCTGGCAGTCTCTTCCTGGCCATGTCAACATTTATTGATAAAAGAAGTGACAAATTTTCTTGTTTTCTACCCAGATAATTATTGCAAGTGGATGATAGAGTTTTTTGTGACATTCGTGGGAAGCATGCTTCACGTGGACGAGAGGATGCGTTTGGGGTACGCTATCAAACAGAAACATCATGTTTCACTAGATAAAATGTACTGCAAGGCATAGCAATCATTAAAACATAATAACCAGTAACAGCAATTTCACTGTCATGAAACATTTCAGGGGGTGATTCATTAAGTTCCATGTGTATAAATCCCGGCTAACTAATATTCCAACTTCATCATCAGTATACATGCATTGATTTATTCATTTATATATTGGGTTTAACCACACTTTTCAGAGGCAGTGTCACCTCGTGTCGGTCAGTTTTACGGGTGGAGGAAGCCGGAGTACACGGAGAGAATCACCGAGCGACGGCGAGCAACTGTCAGACACCCGAACGTACTAATTCCAGACAAGCAGGGTTAGCATTGGTTGAAGACAAGCGCACCATCGACGTGCAGTACGCTTTAGTACACGGCGCCACCGTGCGCCCACGTGGGCAATTGGTATTAAGTGCCTTGCCCAATGACACAACGCAGTTAATCCTTTACCTAACGTAACGGTCAAAACCGGCCAGCGCTATTCTCAAAAATCGCCAATTAATTTTCATTATTTTTTTCATTTTTTGTCTCAAAAACATAGGTTATGACCCCTCGTTGGAACGAGCTCGTCGAGCTCGTTCCAACGAGGTGTCATAACCTATGTTTTTGAGACAAAAAATGAAAAAAATTAGTTATTCAAGAATTATTTTTGCAAGTGTCGTCTGCTTTTCAGGTTAGGTAAAGGATTAATCCCCGTGGACCTTTCGATTTGAAATCACCTTGGTGATGTAGTTGGAATAGTAGTCAGGCGGGCCTTGAACCATCACAGGCGAGACAAATCAGTTTCCCACCCCGGAATCAGTCTCCGCGACGCCGCCCCCTCCCCCTCCCCCTTCAACCTGCACGACGGCATGTAAAATAACAATGTGTTTATACATGAATGTCAGAAAATATTGGAATGTGAGTTATCACTGTCTTCCATGCGCCATTATAAATTGTAAGGGTGTATCCTCGATGCAATAAACGACACTCAGATTTTATTAGTACAAATTACCTCGTCACGTAAGAAGAAAGCAGTATCCTATACTTTTACATGAATGACTCACCCTCCCCCGCAGTCATTTTTGTGTTTGACAACGGAAACTGTGAAGAAACGCAAATGGGCTGTCGCAAAAAATATATATTTGTCATTCACAAGTGGGACGGAAGTTTACATGAACACTTTCACTTCCATTGAAATTTGACTAAAAGCATTGTTACACTAAATTCCATGCCAACGTTGCGATAAAGTAAGAAATATAACATTTTCATCCCACTTTGCAATTTCTAGAGTGTGTGGCGCCTTTAATCCGAACCTCGCTGTACTACAAACATAAATACTAACTATAACAAGGGACGTAGCAGGGGGGGGGGGGGGGGGGGGGTCAAGCACCCCCTCTCCAATATTTGTCCAAATATCAAGATAGTTGGAAATGTTTCAGGCAAAAATTCCAACAGTTGGAAATTCGAAGTATTGTCGTAACCGAGGGTTTTTTCAGAATGTGATATCACATTTCCATGAAAATTGCAACCGCCGACTCCACAGACAGAATTCTGATCGAACAACGCAAGATTATCCGACTACTCAGCGGCTCCAGGGTTAATTCCACAACCGTGGTCGTGTTATGCATTTTGATTTCTTGTATATACACTCACTGACTGCAGTTTGTATTTGGACCCAAAATGTGCCCCCTGTGAGGCTGTGTCCTGGATTTCTTAAGTTAATACCAAAATTGTGCAGTTTTCTTTGGCTCTGTACTCTCACGAAAGAAAGATATAGCCAAACTGAAAATTTTGCTTTTTATTTGGTATTGTTGAATTAATATCTCACACATATTTGTGACATATGGGCTGAGTTAGTTAACTTATTACTCATACCTTGTAAGCATAATAAATGGTTGTTAGTCATTGAATTCATTTCAAGATAAGTGTGCTCACTGTTCAGCCCGACCTCATATTTGAGTTTTGATTTTTTTAGCATTCTCCATACATGTACATTCATGTAATTAACACAATGCTTAATGAAGGCAGACAGGGCCTACTTATAGTATACAAAACCACAAGATATTGTCATTTTGTGCTATCTTTAAACCTCAAATTATGTACATAGATATTTAGTTGCAGTCATTTAAACTGCATGGGAATATTCTCAGAATGCCCTAAAACCTACCGGTATAGTCACTCGGAGTCAACATTTTGAACAATTTTCCCCGGGGACGGGGGGTGGAGGTGATAGTATGGGCGGGCGAGCGAGTTAAGGTAGGGAACACCCCCTTTACGTATCAATCCCTAGACCCTAGATGGCATTTTCATTGATCTACCCCCCCCCCCCCCCCCTCAATTGAAAACCTCCTAGCTACATCCCTGTCTAAATACCCATGTGCAGACTAAAATATAAAATCACTTAATATAATTTTGACGCAACGAATTTTTTGCGAGTGGTAGGAAAGGGATAGAATGGCCCAATTCAGCCGAGGAAGAGCCGGAAGGGAAGCGACGTCAAAGTCATGTGACCCAGTTACGTCATGTTTGGTTATCATGGTATCACGCATGAGCAGCCATCTTGTGACGCCATCCCCATAGTGATATGTGGTCTTAGTACGCATGCGCATCTCGTGTTGTTAGGGTTACACGTGTTTCCGTCGTCCATTTTGTTTACTGGAGGCCGTCATCTTTGTTTCTAATATGGCCCGTGGTTGCTTATGGCATACAATATGACAGGGAGTATTCAGAGTGTGTATTCGATTAAACTGGAGTAAATATAATTACCCAAATAGAACCGACAGTCACTCCAAATCACCAAAAACCACTCCAAAGCACCGAAATGGGTTAGAATCACCCAGATTCTTCTTTTTTCTAATAAGGAGACTCGTTCTTTTGTATAAGAGTAAATCTAATTCCCAAGATTACTTTCTAGAATTACCACAAACAGCCCGATAACTATTTATTTGGCTCGGTTTCCCACTAAATCCTCGGTTTCTACTATTACAGACGCTATTCTAGCTCTTCTAGCCACAGCAGTCTATCTAATCCTAGCTATCTCTGGTTCCGATCTCTACCATCCAACAATCAGACTGTTTCATTTCCTGTAATCTGTACCTACCCATAGAGAGTTATCTCCCCTGTAACACTACTATTGTCTTCCACTATCTGTCTTACGGGCTCCGGTTCATATCACTATCATGCTTGGCTTCCACCACTACTAGCAGCCGAATACAGTCTGCTTGCTCTAATTAGTCGAATCTTATCGAGGAAATAAGCTATCGGGTAGTCACTTGAACAGACATTGCTCAAACGACTCGAATCCTATCGCGCAAATGGGCCATTGAGTAATTACTCGAGCGAGTGACTCATTTTACGACTCTTATGCTCATCTGGGTATTGGAGGATACCTTTGACATTGTGATTTAATAGTGGCTGATACCTTTTGAAAATACCGTTTGAGGATACCTTTTGAGGAGAGTTATCTCAAGATATCTGGTAGGCGCATGTCGGAACACTACCAATCAGACCCCACATCCGGGTACTGACATGAATATTTGCGAAAGAGGGCGCTAGTCTGCTACATCCGGATACTTTAGTTGCGAAAGGTATAAAAAGGGAAGGTATCTCACAACTTCATCGTTTTGCTTCTGACCAGCAATGGATCAACATCACGCCTGTAAAGAATGTAAGAAGAGTTCACAAAGAAATGCAATCTTCATATCCATAGGAATACTGCCCACAGAACAGGAATCTAGGAGTGCACGAGACGTCTGAAAACGTTTAACAGAAAGGACGACCTTGGACGATACGAGGCCCACCACTCGCCAAAGGAACTACGACAACAACGCAAAGGCGAAAAACCGAAATGAACCAATTGGCCAAGTATAAAGTCACGAATACCTAATACCTATTAATAAACGACTGATCTATAACCAGAGTAGTTCAACAACTGAAGAGAATAACTATGTTTTGGTCGAGCCAAGACTAATAGAAAGCTTACGAGAACATTCAAGCAGCAGAGTCTCGAACCAACGAGCTGTATCTAATCTGGACAGAGAGATGGACGAGAGAATAGAATACCAAACCATGCACGAAGACTAGAAGATTCACTACAGCCTAGCACTACTTAGATACAGAGATTTCAACAACAAAGCTTCACAACTATCAACAATCAAAGTACAGGACCAATGACGACCATGCATGGAGAGAACTACGTGAACGAAGTCTAGGAAGTCTGAGGAAAAATAGAAGAAGAGTGAAGAGAATTTCACGAATACAGAAGAGAACTATGAACGAACAGAACGCAGACCGAGAAAATCGAAGAAAAAACACATAGTATGCCGTTTTTAGTGAAGATCGAAGAGAACGAAGAACGAACAGAACAAAGACTGAACGATACAGCTTTGAACTTTCACGAACATTTTACAGTAATTACATTGTTAATGTAGTTATACGTTTTGGGTCCAAATACTCAATTCCCATCGGTCAGATGGATGAAAACTACATGACCAAATGTAATTCATTTTCTAACGAATACATTTGGTCAAACTTTGACCCGCATTTACGGTAGAGCGCAATTGACAGAATGTAATTCGGGCGGTGTTTGGGCGGGTTTTTAACTTTTAGCGCCTCTCGCAGTGATCAACTCCGCTGCTGTTTCTTTGGTGACATTTCCCAACAACTGTGGCATAAAGCCCGTTACCAAAATACTCGTTTCCATTTCTAAAGTTGTGAAAATTAAAGCTTATTTGCCTTTAGGATATCATTTAGACGGAACCGGCGCTCAACTCAGAGTTGTGCGCTTTGTCTTTTGTGTAAGTACATGTTTTATGTCGTCTTTCTGCTTTGTTGTTTGGTAAAAATTAGTTTAAACAGTTACGGAATTCATACATAATTTGTACCCATTCCCACACGTTCGTACTCCAATAAAGATTATAAAAATTGCATTCAATTCTTAAATAAACTCAATAAATTGTTAACTCTTTGGCATTTGTTCTTACATTTTTTATTTAGAATAGGGAATACCTTTGGAAATGGGGGCGCGGTGGCTCAGTTGGTAGAGGTGCAGGCTGCAAGCCGAGAGGTCCTCGGTTCGAATCCCACCTGCAGCAACCGCGTTGTGTCCTGGGGCAAGACACTTCACCCCCATTGCCCACGTGGGGGCACGGTGACGTTGTGTACTAAGGCGTACTGCACGTCGATGGTGCTCCTGTCTTCAACCAATGCTGACCCTGCTCGTGTGGAGTTGGTATGTTGAGGAGCTAACAGCTGCTCGCCGTTGCTCGGTGGTTCTCTTCGGGTACTCCGGCTTCCTCCACCCGTAAAACTGTCACGGTCATGGTTAGCCATTGTGCCGAAATATGTGACCGTAAACACCAATAAATAAATAAATAAATAACCTTTGGAAATGGAGCCTAGCAGATATCATCAGATAGGTATTCTCAAAATGTACCCTTAACAGGTCTCCTCCGACAGTACATCACCACGTCATAGGTATCCTCCAATATCCAAATGAGCATAAGACTCGTAAATTTCTCGATGGCACATTTGTTCTATTGGATTCGAGTCGTTCGGGCAATGTCTCTTCAAGTTACTACTTGATAGCTTATTTGCTCGATAAGATTCGAGTTGTGGGAGCAAGCAAACTGTATTGGACTGCTGGTATCAGTGGAAGTCAAGTATGATAGCGATACCTGTATGGGCTGTAATGTAATGATGTTGGTACTGAGAGCCTTGTTAGTCAGTAGTAAGTGTAGGAGACTCTAGTGCATGGCAGATAGTGGTAGACAATATCAGTGTTACAGACCAATAGTAGTGGAAGTAAAAAGTGGATGCTAATCATACGACAGGCGATGGCGACAATGTACAAATCAGTAGTAGTGCCTTGGAGTTATGAAGAAGTGGGGTGGTCTAGATGCCAGGACCTGAAAGGCGATAAGAGCCATAACCATCTCCAGATAGATATCCTCCGATAAGTATCCTTCGAAATGTATTCTCAGAATGTATCGTCCAACAGAACATCATCATGTCGTAGATATCCTCCAATACCTATATGAGCATAAGGGTCGTAAAAAAGAGTCACTCACTCAACCAATTGCTCTCTAGCTCCTTTGCTCGGTTAGATTCGAGTCATTCGAGCAATGCCCAATTGTCTTTCAGGTTTAGGGATTACAGATGCCTTGGTAATACACGGGAGGAATAACTCTGTATGGGTAGGTGCAGATTACGGGAAATGAAGCAGTCGGAACAGAGACACCTGGGATTAGATAGACTGTTAAGGTTAGAATAGCTAGAATAGTGTCTGCAAGAGGTAGAAACTGAGAATTTAGTGGGAATCCGAGCCAAATAAATAGCGATCTGTTTTTGTGGTAATTCTAGGAAGTAACCGAGTGTTCTGGGTAATTATATTTACTCTTATACAAAGGAACCGGCCTTATTATTGGAAGAAGGGAGATCCTGGCGGATCATAACCCATTTCGGTGGTTTGAAGTGGTTTTTGGTGATATTCAGTGATTGATGGGTCTATTGGGGTAATTAGATTTACTCCTATTAATCGAAAACGCAGTTCGAACACACCCCGTCCTATTGTAGGCCATTGGGTCACCTAGCAACCACGTTCCACCATAATAACCAGGCTGGCAACTTCCAATAAACAAATGGATGACTTAAACACGTGTCACCCTAGCAACACGAGTTGCCCATAGGCACTAAGACCAGGCATCACTGTGAGAATGACGTCACAATGTGGCCGCTTACGTGGCTACCATGGCAGCCAAACATGACATAACTGGGTTATGTGGCTCTGACGTCACTCCCCCCTCGGGCTCTCTCTCCAGCTGAATTGGGCCGATCCATCCCTCTCCTTCTACTGTTGTGTCAAAATTTAATGCAGTGATATTGTGTATCTGATCTCGGTCTAAGTTCAGGTAATTGTTGTCTTTACTCAATGGCAAATAAAAAACCAGAACCAAAACATTGTGTCAACATTTAGTACTGAACTAGTTTGGAACACTTGCATTGCATCTACAACACAGTGGTATCACACCTGCTACAATAACCAATTTAACATACCGTAACATTTACAGTAAATTAAACAGACCGACTATAGCAACGATAGTTCAATATTGATGGAGTGCATAACTGATATTTGTCCGACGAGATGAGAAACCCAAATGTTACACTTATCTTTTGACTGGGAGTGTGTTACACTAATTTGGGATGCCAGAGTTTTCTCATACATATTTGTGTCGTTACACATCTCTGCATTCAACTCAGTTTGTATATGCAATCATTTCGTTAACTAGAACCAGTCACACCCCCCCTCCCCCTCCCCAATCCTGGCCAAAATTTCCTATAGTGGAAATTCGGATGGCAAGTCATGAGTAGTTGGAAATTCCATCTATCTGGATTTTATAGCTTCTTTGATGATGCTGATGTCTCCGTTACTTCCCAGTATTCCAACTCGGTTTCAAATCGGCAAAAATTCCAACTGTTACTATTTACAACTACAGTGTACGTAATATCGAGCTTCATAAGTTTGCCTCGGATGTCATTCAGTACGAGATTTCTATAGAACGTTACTTATCGTAATAAAATAAATCCTCGAAATGTACTTCAAGAAAATCACATCATGAAAAATCGTTATTCTGAGTTAATTCCATCATTCACAGTTACAAAATGATGAAAATTCGAAAATTGGTCATTCCTGATTAAGATCTGATTTAATGTTAGAACAGTGTGAATTGCTCAAAGTTCTCAGCTTGAGTATTTGTTTAGCACATATTCAGTTCCAAGAATAATACCAAATAATAACCTGATAATTCTATCATAAATGTGTTGGCATTTCAGTTACTAGAATCAATTTTATGTCCCCTTCCAAAGCTTCAATTTCAAATTGTTTCTCGGTAGAGAATTTTCAACTGGGGGAGGACCGGGAGGGGGAACCCCCACCCGGTCCCTCCCCCAGTTGGAAATCCGCCACCCTACCCACCCCCCCCCCCCCCCCCCCCCCCCATCGGAAACCTCTAGCCACGTCGCTGGGTCCATGAGCGAAGGAACTCCATTCCCAGGGAGGTTATTGCCCTTCCCGGCATTGATCTGTGTGTGCGTGTGGAGTAGAGAATAGCCCCTCTGATAAAAAGTAACAAATAGGGTGTGATCAAATTGACCAATTCTTAAAATGAAAAAATATCTTTTCGCACACATTTGCCTTAACAATTTCAAAACTGAGTGCCTAAATGAGATAGTTGTTTGTAATACTGTGTATAGCAAATGGGCGTGAATGTTCGTCGAGATTTAACGACACTTTCAACAGCCAAGGTCACATCGTGTTAGACAGTTTTACGGGTGGAGGAAGCCGGAGAGAACCACTGAACAGTGGTGAATAACTGTCAGGCTATCCAACTTACTAACTCTTGAAAACCAGAGTTAGCGGCGGTTGAAGGCAAGCAGTACGACTTAGCACACATCGCCCGCGTGAGCTATCGTCATTAAATGTCTTACCCAAGGACAAAATGCGGCTACCCCTGGGTGTGTATATAGACTTTATTTCTGTACGGAGGTTTAAAATATTACTGACTCTCCTGAACTATTTTTTGTTCATTACATTTTAGTTCATTGCCTGCCGAGTTCTAGTAACGCAATGATTGCATATACATACTGAGTTGAACGGTTTAATGGCCGAGGAATAACAGTCCGTCCCCTGAATTCCAATGTGTTCTATGTGCCTACTGGCACATAGAACACCTTGGAACTCTGGAGACGAGTCCCTAATGAATCCTGGGAGGTCATCAGGTATTCAGATATGACTTAAATTTAAGTATCAGTAATTTAAATCTTTCCGAAAAGGAGATTAACATGCTTCGGGATCCGTTAACCCGGACCGGTGTCTTTTATATTTCTTGACGCTCCGCCGTCGAGTTTGCTTCCAGCCCACTGGAACAGCACACTTAGTTATATGTAGTTTTGCTTTAAGGCCAGGTTGTCTGGTGTGTGTGATGGTAGAGGTTTGTTCTCCAGATTTTGTAGGAATCAAGACAACAGTGTTTGGATTCCCAGAAAGATTCCTTTGTTTTCTCTATGCACTCACAAAGAAATCAGTGGGTTTGGGTTTGTCTTCCTGATTTTGTAGGGACTTGTCTGTCATTGTTTGTCACCAAGAACAAACAAAATCAAGTCCCCACAAAAGCGGTTAAACAAGACTGTTGTCGCGTGTCTGTGTGTGTGTGTGTTTTTTGAAGGACACAATCATGTTTTGAGGGAATATAGACTGTTTGTGTCTGATCCTCAGCCGGGAATGGAACCTCGGCAACTGTTCCTGGTCATTTTGAGCCCAACACCTAAACCACTGGACCATTGCACACCGTCAATCTAGTATTTTAGTTGCTGAAGTTCTCATGCATGGTAATTTGGTTCACTGTATATTTATTTATTTATTTATTTATTTATTTATTTATTTATTTATTTATTTTATTTATTTATTTATTTATTTATTTATTTATTAATTTGATAATTTGGTTCACTGTCCTTACGGCAGCTGTATATTTATTTATTTATTTATTTATTTATTTATTTATTTATTTATTTATTTATTTATTTATTGGTGTTTTTAAGGTCACATAATTATGCACAGTGGCTAATCGTTACCGTGACAGTTTTACGGGTGAAGGAAGTCGGAGTACTCGGAGAGAACCATCGAGCATCGACGAGCAACTGTCAACTCCTCAACATTCTAACTCTGTTCAAGCTCCGCTCAATCAAAGTTACAGCGGTTGAAGACATGTGCACTATCGAAGTGCAGTACATCATCGTGCCCCCATGTAAGCAACCGGGATAAAGTGTTTTGCCCAAAGACAAAACGCAGGTCGCCCCGGGCGGGGATCGAACTCGGGACCTCTAGCATAGAAGTTCAACAGTCTGCCACTGAGCCAACAGCTGTACATTGATGTATATGAAATGCGATGGCTGCAGTACGACGAAAGTGCTGTGTTTGGCGTCATATTAAGACTGACACGGGCCTATATGTCTATTTTGAAAGACACAGTCATGTTTTGGGGGAATTTAGAATGTAGGTGTCTGATCCTCCACCTGGAATCTAACTCTCGGCAACTCCGCCTGGCAAACAAGAGTGCAACACCTAAACCCCAAGACTACTGAACACAGTCAAAAAACGATGGCTGGAATCTAGTATCTTATAGTTCAGACCCAGATAGACTTGTGTGTGAGAGTGGGTAGGTGTGTGGATGAGGGTGAGGGTGTGTATGGGTGCGTATGTCTCTCCAAGTGGTGCACGGGTGCCTCTCTCTCTCTCTCTCTCTCTCTCTCTCTCTCTCTCTCTCTCTCTAATGAGAGAGAGAGAGAAAGAAAAGGAGAGAGAGAACTTGGTACCTTGGTTCTCTTCTTGTGTATGGAATTAGTCACCCAACAGCATGTGACGTTTTCACTAAACGGTAATTATAAATAAAGTGTTTGAATTGGAAATATTTTGTTGACTTTACCAGTGAAGCGTTAATGAAACTTATGAAAATTTTAATCTAAAAATTGATTAGTTCGATGACTGACTTTGCCGGAATGCCCCAGGCTAAGGTGTTCGGGAGTGTTCACGATGGCACCTACTCGATTATGAAATTTGATCGTAACACTTCGAGAAAGAATGTTGACACAAAATTACAATATGATTTTTTTTGAGAAGCGTCAGAGGAAATTGCATGATTGATCTTGAGTTAAACTTCAATTTAAAATAAAAATAAATTGTCAACAAACATGCGAGTCATTACTATAATTATTCGGGTAAGTTGTACTTGGCGATATCTCTTCCTTCATTTAACGTTTTCGAAGTGATGAGCATAGTGTGTTTAATACACTCCAAAATCAGTTGGGTTAAAAATCAACCCAAATCAACTGGGTTGAGTGAATATGAACCCAATGTGAGTAGCTATGGGGGTGGGACCGGGCCCTCCCCACCCCCAACTTTTCGCTGCCCCCAAAACATTGGCCCAATATTATTTCCACACAACATAGAGCCACATAATGGTCTCCAATATAGGGGGCTAGACACGCCTCAAATACCCCATATCCGCTCTTAGAGCACTAAATTTTGCAAATGTTTCAAGGGGGGGGGCGAGGGGGGGGGGTGTTATCATTATAGTGGTGCCAGTCAAACATAAAGAGGAATACATTCAGCTTATAAAGGTCTTTCAGTTTTAATATTCTACTATTTTTAAACAGTGGGTCAGTGTGGGGATTGTATAACTGTGTATCAATGACGAATACAAAGTTTTAAGAGCAGAGTGTGCATGTTATGTTTTGCCTTGTTCATAACATAAAGCGACATCGATACTTTACTGCATATTGATATGAAACTTATATTTCATGTTTTTAACTTAGTATTTGGCAAAAACATTTATTACACACTGCAAATAATATAGGTTCTCTTTAGAACCAAAACTGGTTCTAATCTTGTCCCTGAGATGGAACCAGTTCTGTTTAAACAGTACTTATTTCAAATCAAATAAATTTACCAAGATTAGCATTCAATTTTAACAGAATATTACATGAACTGAAGTTGATTCAGCAGTAAACTTGGAGCTTATTCAACGCAGTCGCCAAACATGTTGAAACAAAGGAGATATGAACAGTTGGCATATCGAACCAGTTTTGGTTCTGTATAGAACCAAAACTGGTTCGATATGCCAACTGTTCATATCTTCTTTGCTTAATAATGATTTGAGACAACCTCGTATAAGCTCTCAACTTACGGCTGAAACCCCCTCAATTTATGTTTAATTCTGTTAATATTTAATGTTAATCTTTATAAATTTATTTGATTTGAAATAAATACTGTTTAAACAGAACTGGTTCCATCCCAGGGACAAGATTAGAACCAGTTTTGGTTCTAAAGAGAACCTATATTTTTGCAGTGCAGACACACCGGTTTATGTTCCGTCAACGAAATGTCCTGGTTAAAACACTTGACTGGCTGAGTGTTAGAAGCCACTATCAGGTCTTTAAAAAAATGAGGGCACCAGAGAAAAAGCCAACATTTTCCTTGCTCATGTTTCATATTCAGTCGAATGCAAATAACATTTTGTTTATATAAATGTGCCTATGGGCACTCTCCATAATTTGTAATACAACAAATTGCAAATAACAAATTCAGCCCACCAAAAATAATCTAGCCCTCAACCAGTTAATCGTCAATCGTTTGTATTGTCTGTTGTATTGTGTGGGCTGAACAGTATATCCTCGTTTTCTAGCACTCAGTATCCTAGATCGATGGCTGCGCACCAATCCGTGAGCTTCGAAAGTTCGGAGCTTGCAAGGTCGAAGGACGCACCAAGACTATGATGCGAAGAATGTGCTCTAGTGGATTTAGAAAAATTAATGATAAAAAATATAACCGTGTGGAGGTGCTAAAGTCGTCAACACAAATTTAAAGAAATGAAGAGGGCTCAGATTGGATCCTTGAGAAAAACAGAACGTCATGCTCGCAAATCCAGAACTGACCTCGCCCATCCAAATAGCTCATGAAACTGTCATTCGCAAGGCCTCTAATGCCATAAGATTTTCGATTTGTCAGCAATATGTTATTGCTAATGCCTTTGATAAATCGAAAAATACTGACAGAGTGCAGTCTTTTGTTGACTTATAATTATTGTTAGCAATGCCCTTCGAGTGTATAGTTGGGTGGTTTTTTTTCTAAAACTGTACCGGTGCTGGTTATTTATTTATTTATTTATTTATTTATTTATTTATTTATTTATTTATTTATTTGGTTTTAACGACTTATTCGACAGCCAGGGTCACCTCGTGAAGCCGGAGTACCCGGAGAAAATCACCGAACAACGGCGAGCAAGTGTCAGACTCCCCAGTGTACTAACTTCACACAAGCAGGGCTAACATTAGTTGAAGACAAGTGCACCATCGATGTACAGTATGCCTGAGGAAACACAACGCCACCGTGCCCCCACGTGGGCAATTGGGATTAAGTGTCTGGCCAAAAGTCACAACGCGGTTGCCGCAGGTGGGATTCGAACCGAGGACCTCACGGCTTGCAGCCTGCATCTCTACCTTCTGAGCCACTGCGTTCCCACCGGTACTGGTACAGAAAATCGTACTTGGTTAACCCTTTACCCAATGCAGCGGCTAAAACCGGCTTGCACTGTTCACAAAAATCACCATCCAATTTTCATTATTTTTTCATTTTCCTTTTTTGTCTCAAAAACATAGTTTATAACCACTATTTGGAACGAGCTCGTTTCCAATGAGGGGTCATAAGCTATGTTTTTGAGGCAAAAAAATAATAGTTATTTAGGAATTTTGTTTGCAAGTGTTGTCTGCATTTCGTGTTAGGTAAAAGATTAATAAGTTTTATAATCTTTCTGGGGTTATATTCTTGAGTAACTTTGAAAATGTGGATACTGTACTAATAGGTCTGTAATTATTGAATGCTTCTGTGTCTCCGAATTCAAAGATTGGTACAATTTTTGCAGTTTTCATTTTTTTTTTTGTCAGGAACGGATCCACTGGATAACCACAAATTTCAAATATGGTTGAAAGCACCAGCTCCTTCATAGAGTGATTTTTATTAGACTTTGTTTTAGACATCTGGTAGATATATCAGCGCTGCTTTTAGGCAAGGACGCTAGAAGCATCCGAGAGCAAGGGCAGTGGTATCAAAAGATCACTCGACTCGGGAATGAGTTAAGAGCGGGAGTTTACAACGTATTATAAAATGTAATGTGACACTCGATAGTATTGACATTCTTCAACTGAGAAACCCTCGAGTCATTGTCATTGGCACACGCAAAATACTTTAGAAACGAACAGGCGAGAGTTTCTCAGTAACAGTTCTCTGAAAGTGAAGTCTTTTCCAGTGGTGCACTTCTGACGAAAAATGGCACGATCTCCCTTGTCCCCCTAGCCTCACTGCATGGGGGTAGCTACCATCAACTCAGATTCCGACGCTCTTGCTTTTCGGTTTCATCGGGTGTTGTTGTTGCCATGAATAAACTACTCGAATTAAGCTTCGTCATATATTTTGTGCAGTGCACGTTAGTGCTCAGAATTTGCTCAGAAGCTTTTTTGGCAGACAATTGAAAAGAAAGCATTAAAAAGGTTGAGGATGCCGTAAGAGTCACTCACCTCGATGTTATTTATTAACCCTGTCAACCCGGTGTGCATAAGTTTTTGTGTGAAGAAAAAATTGGTAGTGAACGAGCAGACGATATAAAGAGCAAAAAGTCTGAAGCGAGGCTCGGTAATAATTTAGTCCAACAGCTCGACAGAGGAGCACAAATTTTCAAGGCTACTATGATTCGGCCCAGTGAGAAAAAAGTTAAAATCGTATATCGGTAAATGTACCATGACACACTTTTGTGTCTCGTTTTCGTGGGCATGGCCACTGCCCTGTCCATCTCTTCAACATCAATCATCTTCCAACTCAAAGGCTAGCCTTCGGGTTGGAAGATGGTTGAAGTGGAAGAAACAGACAGAAACGAACGATCGAAGTGGGATTGTTTGGCCAAATGCTGTTTGGATTTGCAAATAATATATTACAGGAATGCCTGTATATTGACACGTTTGTCGCCCATTTTTAACTCAGTGTGTTACCGCGCATCAGTGTATGGATACAAATGGCGCGCACGCATGCCCTGTGCCCACTGCGTTCCCACTGCGAATAATGGCGTCTGGGTATTCATTCGTTTTATTGTTTAATACTTTAACAAATCAATGTCCATGTCTTCCATAATGTAGGATTTATTGCGTTCCTGGTTATGGGCACCAGAGGCATCCGAAGGCAATGGGTGTGGGAGGGGGGTCAAAACGTGCACTCGACTCTGGGTATGAGTTACGACCGTGTGATTACAAGGTATCATAAATCGCAGTGTGGCACTCAATAGTACTGATATAACCATTTACCCAACGCAGACGATATCAAAGTTTATTATTTTAAATATCATTTTTTTCAATTTTTTCAAAAAATTTCAACAAAACCATACCATGTGGCCCCTCGTTGGAACGAGCTCGACGAGCTCGTTCGAACGAGGGGTCACATGATATGGTTTTGTTGAAAAATTTTGAAAAATAATATTTTTTCATCTGCTGAATTTGCATATTACGCGGGCGGATGCGGCCGATTCGTTGGGTAAACAGTTAACTTATCGCCCCTTGAGTAGAACGTGGTGCCGTCTGTAATGCCAAGGTTCCGGTTTGGGAATAGGAAACGTTGCTATTTTGTTCTTGTTTAACACGCAAATCGAGAAAGGTTGGTGTTTTGGCTGCGGATAGGTATGGAGGTTGTATTTGGAATGGAGGAGTAACTGTACTTCCTAAATCTAAGTGATGCCGCCTATGATGATTAGACGGCAGATCCGCAAAAGCTCATCGGCGTCGAGTATGTGGCACTTTTAAACTAAAACAGAATAGAATCGAAACTACCGGATACTACCAAAATAAATATAAGTTATAGATCAGGTTGAATGCTAAACTGAATCAGTGTTTGCAAACAAATTCCTGAGACGATTTTAGTCATTCCAATCACGTAGAAAGTTATCGTATTACCTACAGCATATTCTCCATGTTGACTGTAACTGACGTTATAGAGTTTAATGACAAATCACCAATATTGTCTTTCATTATGGATTATATAAATTGGAGGATAATCTTCACGTTAGAAAGATAAATATTGACTTTTCTTTTCTTTCATCTTTCAGACGTCGAGAGCCCTCCGAATCATATATAAACTTCCATTTAAAACTTGACAATCGTATTTTATGTACTAGAACTTTTAATGGAAGTTCATTTGAATACGGTAGCCTTGTCGTTTATCATTGGTGTCGATAAACAATCAGTCTAAAAAATTATTTACTTGTTTGTGGTCGGTCTGTCTGTCTGTGTCTGTCGGTCGGTCCGTCTGCTGTTCTGTGAACAACGAGTTTTTAAACTCAATAACTTTTAAAATACTTGATGGAATGACATCATATTTAGTGTGTGGGTCGGAGCGCGGTGGCTCAGTTGGTAGAGGTGCAGGCTGCAAGCCGAGAGGTCCTCGGTTCGAATCCCATCTGCGGCAACCGCGTTGTGTCCTTGGGCAAGACACTTCATCTCCATTGCCCGCGAGGGGGCACGATGACGCCGTGTACCAAGGCGTACTGCACGTCGATGGTGCGCATGTATTCAACCAATCTAACCCTGCCTGTGCTGCAGTGCGGAGTTACGATGTTGGGGAGCTGGCAGTTGCTCGTCGTTGCTCGGTAGTTCTCTCCGGGTACTCCGGATTCCTCCACCCGTAAAACTGTCGCGGTCATGATTGGCCATTGTGCATAAATATGTGACCTTAAACACCACTAAATAAATAGTGTGTGGGTCTATCTTGATGTCCAGCCCCATGTTCAATGCAGGCGTTATTCGGAGTAATGTGTCAGAGTTATTTCCCTTTATGGACTTGGAATTTGTTTAATTTTTACCATCAAACTCAATAACTTTTAACAAACTTGGTGGAATTACATCATATTTGGTATATAAGTGCATCTTGTTGATGTCTAACCCACTGTTCAACGCGGGTGTTATTCAGAATGTTTTGTAAGAGTTATTGTCCTTTATGAACTTTCATTTCTACCATCCGTTGCACGTCTAGTGTGAACTCGCTACTCTTTTTTTAACCCATCCGACATAGTATGAATAAATTTTAGAGTTAGGGATGGCGGATCAGTAATAATTTAATCCTACAGCCCTATAGGGCTGTAGGATTAAATTATTGCTTATCCTAACTCTCCACAAATGCGAAATGGATTCGCCTATTTCCAATAGACAGGTTTGTATGCGAAAACATAAAGTTGGAAGCACAGGGTTGAAAAGTTTAAACGTAATGTCTGTTTGAATGTAAAATGGGGTTGAAGGTCGTTGTGAGCATCTACTGTAGACGACTCGTGCCACTTCGTGGGTCTAATGGTACTGTAGCAGTGCTTGTTTACTGCCAGAAACAAGTTCTTTTTTGCTGGCAGAATCGGACTGGGTAAACAACACCTAAGTGAAGTCCCCTGAAGTGGGGAGCTTACGCATAAACGTTTGACTAAACTTGACTTTATACTTGTGCTGTGGTCATGATATAGCCATAGATACTGAAAATGACATTAAACGCCACTACATAAGTTAGAAATATTACTGAAGATGATTAAAACCCACAATTCGCATTTCCATAATACACCTATGTTGCGCTCCAAAATCATTTGTAAGTTCAAGGGATGGAACTTGGTTACAATTATCGCAGGTTGAAAATTCTGGGTTATGCACACGTTCACTTCTTGGAGGTCATATTTGAGAAAGTTCAATTAAATTCATAAATGAAGGAGTATTTGACCACACAAGCATCCCCTTTATAAATCTATATTAAATATTCTAAGTTGAAGGGGAGATAACCTGGTTAGAATTATCGTAGCTTAAAATTTTGGAAATATGCTCATGTTCTGCTCCACAGTTTTCCAGGTATTTCCTAAAATGACATGCCATACATTCTCTTCAAATGCAAATATTCTGTAACTTAAATACCTAACCCATAACATGTATTATATTTCCCAACTCCACCAAAAACATATAACACTCTCTGACTAAGTAGAAATAAATAGTCTGAATGTGGGTGAATTACTTAATTGTCAAAGGTAAGACTTCAACCTGCAAAATTGCATGAACAAAATGCCGATACCAGTCATTTCCCGCCACCCAGCAGATTCAAAAGCAGAATTTTCCAACTATCACCACTCACCTAACCCTGGAGTATATAACCCCTGTTTCTAAAATGCGAAGAAGAAAAAAATCCATGTTTCCGTCTCATTTTTAGTTAAAGCCTGGTAACAAACCCGTGTAAAATGACATTTTAAAAAATAGCCGATTTGCCCACTGTTTCCCATAATTTATCTGGTAATTTACCTCTATGCATCAGACTCCAACTTTAGGACCAAAACTTCAAATTGTCTTGTCCAACAAATAGCCTAATGTAATCATATATCTGATACTAAAAATATATCTCCAATTTACATGGCATCAGTCTCCACGTATGCCCCATGTTTAGAATTTTAGCCCTGTGTAATAGTGCGGTAGAGTGGAACCTCATGTTCACTCATCAGTAGTAATTTTTGAAAAGTTAAATCGAAATCACACACATGAATCTGCTATAGAAATCTATATTAAATCTTCTAAGTTGGAGGGCAAATAACCTGGCTAAAACTATCGCAGATCAAAAAAATTAGAATATGCGCATGTCTACCTCGTCACCTGAGTGCTAGAATGTTCTATGTCCCATAGGGTACATAGAACATTCTAGCACTCAGGCGACGACCTATCAGTGGTAATGTATGAGAAGTTTCATCAAAATTGATTGATAAATGTAGGAGGAATTGTACACACAAGAATCTAGAATAGAAATCAAGTCTAAGTTGAAGGGGAGATAACCCAGTTAAAATTAGAGCAGGTAGAAAATTTGGAAATATGCGCATGTTACCTCATCAGTGGTCTTGTTTGAGAAGTTTGATCAAAATCGGTTTATTAATTTAGGAAGACTTGCGCACACACCATTCTCATTTGGAAATCCATAATAAATTTATTATGTTCAAGGGAGATAACTTGGTTAAATTGTCACAGATAAAAATGTGGGATTATGCGCATCATTAGCAGCGCATGTCCACTTGTTAGTCGTAATGTCTGAGAAGTTTTATCAAAATCGGTTGAAAAATGTAGGAGTTTCGCACACAAGAATCTCATATAGAAATCTATATTAAATCCTCTAAATTGAAGGGAGATAACCTTCAAAATATTTTGGAATATCTACATGTACTCTTGTTAGAAGTAATGTGTTAGAAGAAGTTTCATCAAAATTGGTTGATGAATGTAGGAGGGATTGCGTACAAAAGAATCTTGTATAGAAATCGAAATCAAATTTTCTAAGTTGAAGGGGAGATAACCTAGGTAAAATTATCACAGAATATTTCTAAATATGCGCATGGCATTTACACTAATCAGTGGTTATGTTTGAGAGGTTTCATCGAAATCGGTTCATTAATGTAGGAGGAGTTGCGCACACAAGATTCTCATTTGGAAATCCATAATAAATCTAAGTTCAAGGGAGACAACCTGGTTAAAATTGTTGCAGATTTTTATATCGAGGCGAGCGAAAGCAAAAAGCTTTCATTTATTCCATATACCCCCGATGTTTCGCGTGCCCATATACCCTGGATGCTGCACGTTCTCATATACCTTGGGTGTTGAGTGCACCCTTTACCATGGCTACTTGGCGAAAGCATTCTGACCAATCAAAAGACAGCATTTATCGAGATATAGGGACAAGTATATTTAACGCTGAAAGTGAACTGATCAACTCTTTACCCAACGTAATGGCAAAATACGGCCAGCGCTATTGACAAAAATCTTAATTCAAATTTTATTATCTTATCATTTTAGTCTCAAAAACAGAGCCTGTGACCCCTCAATGGGACGAGCCCAGTGAGCTCGTTCCAATGAGGGGGTCATAAGCTATGTTTTTGTGACAAAAAGTGAAGATGTTTTGTCATTCAAGAAACTTTTTGGAAGTGTTGTCTGCTGTTCGAGTTGGGTAAAGGGTTAAGAAAGAATCTTCACCGATACGTATGTACACCGGAAGCGTCTTTCCAGGTTTTGAAACACAAAACGGCTCCAACAAATGTCGGCATACTGCATGGGAAATAATGTTGTTATTCCAATCAACATCCATAGGGCATAGTGACTCCAATACCACTATCTTTAATTTTCATCAATATATCAGCACCCAGTGGGAATTGAAAAACCACGTCATTTTTACACATAACCATCAATGATTTGGTTCCGTTCACAACTCACTGTCCTATAATATACCATGTATTGCAGTCAGTGGCCAGACAGATAACCTAAACCTAAATCTCGAAAGAACGCTCGCAGCTCTGTTCTTGGTAGTTTCACATCCTGTCTCACGTGAGGAAATTGATTAATGTGCGAAGCCTCTCATGTTAGTAATTTCAGTGTTATGCACTAAAAATCCCCTTGTCTGGCCACAATTACCTTTTTGTTTTACGCGAATTAATATCATTGATATGTCATCTTGACGAGGTAATTGATGGATGGTTTTCCTTTTTAATAAATTGATACCTGGAGGTACCACCTGTTCAACGTGCACAATGAGATTATTGAGTGTTGATATAAACGATATCTGTTCATTTAATGCAGTGAAATGGTAAGCAGGTTTGGACAACTCTTTTGCTATCGTTATTAACCCTTTACCTAACGAATCGTCGCAACCGCCCGCGTAATATACAAAATACACAGCTGAAAAAAATATAATTTTCAAAAACTGTCAACAAAACCATATCGTGTGACCCATCATTGGAACGATCTCGACGAGCTCGTTCCAATGAGGGGGTCACATGATATGGTTTTGGTGATTTTTTTTGAAAAATTTTTAAAAAAAACAAAATTAAAATAATAAATTTTGATATCGTCTGCACTGGGTAAAAGGTTAAACCCCGTAACATTTTCTCTTGATATTTGTAGTTTCTTCTTACATGTATGACAGTCGTGCACTGCTAGCCATTAGCTGGGGGTACCATCCCCCCCCCCCCCCGATGTTCATTATTAGGGATTCGGATGCCACAGGGCTTAAAATTCCGGTGAGAATTAGAATCGATCCTCGCAGATGATTCTTTCAAGGAGGAAAAATGAGAATGAACTTTGATTCTCGCAAAATGTGTATTCTTTCCTTGTAATACTTTCTGAAAGTGCCGTTAAAGGCCTGGAAAATTCTACTTATAATTTCACTCCCGCATAATAAGGCAACACCCTGATTAATAAATACAGGTATCCAAGACATCACTAGAAACCACTGCCAATGTACTGTACCTTGTATTACCAAGACAACCTAAAACCTTTTAACCCTTCACACAACGTAACGGCCAAAACCGGCCAGCGCTATTCTCAAAAATCGCCAATTAATTTTCAAAATATTTTATTTTTTGTCTCAAAAACATAGGTTATGACCTCTCGTTGGAACGAGCTCGTCAAGCTCGTTCCAACGAGGGGTCATAACCTGTGTTTTTGAGACAAAAAATGAAAAAAATTAGTTATTCAAGATTTTTTTTGCAAGTGTCGTCTGCTTTTCATGTTAAATAAAGGGTTAAACTGGAATATGTGTTCGAAATGTACATGTACGATAATAAACTCATCACAAATGGAACTAGGCCCTTAAGGGTTTTAATTCAGGAATATTTATGCACTGGTTGCGCCACAAATTATAACACTTCCCTCAGATTAAGAGTTATTTGAGAAGTGAAAACTGATTCATGTCAGAGTTCGAGAGAATCGAAATCGGGGCAATTTTAAGGCACTTTAAGAATTATATGTTAAAATGTCCCTATCCTTCAAGAGTGACCAACAAGGGTGAAATAATTTTTGTACAAATTCAAGTAATCTGACCTTCCACCACTATTTTCTTTTCTTTTTAACCAACACCTTTTATTGTCTTGTTTATGGACCCTGGCGTCAGAAATTATGTCTACGAAAAATCAGTTGTAGTTTTATACAACTGACGACAGTATGTACAAAATAGTGCTTGAAGAAACATATCATCCCTTGAGTGTCTCAATGTGTCATTTGAGGCACCCAGGGAAGATATACTCACAAAATTGGTGGCATAACGTATATACACACAAAGACAAAAGTTAAGCACCCCTTGGATATTTTACAATGGTAAATATATTGCTTGATATCAGAAAAGTACTCGTAAAGTAAACTTCGCAAACTGAATGCTATTTTGAAAGAACATATTCAGGCTGTACGAACACATAAAAATCACAGCCTTCATCATCATTTCAATGACAGCATTGATGAACCAAAAAAGTAACTGCTAAAGCTCAATGCGATACTCGTTTTAGTATGGAGCTGGAGAGTAACTAAGGCAACATTATTTGATTATAAATGGAAAAAGATAATGTCATTTGTAACCTCAAGAGAACATGAGCTAGTATTACAGTTCAATATCTGCTGTATCCTCTATGTGCTCGGATAACAGCTTCTGTCATGCGTCGCATACTCCAGTCCATCGTCGTATCCCTTGCGGAGGTAACTGTCGCCATTCCTTATGCAAAGCTGCTTCCAATTCTAGCAGTGTTTGTACTGGAAGTTCGTGTGCTTGTGTTCGACCCCCTTGAATGTCCCAAATGTGATCCAGTGGATTCAGATAAGGAGTGGTCATGGAAGACCAAGGAATGGTAGTCAATGCAATACTCTGAATGAAAAATGCTAATCACCAAGCCAAACATATTCCTTGATAATGATCTCTTAGTAGGGGACGTTTGCTGGCCACTATGGATCTCGGCATGGTTGTTCCGTTCCTGAACGTTCTCGTGGAGATTTGTCGATTTTGCTGCCACAGGCCCTTCCGAACAGTACTTGAGGTGAATGGCTGTCATTACACCAGACTACAAAGTACCTTGTTGTCACGTTGTGATGTCACAGGGGGTCGCTCTTACCGTGAACGGTCTTTCACCTCACTGGTTTGCATGTGTTTTCTCACCAAACGAAATGTGCAATGGATGTCGAGTTGACGACCGATTGCTTTAATTCTTTTGGCGCGGATTATCCCGAGAAACAGAATTCTCAGCGCGTAATAATTTTTAGGAATTTTACTGAAATACGGTTTATCAGATTAAAGGTTATAATTCTTAAAAGCGTTCCAGGGATCTCATAGAGTGTTTGTTTTTCAGAATTGGGTAATGATTTGTTTTATATATATTTTATAAATATATTGCCGTACATTTTAGTAGATTTTGGCGGGGCCATTCTCCACTGATTTCTGTATTCTTGCAGTCAAAATAACACAGTGGGATCAGAGACCATGTGATATACTCATTTCAAAGCGTAAAGTTGTCAACTGCAACGCAGATGCGTTGCAGTTGGTACCTTTATGCTTTCCAGTGACAATATAGCTATTCTTGGAGAGAATAAAAATCGTGCACGAAACATTGGAATGCGTTGATGTTTGATTGATAGCACTTGGAGATGGACAGAGTTGTCTAAAATGTCAACAATGGTTGCCTACCGCGGGTTGGTGTGCTGTCGACTTTAGCTGCCTGTCGCGCCAAAAGTTTTAACGGACATATCGGTGGAATGCATACAAATAATTTATCGTATTTGTGTATATGTCATCTTTCTTTGTGTCATGGTGACAGATAGTGACTGGACATTGAAAAATAGGCACAATAAATAACCAATTCCGAGTCATGCGCAAACTGTATTTTGGACAATTCTTGTTTGCATTGTGCACGTGATTCCTGGAACCTGTTTGTGGGACACATTCAATCATACACGTTCACAACCATAATGTTGGATCATCAATATAATCATACATATAACCAGCAACAGACTTTCAATGAACATTGGCATGTTATCATTCATTATATTTAGGGGTGCTTAACTTGTTTTCTGCAACCAAGGGTGGCACTGGAAAATCACAGAAGGGCATCTATGATTGCCAACTTGGGGGCTACAATTAGCTACACCTGCCGAATCTGGGGACTATGAGATGGAGAGTAGTAGTGCTCGTGCCCTTCACCTTTTTTTGAATGACACCGCGTATGATCCCTGAAGTGAGGACATGTCTCGTGACACAGTTACGCCATGTGGGGTTGCAATGGTAGCCGGCATGAGCGTCCATGTTGTGACGTCATTGTCACACGGTGATATGTGATGTCAGGGTGCAAGTGCAACACGTGCTGTTATGGTGACACTGTTTCTGTCGTCCATTTTGTATACAGGAGGATGCCGTTTTGGTTTCTATGGTAGCGCGTGGTTTCTACGTGTCCACAAGGCCTCTAATAGGACAGAGTCTGTACGGAGATTGTTTTCGATTGAACGGGGCGATATCTAATTACCCAAATGAACCCGACATCTACTAAAATCACCCAAACGACTGTATTTTGTTCGGATTCCTGGAGAATCCTCTTTATAAGAGTAGCATGTAGTGCTAGCGAGCCCTAAATAGGACGGGGTGTGTTCAGGGAGTAAGATCGATTGTATAAGAGTTTGAATAATTACCCCAAAAGACCCGAGAAATATCCCAGATCACAAAAACAATCCAAAGTCACCGAAACGAACTTTGCGAAGCTCCCCTCGTGAGCTAATAAGAGTAGCGCGTAGTGTTACAGGACACTACGTTTGTATAAGAGTATCTTTACTGGCTCGGATTTCCCAGAATCTTCATTTTCCACCTATTACTGATGCTTTTCTTGCTACTCTAACCCTAGCAGTCTATATAGTCCTAGCTGCTTTTGACTATACCCCTGGTTACGACCTCAGTCCACCTCCAAGTCTTATAATCACTAGTCAGATTACTTGATTTTCATTAAGCTGTACCTATTCAAACACAGTTATCTTCATTATATATAATGAAGGCCTATATGATTCTTAAACCCGAAAGACAATCGAACAGTTACTGGTACAGGCATCGCATAGAGCAAAGGAGCTATCGAGCAATTGCTCGATGGAGTGCAGCATATAGGCACATAAGGCGAATTGGGAGATATCCTAAACAGGGATTCCACGTGGGGCTGATGTTTGGTGGAATGTGTCAGTGTGCTAGTGTATAATGTGTCCCGATGTGTACACACTGCATGTAGAATATAGGCACATGTCAGAGGGGCTGACATGAGCTCGTGTGGAAATGCACAATGTTCGCACAACACGTGCACAGGGCTGGGAGGAGTTAAATTTTTCCTTAACACGTTAACATGTTAAATAATTCTGCGTTAACGAGTTAAATGACAAAATTTTAATAACTTCGGCCATTTCTGTTGATTTGATTTTTAATGATTTGAATTTGAATATGATTGAACTTACGTACAGATCGTCTCCTGAGTTTCAATGTGTTCTATGTGCCTGCTGGCACATAGAACACATTGGAACTCAGAGGACGAGTAGTCAATATAGTTCTCTCAGGTTATCGTAAATTCTAACATTCAGCGATGTTTTCATTTAAGAATACAATCGCTGCGGCCGTATCCTTAGAAAGAGACATCCGCCGTTGCTCGAATACTAGTCCTCACATAGAAAATAGGCGTTCGGATGAAGCTGATATTGCTGTATCGCCAAATATCGACGGGCCAACTTCGCCAACATTGGTAGGAGGGCTTCATGGTCTCTTAATGTAGCGGTGATTTTCTTATGAGTTCAATTTCAATTTCGATGATTTATTAAATGTTATTAGATTTATTTCAAAGACTATTTCCTCCATATCTGTATTCCATTATGTTCTAATTCTATCAAATGTCACATTACAAAGAGTTAAGTTAATTTCATAAGAACCTTATTTATGACAAGTCTGAACAACTCACGGTAGCTTTTCGCCAAGCGTCCCTTAATCAGCCATTGTTTAATCTAAGCTAATTGTTCGTAGTATTTTGTCGTAGCAGCGATCATTTGTTAATCTATTGTGTAATTTATATGTATATAAACGCAGTTCTTGTATTTTTTTGGTAACTATTCTGTAAGGGAGACGCCTCAGAAGGTTCATTCTTCACTTTCCAGTCGGAGGATCCCGATTGTTCGTGAACCTTTGTTACTTCTGTATCTGGAGTTCCAGTACTGTCGCTGTAAATAAACGCTAATTCCCCAAGAACTTGTCTTCGACTTCTATTTCCACGATCCAGATCTACCATCCCGCTAGTTTGTAATTTTCACGTTCTCATACTCTCCACCAAATCAATGGGTCGTCTATAATTGACGGACATCTAAATTATTCGTGTTCTTCAATTCGTCAAATGGCGCAAAATTCGACGCGCGATCCGGTTTGGGTAAACACAAGATAACGACGCAATGCTACATATTATACAATTATAATCTTCAAAGTTAAACGTTATTATCAGCCAGTTGCATCTAAGTACTTAATTCTTAGATGCAACTATCTGATGAATAATTAAATAATTGAGTATTCCATGTGTTCTGTACTGGCCTCGTATATACTTGGTTAACTAACTTTCTCTTTTGGTGTCTGTCGGTCGCCGAGTGGTGTGCGTGGTTCGGTATAGTTTCGCTAGCGGTTGGTGACGAAGGAAACTCTTTCGGCGTGGGTTCGAACCCCCTCCATGCCAATGTAAACGTTATTAACTTGGTTAAATTTTTTTAACGTTGTTAAAATAATTTAACACGTTAACGTTTGAAACATCAACTGCTCCCAGCCCTGCACGTGCAGCTCATGGGCACAAATCAGAAGTGTCGATGTTGAGTGAAAATGTACAATGTGCGAACAATACGTGCAGCACATAGTCACATACGACGAAAAATGGGGGTGCCAAAAATAGGGTGCCGGAAGTGGGGTGCCGAAAGTGAGGCGCTGTAAGTGGGGTCCTACGTGTGGGGTGCTGTGAGTAAGGTGCCTGAAAACGACAAGGCTCTCTTGGGGGTTTAAAAATTGTGAATCACCCGAACTGAGATATTCGGCTTCTGACCAAGGGTGGATTCACATCTCACCTGCGATGTGGGCCAACGATCGATCCTTCAGTCATATGAAATGTCTCTTGTGTCGCAAACGATCCATCCATGGATCAAAGTGTTTTCAATGCTTCAGCCTTGCAAAAATGTTCAACAGAAGAGACCACCTAATAAGACACGAGAAGATCCTCTCACCAATGAAACCAACACAAGAAAGAGAACACTAAAGAATAAACCCACTGGAAGTGATGAAACTACTACAAATGTCCCAACGATAGAATACGGAACCAAACAGAAACCCGTGGATACCAATGCCTCGAACAGAGAATAAACGACCAGCATAATCCTACGATGAAGGCACAAGGAGAGAAGAAATACGTGTTGATGGGACCCATACCACTGGAAAGCCTACTAGTATGACAGCTACCAATGCGCAAGACCCACACGAACCGGTCGCGGCGGCCCTTGATAGAGACATAAGAGAGATCATAGAATCGCAAACCATGAAAAAGAAAGGGAAGATTCTTCAGTACAACCACAACTTGTAAAGATACAGATACTTCTACAGCAAGGCTTCGCAGCCAATAACGATCAAGATACAGAAACAATGATGACAACGGGGAAAATGAACATCTATTGGCATGGAACAGAACGAAGACAGAAATTATTTTAGAGAAGAAAGAAAATGAACTGAACAAAATGAAGATCAAAGAGACTGGACAGAACAAAAGTTGAATTATATGCGACAATTTGAACTATTTTGAATCAATAAAGTTTTAACTGTTGACATTGTTTAAAATGAGATTATAAAAATTAATGATTAGGCCCCGCAAAGTAGATCTTCTGTTTCTAGGGTCATTGCATGCGGGCGGGCGGGCGGGCGGTCGGGCGGGCGTTGTTTTAATTTTTGTAATTATTTCTTTGCCATCAAAAGTTTATGTTCTTGGTTTGTTTTATGTTTTAGGCCTCGTAATCTTCAGAATAGCATGGGTGGTGGTGTTTTTCGTCTCTTGAGTGCAAGAAGGCTTTGCAATACTAAGCATTACAAAGCCTTGTTGCACTCAAGGGGCAAATTTATCAAATTTATTAACTTGGGTAAAATATAAGACATAAATCACTTAATTTTTATTTTTTCAAGTTGCATTGGTTACAAAAAGAAAACATGCGGCAGCCAAAAGTACCATGCGGGGGTGGGGGGGCTGAGAAGATTTTTTTTAACTTTTTAGACCTTATTTCAAGTCCATGAGAAATGCTTTCCAAATGATGTATGATTTAAATCGTCAGGGTGATGTTTTTATATTTTCTTTTTCATTTGACGTTTAGAACTTTTTATCATGAAAATATACTCTATGCAAAATGTTAAAAAACGATTTACTGTGGCTGGTTCAAAGTTAAATTATTATATGTGCTGTCGGTGAAAAGACCTTGTATGACATTGTTTTAGAACAAGCAAAAATTGAACTTTGTAAATTAAAAGGAAGTCTTTATCTTCTTACTTGAAAAGGATTTTTTAAATCTCCGCTGTTATTTGAGAGATGTGTATTTGGTTATAGTATCCTGACAATATACTGATTATCGCACCTATTGGCATGAGTCGGATTTATTAGCTGTATTGTTGGGCAGTAGTTAGGAGAGACAAACGAAAATATAGCGCGGAAAAAGTATATTTTTATAGTTCAGATTGGTATTCGGGAATTTAAGGGTGCTACATGTAATGAGAAAGAGTAGCTTTTCCACCTTGGAAGAAATTGTAGAACTATAAGCTAACCATGCCTCACTGTGTGTTGCAAACAAACTCGAATATCTGGATTTACTGGGTACGAAAGCTTGTGGACACGAACCATCGGTCCAGAAAATCTCATAGCCGACAGAACCTATAGTCCACACTTGGACGATAAGACTGCAAGTTAAATTTTTGATGTTGTGCGTCCTTCCGTACCACACAAAAAAATTAATTTACGTCCCCACCGTCCAAGTTTGGACTTGGTAGAACCCAACATTCCTCACTCGGAAAAATTTGATTTTTGTTGATCTCAAATGTGATATTTTAGGTATCCAAAGAAATATCTTCACAGTGTTACTTTCAAATATTATCTTCCATATATGCCTGCCAATTAAAAATCACTCGAAGGTCGGGAGCGTAAATCCACAAAATACGGTGTGTGTGTGTGTGGTGTGTGTGTGGGGGGGGGGGGGGGGGGGGGGTGCAACCCACTTAACAATTCTTTGTTTCGACCTACAGTACTAAGGCCGGGTGCTGTTGCTCGATAACTATCTCAGACAGTTTCGACATTGGTGGTATGTGAGTCGGACTGGCCTTAAAAATTAGCCATGCCAATCGATAATGGTATGGAAAAAGGCTAGCAGAATGCCACGGCGTTCACCCCAGCCTTACCGATTGCCGTAACTAATTATGTTCAACGCAGAACTCTTGTCGGAATAATCTGTCCAGACGTAATGGTAAATGTATGCGTATATAAGAACCGTCGGATAAATAAATGTAATAGTCTGGTAAACATGGCCACACCCTCCACCATCAATACCTGATGAGAGCTACGGGACAGCTGAATTCCTCCACTTTTTGCTCGACTTTGGACTCGGCAGGGACCGACCTGGGCATGCGCCAGTGCGTATTTGGCTCTGAAACATCAGGGCCTGGCTCTTAAATCTCAGAAATAAGCTTCTCAGTTGGCGCGTAACTTCTCAGATCATATTTTGATATTTTTTCGATGGACAATCGAGAGAGACACTCTTACATGTATTATATATATGATTATCATTTATCATTGTTGTAGAGTGCTTAAGTTAATATTTCAAGTCTTAATTACCAAGCATTAATCTTCACTGTGGTTTCTGATCAAGTCTTGGCTGCCTAAATAGGCAGCCAAGACTTGATCAGAAACCACAGTGAAGATTAATGTTCGCTATAGTGTACTAAATGAAAATGATGAGAGCTATTACATACTTGCAGCGTGTGTTACAAACAGCAGTGTGACTCCGTAAATTGGAATTTGGCGCATGAATTGAAAAAATAGGCTCCGAGGCTAGAGCGTATTTTAAATAGTCCTGATCGGTCCCTGGGACTCGGTTTCTGCCGTAAAGTTTGAAAGTTTCATTTTCATTTTTTCGGAAGGGGTTGGGGTGGAGGGCGTACACCGCCATGTTATCAGAGTTTTTATGCAAATGCGAACTACTGAATTATCAACGATAATAGCAACATGAAATATGAACAACTGCGACGGAACCGTGAAGAAGGAAACGAAGCATCTTCTGGAACACAAAAGCGGGATCATGTAACAACAAATCGTCTAGTGAAAGCATATAAAGGTGCATATATAATTGCAATACTTGAGCATTGCTTCAGCATTGCAGCAGTGCTCGCGCATTGCAGTTGTGACATTTATGCTTTCGAGGTGCGAAATAAATATTCAGAAACGAACTCTGTAACTTTAGGAAGGGAATTTCTGTATTTCGAGCGAGTTGCCAATAACGAAAACTGTAGGTGGTATTTCCAATGTCTATATTTGTTTCAGCGAACAAGCCAAGGCAGACAAACATTTAATGAAAATCAATTGTTGTCTGTTTTTCGTTGAGACACAGACGTTTTCTCATCAATTCAAATTACTTTCCTGTTGTCTAGAATGAACTTTCAAGGTATTGAACTGCAGTCTGGAGGAGTGAAGTTCGACATAATAATGTCTCGCTGCAAACGAGCTTTTGATTATGAGTGGGACAAATAGCGTGAATGTGTTGACAACGGAGATGATGGCGCTCATTCGGCGGCTGTTGGTCGAGAATCACATTCACAATTACGTGCTCCCACTTCCCTGTCACAAATTAATATTAATGAGCTGTTTGTTTAAAAATATTTTACCAAATATGGTAATTTGCCGACTCTGCCCACTTTGGTGTCAACAAACAGAATTTTGTTAGATTAAAAACAAGGCAGACCTTCTCTGGGCGCGCTGAAACCAAAGGATGCAGTCTAAAATCAGCTGAGTTACAAATGTACCCGAATCAACTGGAATGAGTGAATATGAACCCAATTGGGTTCATATTCTCTCAACCCATTTGATTTGGGTTAATTTTTAATCTAACTGATTTTAGAGCGCTCAAATAAATTGCTGACTGAAAGTGTGGAGTTTCAAAGAGAGTATCACCCTGTCCACTTAGACATTGCTGAATGACCTTGACAAATCCTCATATTTATATATTTATTTATTTATTTATTTATTTATTTATTGGGCACTTTCGACAGCCAGGGTCACCTCGTGTCGGGCAGTTTTACGGGTGGAGGAAGCCGGGTATCCGGAGAGAACCACCAAGCAACAGCGAGCAACTGTCAGGCTCCACAAGATACCAACTCCACACAAGCAGCTATAGCATTGATTGAAGACAAGTGCATTATCGACGTACAGTACGCCTTAGCACACAACGCCACCGTTCCCCCACGTTGGCAACTGGGGTGAAGTGTCTTGCCCAAGGACACAACGTGGTTGCCGCAGGCGGGATTCGAACCGTGGACCTCTCGGCTTGCAGTCTGCACCTCTACCCATTGAGCTACCACGCCCCCTGACAAATACTCATCTTCTTGCCCAGAAACTAGAAAGTCAAGAAAACTACAGTGGTTTGTTTTGAGAAAGGAAATTCTCGACATTCAATGATCTTTTTAATAAATTTCCAAGACTATTTGTAACTTTTCATCGGAAATAGTGAGGAGGCCAATAACTTGAAAACTACAACCAGAACACGGAATGCTCAATAGCAGGTGAATGGATGGGCAACACATTTTTCAACTTTAAGTCTTTTGCGGCCACGCCCACTTTAGCCATATATGGAGAACCTCTATGTACGCTTGTATGCGAGGAAGTTTAATACGATTTATGACATACTAGAAATACCATCATCTGATTAATTGTTGGAAAGGGCTCTCTGAGCCCTTTCCAACAATTAATCAGAATGTATGTTTGATCAGCGTATGCCAGAACGTACAGATAATCATCAAAAAGTAGGTGATAATAGTCGCTTTCGGCAGCTTCAAGTGTTAACTCTTAACGTCCCGGAGACTTTTGTACATTTTCCATACACTTCCACAGTCTATACCCTCTGACTTAGGAGTTGTTTTAGGCAAGTCTTGACTGCCTATACAGGCAGCGAAGACTTGCCTAGAAACACCTGCCAAAGCACTTTGAAGGTAGCTTGCAAGTTTACGCCAAGACTACACGTTGGGCACCTGCTTTGTTAAAGGGAAAAAAAGGTGACTAGAGTCGGAATAGGTCTTTAATGGTTAAACATCAAACGGCTTGCTTACAATGAAGAATAAAACCGAAATTTCAAGCTTCAGAGTAAAATTCTGAAATTCCATGAGTTTTAACTTAATTTTCTGTGACTCAATAGAATAACCCCACCTTGATTTTAAAAACGAAACTTCCATTACATTTCAGGCTTCTATGGTGCGTATGAACCCTGAACCCATTCGATTCAATACAGTCAGATTGAATCACCAGAGAATCAGCCAGTGGCAATTTTACCCACTGCATTTTTTTTTTCATGTTCCCTTTCAGCGAAAGGGGCGTACCCTATCATGGCCCTCAATTAGAAATCCAGCTTCCCACTCCCCTGAGTCAGTCGGAAGGTCCTAGCTACGTCTCTACTATCACCGCAGTCTTGGAATTCCAAACCCTGTTATGCAAGTATATCAGAAAAAAATACACCACAAAAGTCAAGTCCCGTTCAGTTCCCTACGCCTTCCAAGTTGCTTGATAAAGCATCGATCTTATATCAACATCACCTGTCCAATAAATTTAGTTTGATGTCAACTGACACAATCATTTTCAAGTATTTAATCTTTTCATAAATATTGATCTCGTTGGTCAAAGTTCTTTTATTAGCCCCCTACAATTCCAATAAGGACTTTTAATATATTGAACATATGTTCAAACCTTACTTTGAAATTTCCACTCATTTCTTCTTCTATAAATTGTCTAAAATAGATTTAGGTTATACGATCTCATTTAGGAACATTATTTGCTTCTATTTCACCGATGTCTTTAATCTTGACGATAAGTATCCTAATGCCCCTATAATTTTCCTAATTGGAGCAAATTATATTTTAATTTATGAAGTGATGGTCGCATTTGAATAGCTGATGAAGGAGACCACCTGTTATAACGCATGTTGTCTGCAATAAATCCCGCTGAAGCTCGCGCCGTTCGCGTGAGCGAAGCATGGAGTTGGTTATTGCAATTTGTTCATCATACTTCTATACATCAGCTTGATTTTTTAACTGTAACTTAGCTGTTAATTCAAATAGGTCTGCGGCAGTCGTTCGGCGGACCACAGAATGCATACCAAATCGACAAGGTGAATTAATGATAATTGAATCTAACAGTACTGTGGGATGAGAGAGTGCGAAATTATTTTTGGTTGTCATATTTTGTTCACATGTCTTTGCCCGGTTGCAAATTATGGAAGAGTGCCCACAGGCACTCTCCCATAAATTGTAACAAGGCAAATTCAAGCAGACCAAACAATTTCACCTCAAAGATAATATGAAGCACATCCTCATAATATGAAGGCTTTAAGTTGGAGTACCTGCACTTTAAAATAAAGCCCAAATATGGGCTTCCAGTACTATACCAGTGAACGAGATGTTCTGAAAACCCTACCATTTGTCTCCTGTTAAACTTTTCATTAGGGCTGTCACGATTTTTTAATTTAGGAATCGATTAATCGTCGCAAATAGTCGATAATAATCGGTTAATCGTACCTAGATGACCCCCCCCCCCCCTTTTCCTCTCTTTGAAGTCGTGAAAAATGAAGTTCAAGTCAGTTGACTATCCTCAAGTAAACAACGAAGACGATCCTCTTTTAGGTACATTCAAAGCAAGTTCGCAACTGCCGACCGGTCTTGATTATTACACTGACGGTTTAAAAGTTCAGAACATCAAAGCTGTGAATGTACCTAAAAGACAAATGCTTCTAACGGCTTCTTGAGGTTTAACGTCGACGTTCTTGACCTTTTACCTTTGGAAACAATAGTTTTTTCATTAATTTTTTTTAATTATAAAACGGGGTAAAATTTACCGATTCTTCGACAACGAAAAATACTGATCGGTTTTGGCGTGACCGATCGACAATCGATTAATCGTGACAGTCCTACTTTTCTTCTACCATCAGGTCTCCGGTACAGGATAACTGCTGATAGACAAAGAGTTCAAGGAAGTTCCGCATCCAAAACTCCTTTGATTTCATACTGGAATATTAACTTTTGATTGACTTAACCAAAGGGTCGAGTCGCAGTGGAATACAATACTTGGGTTGAGACTGGAAAAATTTACCATTGTTAGATTCGAGTTTCGGTTCGATTCGATTCGAAATCATCTTGGATTCAACCCGATATCTGAGATTGGCATGGATCTACGACATTGACGGATGCAGACCCTGGGTAAATATTATGTATTTACATACAGCAACACCCCTTCATTTTCCAACATTACATCCCCTGAGTTCCAATGTGTTCTATGTGCCAGTAGGCACATAGAACACATTGGAACTCAGGGGACGATTAGGCTAAACGTCAACAAAACAACGGACCGTGCAAGTGATCACATTTCAGATATTGTTACACACTGGAGGTAAAATGAGTGGTGCCTGAAGGACGACTGGGAAATATGGCTTAACCATTTAAACGCTGGTGGTATCTTCCATATCAGTTCAATGGCAGCAATTAGAAGAGTCCATATTCATTATTTGGGGTAGATCAATTAATAAATTCAACGTGCAGCCTCAGCCTCACGTTGAACATATTTATTGGTCTACCCCACACATTCACTCAGCAGCTATCTACTTTATGCATACAGGTCGTATCACGACCTTGGGCCGACAAAGCGGTCTTTCGGATCCAAAGGGTTAATCGTCTGTCTGCTTACAAGGTGGAAGACGTTCCTGGTTTGTGAAGCTCCCACATTTCTGAACTTGAATAACGCCGTTATGTTAAATCAAGTGCATAAAACTGGATACAATTGTTTTCTTAAATGACCCTAAGGGTGCGATTCCCCCATCAACCTCACTCCACCCAGGAACTCCCACTGGGTAAAGTGGTTGGAGAAACGAAACAAAATACAGTAGGGCCAACCTAACTCAATAGAATTATTCTATTAACTGAATATAACTTCCAAACACAAAACACTTTATCATACCTTCAGTACGCATTTGACCTGTTAATTGCATATAGGCTATAGAGTAAACGTTTGTTAGTTGAATACAACATCTTGTAATGAGTCGAGATATTACCCCGACATTCACCAAATTCTTCTTGTTCATAGACCTATTTCGCTTCAGTACATCCAAAACTGGCATTTAATCTGTTATAGCTTGTTTGACAGAACTCAATGAGTTCTATCATCTTCTCAAGCATTATGCAATAGAATAAATGCTCCGTTTATCCCTAGAATACAGGGAACTGACCAATACCCTGTTCATTGAATTTTCCTAGTGAAAAATTCTTACTGGCAAAGTTGCTATACCAAGGGCGGATCCAGAGGGGGGACTAGGGGGACTAGTCTCCCCTCCACGAGCCCACTAAAAAAAGTCAAGCTCTTATTCCACACAATCTTGTCCTATAACGCCCCTCCTTAACTAATGACATCACGCTGCCAAATAAGGGACATGATCCTGTTTTAGAATTCGCAGAATATCGGTTATTTATAGAACTGACGACAGTCACGTCTGCAAGTATCCGCTGTCTGCAAAATCGATAGTCGAAAGCGGGACGCAATGAAGCGAAGTATAAAAGAATATTATGTCGCCGCAAGGCCGAAGAAATGGTATGTTCCTGGTATCATTATTTTTACATCGCATTCCCCAAACTTGAAGTTAATGTCAATGGGGAGCCAATACATCCAGTCGCGTATGTTTCCCATTTCTAATTTTATTGAGGGCTTCTGGCATTCTCTGGGTCAACTCAACTGGCCATTCGCCCGAATCTGCGAATGGTTAGTTGAGTTGACCGGTCGAGTTCTCATTGTGGCACACCGCAGTGCTGCCTACAACAATCTTTAAACTTATTATACCCCCACTTTCTGAAAAAGTGGGGTATACTGGATTGCAATACTTTCCCAAATTTGTTGCCAGTAACTTGCCATTATACAGACATAAAATGTAAGGTAAAAGGGGTTTCTTGTTTCTGCGTTACCGACGATTGATGTTCCCATGATGTCAAAGATCTCTAATCTGTCGTGAACAAAATATGACAGTCACCTATTCGCGAAAGACACTTCCGCAAATAGGTGACTGTCATATTTTGTCCACGACAGACTAGCTCTTTGACCAGAAGCAGTATGTGACAGCGTATGTCATGTATGGTTTGATAATTTTAACTTTTACAACGAAAAATGTGTGTTTTGAATTTCCTTTCATCATATTCAATTGGAGGGCAGAATGCATTTAAAAGCCACCTCAGAGCACCTGAAAATCAAAAAAGATCCCCCACACAAACGCACGTCCCTTCGGCGCGTGCGGCAGTCGACTTCGGCGACTGATGCTAGGACTCTATCGGTTCAAATCAGCCCCCCCCCCCCCCCCCCCCCCCCGTATTTTAATTCCACGATCCGCCCATGTATACAATTAACATTGTTCCACTGTAAAGAAAGTTCTTTTGTATAATTATCATGAACTTCGATTTCTTTTCAGATCAGACTGTTGCTGTTTTCCAGTTCCAGTCACAAAGAACCGGTATGATAAAAGCAGAAAACGAAATAAACTGAAAAACAATCTTTCTTGAATCGATGAATGGTAACTGCACAAGTAAACATCGACTGAATAAGGTGGGCTCGGTGCGACAACAATCTGAGCTAATAAATTACTTCAAAGGTTTCCGTCTCCTGATAGTATCATGCTGAATTCATAATTATCCACCTCCCATCGCCAGTGCAACAAACAATTTGTAATTTTTTCTGGAGTACCTTTTTGTACTCCGCGGTCAGATACAGGGTAAATACGTTGTATGATGTTCAAGACCCCCCAAATCTCGGTTTGCCTCGCGTCACCCGTTTGATCGCGATCCAGCGTGCGTCGCTGATATCTACAAACCTTAAAGCATCCCATTCTCTGTCACATCAATAAAAAGGCTTCAACATTTTGCAGGGGTGACCCGATGATTTGGAGGTGGCAGCAGCAGGGCTACTGGTGGAACTGGACAGCAGTCTCACATACTTCTTCTAAAAATGTCAGCTTTGTATACGACTCATGTCCGAAATATCTGCCGCTAGTTTATGTGCTCTTGACCCTGTATCTTGCTTCGTTTTGTTAAAGTTATATCATCTCTTCTTGGGTAATTAAGCACAAGAACCGGATCCTCCAAATGACATGCAAATATTAAAATTTTCTCACGGAAGCCCAACGCCTGGGATCCTCGGTTTGAATCCCACATGCGGCAACCGCTTTATGTCCATGGGCAAGACAATTCAGCCCCATTGCCCACATGGTGGCACGATGGCGTTGTGTACTAAGGCGTAATGCACGTCGATGATGCACTTGTCTTCAGCCGATGCTAACCCTGCTTGTGCGGAGTTAGTATGTTGGGGAGCTGACAGTTGCTCGCCGTTGTTCGGTGGTTCTCACCGGTTACTCCGGCTTTCTCCACCCGTAAAACTGTCGCGGTCATGATTAGCCATTGTTCAGAAATATGTGACCTTAAACCCCAAGGAGAGCGGACATAGGCCAACTGCCTTACTTGCCTGACCAAAATACCATGGGGATCAAAATAAGCGGATTTAAACAGTATTTACTGGCAAAAATGCAGAATAATAATTATACTGTGTGCGGTCAGTTCAGGGGTGGCGGAACCGGGGGAGGGGTGTTCAGCCCCTCCACTTTTTTGCCGGGCCATGTTTTTTTATATGCATATATTTTAACACAACCAATGACTGGTGAAACAAGGGGTGGATCCAGAGCCTCCCCCATATTTTCGCCAGCTATGTTTCTCTCGTACTGGTTCAGTTTCGATGGATTTCGGATCATTTTTTGCAGTTAGTGGCAGCAAACGCTAAACTGTATACAGTCTGTTAAAACAAATCGGTTAACTGAAGTAGATTGTAATCTTACAGACATACAAGTACCAAATCCACCACAGACAAGATAGTCCACAGACAGTATAAATGCTGTAAAGCATACAGGTGAAGTCTATTTATCAGCTTTGGTCGTTACGACCAAAGCTGATAAAAAGACCTCACCTGTATGCTTCACCGACGTTTTTTAACGGCTCTCAAAGTGTGAAATCTTTCAAATACATCTCCTGAAAAATATCAAAATATCCACTCAAAAAGGGTATTGGGACCCTGGAATTTAAATTTTACATACCGACGACCATCCATCGCCCGATCCAGCAGTTGTTAGTGAAAATGGTAAAATCGACCACTTTTGTCACATTTTCATCTTCTCGATTTAATTTTGAAATGTACTTGTTTTTGCTTTTTTCTCAATGTATGAGTTTGTTACTGTGTGCCATACCAATTGTTTCACGAGGTAGTGCAGTAAACGTAACTGGTGTGCATAATGCATTGTGTACAGACATAAACAGCAGAGGTATTGTTAATTTTCAGTTAAGATGAGTATCGGGACTCGACATCAAGTTGGAAGCCTATGTAACACGCCTCCCTAGGCAATACATAGATTTACAAAGATTAATTTCTTGTTTTATCGTGATAAAAGGGTTGTATTTGCAATCGAGTTGAATGCAAGATGAACAAACTGGAGTTGAAAGGGAAATGACAAAGAAATGAAACTAAAAGTAACACAAAGCGCATGGTAGCGTCAGGCTGTTGGTTTCATTGTTTATAAATTGTCCTTTGAGAGCATCAAGACGCCATATGCAATGCTTCAGCATTGCCGATGGCGCCTTGGTACACTCAAGGGATGACGTGTACTAACACATTTAAGATGTTTTGTCACGGAGTGTGGGTGGGAGAACCCGCTGTGGTTAGCCATGCCTACGATAAACTCCCATTATTGCTTGCAGGCAGTCTTACGTAAGAAGCAGATGATGTCGGCCAAGGTTTCATAGTAACGTGTCGTTTAACTTTAGGCAGACATTAAGTTGCATAGTAGAAAGAAGCAGGTTACGATTTAACGACAGAAGATTACAGTTTGGTTTGATTCTTTATCTGAATCGAATGGTCGCACGAGCGTTTGTAACCCTCAAAATAGATTTGTATTTTGTCTAGACTTTTTTCACATGTATTGGGGAAATACTTTCTTGCTGTGAGATAAACTGTGCCTGGAGGTCTGCGAGCTGTAAATTTGCTGGTTGCGCCCTCAATATTTTTACTAGTGAGCATGATGGTAGATGACCACCCGCCGGGCAGCTGTTTAGCTGAGAACCAAATCGTCATGCGCTTCTGTAACTAACTATTATATCATTAGCATGTGTAATAAAACAAATGGAAAAGTAAAATAAATACACATGCATTTGCTAAAGACAAAACGTTTGAGATTGTTTCAATATTTTTATTTTTTTTATTTTTTTTTTATTTTTTTTTTTTTTTTGGCCATAAAGATTTGCCAAATACATATTTAACCCTTTCATCACGCACGCTATGAGTAAATGTTTGCGTAAAGAATTCAATTTGGGTGGGAGATGGCACCGATGCGCTCCTCCAAATTTTGTTACTCAAATTTTTATCACAGGCAGCGATACCAGGGGATAGGGTATTATCCCCGATAACACGTGTACATTCGCTACCTTATTACATGCACACAACTGCAGATTCTGAACGCATTTACTGTGAACGGTGATACATTGGCTTCCTTTGAATTAGTCTATATAAAATTGTCACAACACGATGGGGCGGATTAACCCTTTACCTAACACGAAAAGCAGACGACACTTGCAAAAGAAATTCTTGAATAACTAATTTTTTTTTGTCTCAAAAACATAGGTTATGACACGTCGTTGGAACGAGCTCGTTCCAACGAGGTGTCATAACCTATGGTTTTGAGATAAAAAATGAAAAACTAATGAAAATGAATTGGCGATTTTTGAGAATAGCGCTGGCCGGTTTCGGCCGTTACGTTGGGTAAAGGGTTAACAGCTGGCTTCTGCTAACCACGGATCAAAGAATAATTTATTTTACATAATATACACGCTACCAATTCGAGTCGATCTTGACAAAAATTTCTAGAATCTTTTGGCTGGAAAACACAGCGACCGTGCGCAAAAAAGCCACAGGAGGTCCACACCGAACTTCCATATTCTCAAACTTTCCCCATGGATGCTTCGGAACACGCCTGCAAGACTGGGATACACCCAACCTCTCGTGCTCATCCTTAACTCACCATTACGCATGTCAGGTGATGCTTTCAATCATGGCTCATGATCGAAATGTGGCGCCACCTCACCACCCCTAAAAGAAAACAGAAGTCTGAATCTCTCACTGGTAAATACCAATTTAATCCTACTGGACCCCCTACAAATACAGAATAGACTCGGCAGTTATTCCTGTCTACGATAGTACATAAGGCAATACCATTCAGGGCGTCGGTGTTTCAGTGGTTAATGTGGATAAATACTCCCTGTAGCACAGAACCACTGGAAAGAAATTTTGTCCGTAGTGAACCAATCCACCTGTGTTTTGATAATCATCAGTCAAAAAATTCTCCACACCAGAACAAAAAAAAAGAAAGCTCTTATGTCTGAAATAGATTTTTTCTCAGGAACTCGTGTTTTTCTTGCAATGTTTTCTCCACAATGGCGAGTAAATAAACCTAGAATGTACATAAAATATTCGTTCCGGTTTACTCTGATGGCTGACATTTGGGTGTTAAAATTTAACAAGCGGGCGGACTAGAATCCGGTCTGTGTTCTCAGCAAATCTCTGTTTCCAAACTTTGTTTACACGTCTATATACACATCGTTTTTGTTTAGATATTTTATTTAACAAGGGTATTAACTTGTTTGTGTCAATATCCTAAACAAATTGAAGTCCTTGCTTGAACAGCCGTACAACATTTGATTAAAACTCGGAGAATGGCTGATAGACATTCTGGTCTTCGATCAACATGGATATGTTCTCAAAAGAGAATGTTTACTCCCTCGCATTTACCCGTACACAACCGGACAGCGGAAATTATATTGTTTGGTCAGCAGATAAACTGTGTATACAGAAGTCGGCGACCATCTGGATTCAATGTATCGCTGTCTTTTTGTATACGTTTATTGTTATCAAGAAGTCGCCTTCTCATAATCCTCTTGTATATGTTTACCGTAGAACACTGAGGTAGAGTGTAAGCTATCATTCCACTTAAGGGCCATAGGGCAAAGGCGGAGATGTAGGGGCGGACTGGGCCAAGAAACGTTACCGAGAAATGCACCAGGGGAGGCCCAGAACAGGAGAAAATTTAGATTTTTCGAACTGAACGAACGTAGCTTCGTTGGATCTGAGCGATCAATGGCAGTCCACATAGAGGACATGTCGATGACATTTTTTTATCTTACAATCAACATGCATTTTGTCTGTATTAACTCCGCAACTGTCGTGTATCCGACCCCCGATTCAGATGTTTGTATCAGTGGGTCGGAAACTTTCGCGTGAGTTCCATTTTTTTTCTTTTTGTTTATCCGTACGAATAAATAGTACGTTCTATATTCGTCTACATTCTTGACTTATCCCCAATATATTGTAAGATAAAATGATTATTACCATTATGTGGATGTACAAAATATGTATCCGAGTCTCGCTCCGGGTAATCTGCCCTTAGAACCCGGAGCTCGACTCGGATACATATTTTGTACGTCCACATAATGGTAATAATCTCTATTTATCTTACAATCAGCATGTATTTTGTCTGTAAAAACTCCGCAACTGTCGTGTATCCGACCCCCTGATACAGATGTTTGTATCAGGGGGCCGGATACAAGCACGTTCCCTTCGCGAGAGTTCCATTTTTTTATTTTTGTTCATCCGCATCAATAAATAGTTCGTTAGATATTCGTCTACATTCTTGACTTATCCCCAGTATATTGTAAGATAAAATGATTATTACCATTATGTGGATGTAGAAAATATGTATCCGAGTCTCGATCCGGGTTCTAAGGGAAGATCACGACTCGTCGTGATCTGCCCTTAGAACCCGGAGCTCGAGTCGGATACATATTTTGTACATCCACATAATGGTAATAATCTCTATGTATCATCTTCGTCGATCATTCGTCAAAAATGTGTTTTTTTCCGAGGGGGGGGGGGGGGGCCCATCGGGGAAACTCTTGTTTTTTCAAATTTAAATTGAAGGAATGCCGTTTCCTTTCATCTGACCGATCAATGGCAGACTAAGCTGCTGGCATATCGAAATGTGTTCTATGTGGACTGCCAATGGCAGTCCACATAGAGTGCATTTCTATATACAGAAGTCTATGCAATCAGACCCATTTCGCCTTTTGGTCATTTCCATGACATTTTACGCACCAACATGTGTTGGGTTGCATAAATTTTTGGGGCACTAAGGGGAGCCCAATATGGGGGGGGGGGGGGCCACCGGGAATTTTCTCGGTGGACCATACGACCAGTCCACCTCTGCGGAGATCGAGCTTAAATTGGCGAAAAACGAGGCCATCAAATTTTCGATAGAATTTGTCTAAGCTCAACATTGCCGCTTGCAACAACTGAGCCGTGCACGAAAACTGTATATGGTCAAGACATCCCAGTTTAGAGTTAGAATCCCCCCCCCCCCCCCCACTAACTTAACATTTTACCTAACGCAACTAGTAGACGGGAAAAACAGTTTGGGGATAATTAAAATTTCAAATTCTTGCCCCCAAAACATTGCTTAACACAGGCCCCTTCCTGGGACGAGCTCACCGATACAATGAATGGCTAAACACAATGGAGCCAAAAAGTGATCAAAATTTGACTGGTGATTTTTTTCATCCCTGACTTATTATCTCGTCATGAAAATCGACTTCCAATAAACTTATGTCCCCTGAAATTATTAGACGGGTGAGAGAGGTCCAATTAACAAGCATGTAGTTGTTGAGAAATCACCTGTGGCATCAGAAGAAAATAAAGCGAAGTTTCCTTTTGTTACTTTTAATAAACGAATACAACAGACATCTCTCATAGTTGTCTGTTGTTTTCGTTTATTAAAAGTTACAAAGGGAAACTTGGCTTTTTATGGCAAAATAATTAGAAGCAACTAAATAACGTCCACTTTGGCTCTTTATTGTGCGAATGTGTTATTACAGTAATTTGCAAGTTTTTTTTTACATTCCGTGAAAAAAATTAGTGAAGCGTACCTCCTAGATTTTCACACTAATGGAAAGGATAGCGTCTGAAATATAGATTTTCATATTAATGGAAAAGATAGTGTTTGAATTATTTGTCACGAAGCGCACACTTTTGATATAATGGACAGAAAAAAAAGTTACAGAACATCAAACGATAGTGAAAGCGTCGTGTTCTTATTTTCATGTGGGATTAAACAGAGAATAATAGCCAAACGTTCAAGCTAATGGGAAAATTTGTGAAAGCCAAAAACACAGCTTATGTATTTTTATACTGCTCTACAGGATAATGCCTGAAGCTTGTCAAATGATGCGCTCCCATACAACACAACTTCGCTAACATTTCGAATTTTCAATTTTTATGTGAAATTCCCATACCCTTAGTGTTCAATTTACTGACAACTTTAGAAATTTAAGGGGACTTAACTTCAAATCTCTTCCAATGACGAACGTTGTCAGCCATGTTTTACTAAAAGCCGGCTTGCAGGATTTTAACCCTTTACCCAACGTAACGGGAAAAACCGGCCAGCGTGATTCTCAAAAATCGCCAATTAATTTTCATTATTTTTTTAATTTTTTGTCTCAAAAACATAGGTTATGACCCCTCGTTGGAACGAGCTCGTCGAGCTCGTTCCAACGAGGGGTCATAACCTATGTTTTTGAGACAAAAAATTAAAAAAATTAATTATTCAAGAATTTTTTTTGCAAGTGTCGTCTGCTTTTCATGTCAGGTTGTTAGTTAACGTAAAGTTAGCTAACAAGTTTTTATGGAAATGTTTTACAATGTTGATGTTAAAAAGGCGAAATATTCTTTTAAGTTATTTTCATTCGTTTTTCTCCCCCCAAAACAAATCATATTCCCAATCCCGATCGCTTAAAATGGTATTCCACTCCCAGCATCGTATTCAACCCTCAGCGATGACGGACCATTTCTTTATTATTGTTTGCAAATCGGTTGAGTTGAATCAACTATAAAGGGTTGTTTTGGGAAAACAAATAAGGAGAAAATAAAATAAATATAAAATTTCACTGCTCGGATTCGAGTACGATTTTGACCACTCGTGGGCCGCGCGGATTATTTCACTCGGACAACGCCTCGTGACATAATCCTCCGCGCGCCACACTCGAGGATAAAAATAGTACTCGAATCCGAGTGGTGAACTGTTGTCTATTTACTCCAACTGCTCATTGGAAATTACTTTCAGTGTGAATTGACCCTGGGTCAATGAAACAGTCTGGCAAACCTCTAAATTTACAACAGAACACTTGGTGGAAGAGCGGTCGCCACCTCGGCCCTTTTTATATCAACGCCACTGCCAAAGAACTCAAAACGTGTCAGATCTCATACATATGTACACTGTTTGAATGGAAATGAATTGTGATTAAACCTACGTCATGGCTGACAGTTTTCGTCATTGGAAGAGATTTTCAAAAAGGTTACCTCCCCTTAAATTTCTAAACCTGTCCGTAACTTTAACACTAAGGGTATAGGCTCTATCGATAAGTAGGTTATCGCCACTATAGTACATCCGGTTGACATGCGGAATTCTTTGTTTCGGAGTGTGCGTTGGGTCACACTGTGATGATATTCAATCGCGTTGTCAAAATTCGATCATACTAAGGAAAAACTCAACTATTGCGTAACTGGGCGTCATAACTTGATTACACCGGAAGAGTTGTCAACGGTCGCTTTGTATGATGTGCAATGTTTAGGCCAATGTTGATAGTCATGTTGATCGATATGCAAAAGCTTTCCTAGGGCAGAACACCCTGGACCCTCCTCCACCAACCCACCCGGCTTGAGTGGGTTGGTGGAAAAGGGGTCTGCGGTGTTCTCCCTAAAAAATTGAAAATTATTCTATCAAATGGAGTCGTAATATTGACAATACCGCAAATATCAACTGGAAGCAGCTAGTCCAAGAACGACAACTCACTTTCCGATAGACGCTATAGGAATTTCATATAAAAATTGAAATTTAGAAATGTTACCTAATTCGTATGATCGACCTACACATCATTTCACAAATTGCAGGCACTTTCCTGTAGAGTAGTATAAAAATAAATGTTTTCACTACACGTTTGACTATTATTCTCGGTTGAAACCCATTTAAAAATAATAAAATAGCTTTTTCACCATATTGATGTTCAGTAAGTTTTTTCTGTTCATGAAATCAACAGTGTGCGCATCGCGGCATATGATACAGACATTGTCCTTTCCATTAATATAAGAGTCTAGGGCTAGTACAGAAATGGTTAACCGGATAACTGGTTTGAAACCGGTTTCCAACCTAAAAGATTTGAAAAAAAACGTCAACCTGTTATCCGAAATATCGATAGTGATCGTCATTCCACGCTTAAAACGTAGTAAATCTGCCACTTCTCCTTTGGGGTAGATTACACCTTGAAGCAGCGCTGTGTATATTGAGAAATAGTGGACTTTTGGCTTCAAGACTTCGTTAAAGATCGGCAATTTCCGTGAGTACTGAGTAACCGCAGAACTATTCCGTAGTATGTATACAAACGAACGTTGTCGATAACTCGACAGCGTTCGTTTGTACACACACTACGGAATAGTTTCTGAGAATACTGCTTTCCAATTCCTATAGTTTTGATCCCAGATTCGGTGAAGTAATGGCTACGGATAACCGGATATTACCGGTTATAGCTCTCCGATAGTCGGTTGTGAAAATGAGCCAACCGTTTCCAGGACATGAGATGTGCTATTTGTTCTGGGAACAATGAATACTTAATATAATTTATCCCATAAATGGCCGTTTATTTGAACAATAAAGGCCTTGGATACATTTTTTGCTTTATTCACCTGGTAGGGTGATAAATTTTCCCCGTAGGTTTAATACTGAAAGAATTTATTCCCCTAGTAACGACGGACTTGTTGACCTCTGGCTTCTACCACATTTGTCTAGCATAATTAATAGTTCGATTGTTGACTTCTTTAAATCGTTTTGAAAGTATTACACTATGCCAGTAGAAAACACCACACACTGCTCATATAATAAAGTATTTTTGCAAGTTTAGCTAAAGTTTGTAGGGGAATTATTTTTAGACAGAAATGTATTACTGCGCCTTGTTTATTTTTGCCAATTTTGCTGGTCGATCGAATTGGACCAATGTGCTCCTCACTTCTCGCTGTACAGCACGATTTTGCCGCGACTGCCCTGTAGATGATTTATGGGATAAACAAACGTATAGTGTTTTCAAGTAAAACATTTATTCTACTCGCCAGAGGCTCGTCGGTTTCATTCTTAATCCTACTCGTAGAATAAATGTTTTACTTGAAAACACTATACGTTTGTTCTATATATAAATATAATAATAATATAAATAAATTACTGAAGAAAACTTTCACTAAACAAAGAACCAAAGTATACTATATTTAGTGTTGGTAGGTATGGTATATCGATTGATATTCCTGATGTCTGTTGTTTTCGTTTATTAAAAGTATCAAAAGGAAACTGGAGTTTGTTTTCTACTGATGTCGCATGTGTTTTCACAACAATTACTTACTTCTTTATTGGAACTTCCTCGTCTTCAAATAATTCCAAGGGAGATAACCTTATCGAAAGTCAATTTTCACGATAATAAAAGTTAGGGATATGCTACAGAATTCTTTGGAAGAGTCTTAAACATCCATTGATAAGAATAGGGAAGTGTCACTACCTTTGCCATCTCAGGGGTGGGATTCCGGCATTTGTTGCTATAAACAGACAATGCTGGACAAAAGCCTGTTTAGTTCATTGACTCCTCAGGTTTGTATTTTGATTTTAAAATATTTGGTTTCGCGTCTGCGAAAAACGAATATGTTGTGATACGCATATTTTACACGACTATATAAAAACTGAAGATTTACTTAAATTTTTATTTCAACTTGTTAAAAATTAAATAAAAAATAACTGAAAATGAAAGGTAAACGCGCTTAACTTTCACTGTGCATGCTATATTTGGACTTTTCTGCCCAAAGATTAACTTTACTTCATGTAACAGCATGTGTTTTCGGTGTTTAAAAGCGCTCATTCCCGAGGTGGAGCAAAGCTTGTGCAAAGTTACCGAAACCTTCTTCCGTCTGTGCAAGTTTTGTAGCATAACCAAAACAAAACAAAGTATACTAAGGATGACTTGGTACTGTGCCACTCAATGGGCGCGTATCCATACATATGCTTACTTTAATGTCTGCTAGAAACGTAAAAACATGAGAAGCGAATTTCCAGTTTACGAGCCACCTGGTATACTACGCTTGTTTGTCAACCTTTACCCTTCTCGACTTGCTGCTGTGTCCGAGCTCATAGCTCCACCAGCCCATGGCTACTATTAGTAAAACGTAATCCTAGACAAGTGATGTTGTAGGCCCATTGTTTCCTTCTATGGTAGTATACTATGGGTTGTTTCTTCTCTCCTTTGGGCTGTTCGAACATACCGAGATGTGCTTGTGTGATGAAAACAATCTTACCTATAGTAATGGTTAGAGCTATTTTTAAAAAATCTCCATTCAATTTTTATTATTTTTTTCAACGTTTGCGTTTAAAACGTAGTTTAACTCGTTGAATCCGGAAGACAGCTTTTCGGTCCAGGACCGTGATACGGCCCGAATTTATAAAATAGATAGTTGCGCAGTTAATTTGTCCGGTAGACCAATAAAGATTTTCAACGTGCAGCCTCTGGACTGCACGTTGAAAATATTGATTGGCCTTCCCCCAAGTAACGAATATAGACTCTACCAGTTAATGTCTCTGAACAGACATGGACTATAGCATCAGGGTTCAAAGGGTTAAGCCACCCAACCCAATTAGAACAAGTCCGTCAAGGTATCTTTAATAATGGGTAATAGTTTCGTTTTTGAGGATGAAAAACATTTTTATTTTGGAACAACACCAGCGACACTAGCCTCAAGAATCGGCGATAACCATCTCAGCAATGAGAAAACTACGTCAGCGTATTAGCGCCATTTCGTTTTTTTTTTTTTTTGGCGTAACTTATGTTAAATTGTTAAATTGTAATTACAATTCAGCTAAATTGTAATTACAACTTAATAAATTGTAATTACAACTTAATAAATTGTAATTACAACTTAATTTAATTACAACTTAATAAATTGTAATTACAACCTAGCTTAAATTGTATTTACAATATAGCATAAATTGTAATTACAACTTAATAAATTGTAATTACAACTTAACAAATTGTAATTAAAACGTAGCTTAACTTGTAATTACAATATAGCTTAAATTGTAATTACAATATAGCTTAAATTGTAATTACAATATAGCTTAAATTGTAATTACAATTTATTTATATTGTAATTACAACTTAATAAATTGTAATTACAATTTAATTATATTGTAATTACAACTTAGTATAAATAAGTTGTAATTACAATTTAAGCTATATTGTAATTACAATTTAAGCTAAGTTGTAATTACAATTTATTAAGTTGTAATTACAATTTATTAAGTTGTAATTACAATTTAGCTATATTGTAATTACAATTTAAGCTAAGTTGTAATTACAATTTAAGCTATATTGTAATTAAAATTTAAGCTAAGTTGTAATTACAATTTATTAAGTTGTAATTACAATTTATTAAGTTGTAATTGCAATTTATTAAATTGTAATTACAATTTAGCTAAGTTGTAATTACAAAATAAAAAAGTTGTAATTACAATTTAATATATATTGTAATTACAATTTAAGCTATATTGTAATTACAATTTAAGCTAAGTTGTAATTACAATTTATTAAGTTGTAATTACAATTTATTAAGTTGTAATTACAATTTAGCTAAATTGTAATTGCAATTTGACATCAGTTACGCAAAAAAACGAAATGGCGCTAATACGCTGCCGTAGAAAACTGAAAATGTGTCTGTTTACTTTATTTTTTTTATTTCTTTGTTATCTGTCTTGATACTGTGTATGGTACTTCAGAACAAGTTTACCTTTAACTTTGTAACGTCACGGGTCGTTATCAGCATATAATTGAAAACAATCTTGGTTTTTGAAGATCATAATTTATTTGATATTTACCTGACTTTCTCTGACTGAAGAGCTTTCTTGTGGGCCTGTTTACATGAAATCGTTTACTCTGGAAACACCTTAATACTCAAGTTTTCAGTCAAGTATAAAGGTGGGATGTCTTGTCATTGAATTTGCACCCCGCAAAGACACGATCTTAGTATTTTCAGTCTAAGATACAAGCCTAACCCTTCACTTGATATAAATATGCAAAAAATACCTCATTAGTTAGGACGAAAGTAACATATTTTCAACCGTGGCTCAATTCGTGAAATTATTTTCTTTGTCAATTGAAAAAGTGTACATGTAGATGCTTTTTTATATCTAAAACGGGCTGTATGGTCTTTCCTATAGAAAAACGAAGGTTTTTAATAATATTGTGTTCCGACCAGGGGCAGCAGTGGCGGAAACAAGAAGTGGCTAAGGTGGAAGTGGTTGCAGAAGCCAAGCTTTTTCCCCACTTTTTCAAATCATATATTACCTGATCACCTGTTGCACTGATGCACCTGTCGCGAGATAGATAAAATGTTGATCGCCCGAGGCAATGTTTGATCCATAGCTAGCCTGGGCTATCAACAAACCAAAAATATCCATTTATTGACATATCTACTTATAAATTTCGAATCTATCTTGGCAGATCGTCGCCTGAGTGCTGGAATGTTCTATGTCCCCTGTGGGACATAGAACATTTTAGCACTCATGCGACGAGATGTCTGTGGGTCTGTCAACAGAAAATTTCAATGAATATGATCGACAATTGCTGATACCCATTTTAATTAACACCATTAAACTTTTATCTTCGCTTTTTTCAATTTTAAGAATTATACAATTCAATACATAACACCCAGCATGAATTTTCTCTCCTTGGATAATCTTTCTGTATAGCTTCACCACCACCTCCCCTTGACGATGAGCACATTTTCTATGCATTCTGTTCAAAAATGCATAAAATCAATCGATTGTTTAAGAGAGTGCACCACGAAGATGGCAAGGCCAGAAACGGCAGTTGAAACAAAATGGCTAAAAGTGAATGAGTATAACCAAATAGCAGCCATTGAAAAAAATGTTCTCTCGGAGATTACCTTGCATTTCATGTTATTGGCATATAGAGAGCTTTTAGCACCTAGAGGTTGTTTGGAAATATTTTGTTAACCCTTTACCTAACATGAAAAGCAGACGACACTTGCAAACAAAATTATTGAATAACTAATTTTTAGGAATTTGTGCGTCAAAAACATAGCTATGACCCCCTCATTGGAACGAGCTCAACGAGCTCGTTCCAATGAAGGGTCATAAGCTATGATTTTGAGGCAAAAAATGAAAATTGTATGGCAATTTTTGTCAATAGCGCTGGCTGGTTTTGGCCGTTACGTTAGGTAAAGGGTTAAGATAAGGATGTGATTATACAGTTTATGTGGAAAGAACTTGAGTTTTATACTTGATTCTACTTAACGTGTTAGCACTTTTAGAAAACTATATATATGTGGCCAATACCTTTTATCAAACACTACCAGAAGTCGACACTTGAAAAAAAAATTATACCATGCCCATATGTTGCTACCGGTGAAAAGCCGCATGTTAAATTTTAGCTTTTAACCCCACTACCGGGGTAATGCTTCTGCTGTTTTTAAAACGTTTTCAATGCGAAATCCATTACAAAAATTTACACCTGCAGTAGGAATTACATGCAACTTTACCTTTGATATGACTCAATTTGCCGACATCGATGCATTCACACTTCGCGATGTTCATTCAAACATACCGAACGTTTTGTAGTACTATCTACTACGTGCAATGACATATTAAGTTTAAAATATCTACAATTAAATATTTAAAATAAAATTTAAGAATTGTTTATAATAATTTAACTAAAAAAGCAAGGTAAATTCAATCAACTTTAAGGATGTGTCTATCTGTCAATCAAGCATTCACGTGCAGCCGGAAGTACTGCCCACCGGCGCCGATGTCAACACGAGAGGTGTTTTGCGATAGAAAGTATCGTTTTTTCTCCATTTAAGTGACAAAATCGATTATTTATTTAGAGCATGGTATAAATAACACAAATAGGTACTAGGGCCGGTAATAAGATTTAAACCACTCGTTGGATAAGGGTTTTTCTACTTGGAAGAGCCTCGTGGTTAAATCCCTTTTTTTACTCGTAGTTTAAATCTGATTACCGGCCCTAATACGGTACCTATTTATTCTATATTTTTTTATAACAATAAATTTTAATTTTTGTCTTGAAAATATATCCTATGATCTTCACAAGAACAATCTCAATGAGCTCGTCCCAATGAGGGTTAATATTCGATATTTGAAGTCAACGGACTGGGGAAGTAATAAAAATTTTAATAGCGAGTGGGAAATGGCGCTGGCGTGATATGACTGTCACGTTAGACAAAATATATAATCTGTAGATTTTCCCGATTTGTTTGGAAGAGGGTTTATGAAGGACTGCAACTTGGACAGGTCAATCCAAGCAATACCAGCTGTCATTTCATACGACACTTACCTTTTAAAAAAATTCCACGTGAAGGGAAATCATCCCTCAGCCTTCTGTCAGCCTGCACCGTAGCCCTGAAAATCCCAGATTTCTGGTCGAATCGAATCCCGATTCGAATCAGGCAGAAGATTTCGAATTGAATTGAATCACGAATCGAATCTCGCCGCTGTTCATGTTGTTGATATTGCAACTTCTTAAAACCGCAAATATTGCCAGTCTCCACTCAAGATGTATTGCATGCAACGGTGATTCGTGTGTTCAGGTAACTCACTCAAAAATAGAGGATATCTACAGTACGTGGAGAGTGGATTGTGACAAAATCACTCGCGGAGTGGAGTTACCACCCAAAGTATCACTTTCAAAATCTGTACATGTGGGCAAAAAACACTAGCAACGTTTCAGACAATGGACCTCCGGGTTTAACCCGGAGGCCCATTGGCTGGAACCTTGCTTGTGATTGTTATGCTTTGCAACAAATTCGCAATTATTACTTGGGTGTAATCTCCAATCTGCGGGTGATTTAGTGGTAATACACTCTCCACGTACTGTGCGTTTTTTTAGTGAATATCGGGAATTATCTCATGAGTATGGGTCGGAAAGTCTTATTTTTCACGAGCGCTTGCGCAATATTCAGCCCAATTCGACTGCCGGTAAACAGTTTCAAGACAATAATAAATATCTGCTGATCGTTCCTTCAAAGCGACGTCATGCGCCGAAGCGTGAGGTCACTTAGGAAGCTACTGAGGGATATTTCTCAGTTATTTCCAAATGAAACAAAATTCTGCGTTTTGATTGGCCGAGAGGTACGGTGTAACTTGCAATCCACAGTAGCTTTTTTACACCGTGGTTAACCACGGTGTAGAAACAAGAATACACAATAGCAGGCTATATGGCTAAAAAAAGTACCCATTTTTAATTATTAATTCAAACCTTCTGCTCGGTTATGTTAGAACAAAAATAAAAATACAGGAAATTTTAATATTTATGCGTAATAAAATATTGCAGATATGGATGTCATTGGAACTGGTTCATTGAGCCAGTTCCAATGACATCCATATTTGTCTGGTTTTATTAAGAAACTTACAAAGTATAAATTTTCTGTCAGTTTTTGCCCACAATGTGGGTTAAAGTATTAAGTACGCCAAAATTCTTGGAAATAAATCCGTTATTCTTGTGTTTTCTAGGGTGTATGGGAATTTACAGCGGTCTGGGAACTCAAACACCCTTCGGCTTCGCCTCAGGGTGTATGAGTTTCCAGACTGATGTAAACTCCCATACACCCCGGAAAACACAAGGATAACTAATAATATCCATCGAGTCGATGGATATCGAGAAATATATTTTAGATAATATGCGATAATTCACAGGCTGACATTAATAAAGTGGAATATTCCAGAACGGAAACAAAGTAGTTTCAGAAGCTGAACGTTCCTCAACTGTTCTTCTATCATCTACCTGATGATAGAAGAAGAGTTCAAGCAGAAACACTTTTGAGAACATCTCCATGAATCGAAAATTTCCGAATCGGTGCGAGTAAAACCGAGCCAAATCGTCGGGAAGTCGTATCCTTTGTCTACATCCTTGTAGAGTGGTGAGGGAGGACGCTATAGAGGTATCAGTGGTGAATTCTCCACCCGACAAGTTTCTAATAACTGGCGAATATAGGCCACAGGAACTGGCGATGGGTTTTGGGTCGTGGGGGTTGGTCATATCCAACGGTTCGCGGACCGACGGCTCATCGGCGCTTTTTGTATTCTATGTTCGAGGGGTTGATATGCCCACACGTACATTGGTAGCGTTTCTCTCACAAACTGTTTACTATACCCCATAGTATCTTTCCAAGAAGAGGTTCCATCACTAAACCTAATGAGCCATCAACACAAATCTTGCTGTCAAGAATATACTTTTCGTCAAAAGGGAATGGCAGGAAGACAGCCTCTCAGACTATGCCATTATTCTTATGCTGCAAAATAAATCAATCAATCAATCAATCGGAGCAGTTTCGAATGGAACAGAATTGCGAACCTTCTCGGGGCCACAGTCTACCCTGCAGATTCGACGCCTGAGAATTATAGTGTTCCAAGTCCACTTTTGTCAAAGTTGAGATAAGGGTTGCACTTGATACATATACCCTCCCTGTACCTTTTAAAACAAAATTTGGTTGTACCTAAAGCTTTAAAACTGAAATATAACCACTATTTCTTTTGTCCTATCTCCAAAATGAGGGTAATAATCAGTAAAAAAAACTGTTCTATGTCCTTTAACCAATGGAATCAACGGTTTAATGATATGTGTTTGAGAGTTACCATTCAGAGTTGCAAGAAGTAATTCCACTAGGGTAGGTGCATTCAAACGTGTTAAAACTCGTTATACGTAATTTTTCTTTCACTATTGTTTGTTGAGCTGTCTGACGTGCTTTTGTTTATTTGCATGTCTTTCTGTGTACACGAACACGCGTGCGAGACGTGCTCTACATTCCACCATCTAACGATGGTCATACCCTAATTCACTTAGTCTGACCAGCCACTAACTCCAATCCTATTTCTCTTAGGTCCATTTGGGGATTTAATTGAACTTGCGGTTCTCTGGTCATCTATTCAGCAGATATTCTGACTCCATGTTCTCACAGAATCGTTGACAAAGGGATAAACATAATCAAGGACCATTAAAATTAAAAACACACATTTATAGACGAGAGATTTCACTCAGTAAACAAATTAATTCAGGTAAAACAGTTTAAATATATTCTAAGTGGCTTGTTTGTTTAGTTGTTAAACGACTGATAACCACAAACAAATGTGTGTTTGAACAGAATACAATAAAAAGCCTCTCGACGTTAAAGGTTACCTAGGGCTATGGATCAGTTTTCTTTTCGGTGAGCATGATTTTATGTTGATACACGAAATATTATCGCAGGTAAAGCAAACAAAAGCTGGATCATATTCAATGCAGGTACACAGACTCCTGTTGATTTTTTAACCAGTTATAAACAATATTCGATGGAGATACATTTGAAATTTATGCCATAAGCATGTCCCGAAGGCGCACAGGCCTGTTTGGGAGAAGCGTTCGAGTGTAGACATCTCCCTGTCGATGATGGGGGTTTCAGGGGGCCTTCTCCGGGGAAGACTTTTCATTTTTGAGTCCGAGATGGATTCTGAGGCCTCCCACTGGCCTAAATCTAGTCATTTTACGAACAAGAAAAATGCATTTCCCCAGGTAGGTCCATGTGTTTTCCGTTACACTGACCAGGCTACACAAGGACTATAGACCGACAGCTATTCAGCCGATACCGACCCCTTCAAACTGACTGGCAAGCAATTGGAAGGAGTACATACTGGCTGAATAGCTGTCAGTCTATTGTCCTTGTGTAGCCTGGTCATTGTAAGGGGAAAGGAACGACGAATTTGAAAAACCGGACGAGTCACAGATTCCAGTCGGAATTTCGGAAAATTTTGTCAGCTGATTGGAGAAATGGGAGAATATGATCGAAATTTGGAAAATCGCTTTGGCTCTTTGTGTTACTGCAACGGGGAAAACTGTGATCACGGTTTGAAAATTCAAATCGATTCATCGGAAAAGTCTGAAAAGTTGAAAACATGACGGAAATTGATTTCTTTGAATTTCCAACTATTGGAATTTACAGCTGCGAATTTCCAACTATTGAAAATTATTATGGTTACCCCCACCCCGACCTCTGTCGCTACGTGCTTGCCAGTACAGAGAAAGAATACAACTGTAACTTATTCAGATATGCGTTAATATTTTACATGTCCAAACTATAGCCAGGGACCTAGCTAGAGGTGGGTGGGGTGTCTCACCCCCCCCCCCACCCCCAATATTTATCCAAAAATCAAGATAGTTGGAATTTTTTCAGGCAAAAATTAGAACAGATAGAAATTCGAAGCATTGTTGACTTTGTTGTAACCGAGTTTTATTCCGATTTGCGATATTACATTTCCATGAAAATTCCGACCGCCGACTCCCACAGACAGAATTCCGATCGAACAACGCAAGATTTTCCGACTACTCAGCGGCTCCAATGTTTTTCCACAGCCGTGGTCGTGTTACGCATTTTGTTCTCTTCTATATGCAATGCACTCACAGACTGCAGTTTGTATTTGGACTCAAAATGTGCCCCCTGTGAGGCTGTGTCCTGGATTTTTTTATAATTACTACCAAAATTGTGCATAGTTTTCTTTGGCTCTGTACTCCCACGAAAGACAGATACAGTACGTGCAGAGTGTATTATCATTAAATCACCCGCGGAGTGGAGATTCCACCCAAGCAATAATTGCAAATTTGATGCAAAGCATAACAAGCACAATCAAAGTTCCAGCCAATGGACCTCCGGGTTAAACCCGGAGGTTCATTGGTTGAAACATTGCTTGTGTTGGTTGTCCATATGTACAGAATTTGAAAGTGATACTTTGGGTGATAACCCAACTCCGCGGGCGATTTTGTTACAATGCACTCTCCACATAATTGTATGTATAGCCAGACTGAAAATTTTGATTAGTATTTGGTATTGTTGAATTAAAATCTCACATATATTGTGACATATAGGCTGAGTTAGTTAGTTAACTCATTACCCATACTTTGTAAGCATAATAAATGGTTGTTAGTCATTGAGTTCATTTCAAGATTAGTGTGCTCACTGCTCAGCACTATCTCATATTTGAGATGACTAAATAATAAATTATTGGTTGAATACTGATTTTTTGAGCATTCTCCATACATGTACATTCATGTAATTAACACAATGCCTAATGAAGGCAGATACAGTTAAAATTAGAAGTCCTGTCACGAACTGTGTGCTTATCTAGGCTTAATTGCGCGTAGGAATTGGGCGCAATCGCCATATCGAATGGCTTCCAAAGGACGGCAGGTTCTCCTGGTTACTCATAGAAAACACGGGCAATGTTTCTGCCAATGGACCTCCGGGTTACCCGGAGGTCCATTGGCTGAAACACTGCTTGTGCACAGGCCATATGTACAGAATGTGATAGCCTTACTATGGTCATAACGCGTAGATTAACGCACAGATCGACGTGATATTTGTGCGCTTTCATGAAAGGACTTCTAGTTTTAACTGTAGGGCCTACTTACAGACTACAAAACCACAAGAAATTGTCATTTTGTGCTGTCTTAAAACCTCAAATTATGTACAAAGATATTTAGCTGCAGTCGTTAAAACTACATGGAAATATTTTCAGAATGCTCTAAAACCTACAGGTACAGTCACTCGGAGTCAACATTTTGAACAATTTTCCTCTGGCGGAGGGGGGGGGGGGGGGTAAGGGGTGATGAGAGGAGTGCGCCGGGGGTTAAGGTAGGGGGACACTCCCCTTTAAGTATCCATCCCTAGTTGGTATTTTCATAGATGTATACCCCACACCACCCCCATTGAAAAACTCATAACTACGTTCCTGACTTTTGCCTGGGCCGAGGTTACAACAGAAACTAGAGATGCGACGATGTGCATTACTTATATATGCAGGAGTTTGTTGATCTCGGATATGCCCTCCTCTTCACAAAGAAAATGTTTTGGAAAGTTTATGTCCATAATAAGGCGTCGTGCCCATGAGTCTGGCCATTTGTATCTGCACCACGGAGTCCAAAATTATTTGATGGACATGCCAGTTGCACATCTGATGCTTGATTTATTTCAGTATAGGCTATTATTCTTCCATCTACATTCGGCTCGCTGTCGATCAGCGAGTGTTGGTGGATGCAGTAGCAGTGTATACACCCTAAAGTCAGATGGGTTATAAATCAACCCAAATCAACTGGTTGAGTAAATATGAACCCAATTGGGTTCATATTCACTCAACCCAGCTGATTTGGGTAACTTTTTAACCCAACTGGTTTTAGAGTGTAAGACAGGAAATACGCCTACTTATTATGCTCACATTTCATGAGCAAAAATCACCCACTGGGTGAAATGTTTCCGGTTTTCAGATATTAGCGCGCTGTGCAAAAAACTGGATTGTTTTTTAGAGCTGTAGGTTATCATGCGGTGCTAAACATAGTTTTTTTTCTCCCTCAATTTTCGTTGTATGCTGTAATGACAAAATACGGATGTCAATCGATTTTCACTGCCATTGATGAATTTTATCAACAATCCTCGTCTGCACCATTAATAGCAAATAAAATATTTAAACTGAAAAACGGATATTAAAATTAAAAAACATCTACTCGGCCCATTCCATGCGGTGCGGTAGGGCTTGATAGTCAAATTTTTATTTTCTTTCATCTTATCGTTTTCCTTGTTTTCTTCTGATTTTGTTTGTTTGTTTTGTTTTTGCTTTTGCTCTTTTAATTCAGAAAAGAAGTGGCCAAAGTTCTATGTCTCTACATTCGTGGCGCTCGTAATATGTCTTTCTTTATTTATTTATTCTTTTTTAAAGTCACATATTTCTGCACAATGGCTAATCATGACCACGACAGTTTTACGGGTGTAGGAATCCGAAGTATCCGGAGAGAACCACCGAGCAACTGTCAGCTCCCCAACATACCATCTCCACTCAAGCAGGGTTAGCATTGGCTGACGACAGGTGCACCAACGACGTGCAGTACGCCTTAGTGGGCACTGGGGTGGCGTGTCTTGACCAAGGATACAACGCGGTTGCCGCAGGGGAGATTCGAAACCGAGGACCTCTCGGATTGCAGCCTGCACCTCTAACTGCTGAGCCATCGCACCCCGACATTTCTTTACAGTAACTGCAGTGAAGGGAAATCTAAACGTCGACGATGCAATGTTTTCCCTGTGTTTCTTGTTGAGAGGAATCACCTTTGAATGCGTGACCTGTCCTCAAGATGGATGTTGTTAACCCTCTGTACACTGATAGTATCTTCCATGTCTGTTTAGTGTCATCAATTGGAAGAGTCTACATTCGTTATTTTGGGGACGATCAACCAATATTTTCAACGTGCAGCCCAAAGGCTGCACGTTGAAAATCTTGATTGGTCTGCATCACAAATTTACTGAGCAACTTTCTACTTTATTAATTCAGGTCGCATCAAGATCCCAGGCCGGAAAAAGTTGCGTCGCTACGATCGGCGAGGGGCATCCCCTCCCCAAAAGGATTTCCCATCTCCATTCTCTGGTGGTATTAATTTTTAGCCATTTACGTAACGTTACGTTCATAACCTGCTGCGCTATTCACAAAACAAAACGCCTGTCAGTTTTATTGGGTTTTTTTCATTTTTTTCCTCTAATGCATAGCATATGATCTCTCACGAGAACAAGCTCAAATGAAAATTGTTAGTTATGCACGAAATTATTTTTACCAGTGCCGTTTTCTGTTCGTGTTGGGTAGAGGATTTAAATAAATTATGAACTCGTCAGTATATGGTGTGTAATGGTGGTAAACGTTCCTCATTGGTCGGATGGAGTGCCAAAGGGAGAAGAGAAGTGACTTCATACCGTAGTGCTTTGTGGATGCCGCCTGGATTATCTGAGTGTGTGTTCGATTCCCTGGTAGTATATCTAATTACCGAAAACGACCCGATTATGACGACAAGTGCCAGAATGGACCCTCCAATAAGGCCAAGTTGGATGGTACTCGCTTGTTATCAGTGGCACATCGTGCGATAAGCTTGGTGACGTGCTATGAGATATGTTCGATTCTATGGGAGTATATCGAATTTCGGAGAAGGACCTGGCAACTACCAAGTAACGGACACGAATACTATAATTTTTTTGGCTTTGGGTCTCTCGAATCCCCGCTTTCGATTACTGACTATTCATAACCTATGCTTCCTTTCAGGGCAATGTCAAGGTACTCTAAGGCTCTATATCTCGTAATGCCTGGATTTCTCTGTCGCAATCACATTGTGCAAGAGCACATGCAAAACAATGAGGATAATTCTGCAGTCGTGATGAACTATTGGATGATACCTTGTGGAAGATGGTTGTCTGAGGATAGTTATTCTTCAATACTACTTCTCCATGGCAAAGTATCTCAAATACCCGCATGTGCTATATATGTTTGAGGCACACTGTGCACTAGCACATGCACCACACAGGCACATTTGATTAAGATCAACAGACATTCTCCAATACGCTATAATACTAGGTACTGTTTAAACTGGACTTTAGAACAATGCAGCGTTCTGATGGATCCTACGAGGACATAATCACAGGTAGAAGCCGATGCAGGGCCGGAGATATTTAACAAGGCTATAGTAGCGCCAAATGTCAGGGGAAATGGTGGAAACCTTTAGTACAGGACAGGAAGTTGCAACCATGATACAAGCCAGAAGCAGTGGAAGGCTGTGGTATTAATTGGGTGAAGATAGTGCAGGATGATCAGTCATTGGATAGATAGTACTGTGGTACATTCCGAGGCGGTCGTCAGTATTACAAGTCAGCAGCAATTGAAACCAATCGTGAGACAGGTAGCAAACAGTAGTGGTAGAGGCCAGTAGCAGTGGTAGTAATCTATAGTATATTAGCGAAAACAGTAGCAGTGTAAGCAGATTAAGGGGATATAGAGTGCTGAACATGAGACAAACCCCTAGTAATGGCGAAGAATTATAGTTATGGACGACACAGTAGAAGGAAGCTGAAGCCAATCACAGGGCTCACAGTGGTGACCATGTTACAAACCAGTAGTAACGGTGGAATACTATAGCATTGGACGAAAAGGAAAGTAATGAAAGCCTATCACAGGTTAGCCAACACTAGGACTGAAAGAACTACACAATATTAGGTAGAATAGACAGCCGTCGCTGGATAAAGACAGTAGAGGCGGCCGTGCAAATGAATTGAAGCCGAAAAGTAATCGTACAGCTGATAGTAGTGACAGAAGACAATGAAAACAGTATAGTAGTGCCAGTGTCCTACATTAACAGTAGTCCGCCAACAGTGATATCTCCAATACTGGTCCCGAAAATAGTTATTTGCAAGATCACCGCCAGTATCCATTAGCTCAACGAGGCCCCAAATATTGGTCTCCGGTGGTCACCAAATACCCCCATGACAGTGTTCATGTGTTGTGTATGATGTGCGCACATTGGGCACAGCATACCGGTGTAGCAGTAGAGGTATATGGGTTATTTACCAACCAACCTGGTTGGTCCGTGTCTCTCAGTATTGTGGTCAATCGATCGCTTTGTGTGCTAAAAGTCAAAGTCGAACCTCGGCTCCTGCCCTTCTCCCACAATCTGTTGCATTGGTACCGTTCAGCAGCCCTCAGCAAATGGTCGGCATTGTGCTTGCTGTGGTGAAGCACGGTGGACGTTTGGACCGTTCTGGGTGGAATCTGGGTGAGATTCACCGTCGCTGAATCTGAAAGAACTTGAGAGTATTGTAGCGGTCGAGGTATAAGGGCCATTTACCAACCAGTCTGGTTGAGATCTCTTAGTCTCGTAGTAAATCGGTCGCTTTGTCGGCTAGAGGTCAACGGCTTGGGGTCTTTCTCTCGCATTTCTCTCTCGATCTGTTACGCAAACACATAGGAGCCATATAAGCTTTCTTATCCGAAAAAGAACTTGATTGGTAAGGGCTAAGATGAGTGCAATCTGACTGGCCTCGCTATAAGACCTGGTCGACTCAGTCATTGGGACAGAGAAGTCCAGGCATTGCCTTGGTACAGAACGCTAGGATAGGCAGATATAGCCAAGAATATGTAGCATAGGTTAGAAATGGGCCATAGATTGCCATAGGTAGTTGGAAAGGAGGATTATTTGAGAATAAATGGGTTGTCGGGTCCACTTCTGTATATATAGGTAGTTGTCGGTTCTTTTCGTTAATTTGACTCCGCTACGACCGAACACATCCCATAGTACCTCGCTAGACTCGCTACACGTATAGCTTCTAGTCATGCCGGTCGGGTACCATCCACGACGATAGCCTGGATTGGTCCGTTTCGGTAATAATTATAAACGGGTTGTTTTCGGTAATTAGGTATATTCCCGTGGAAATCTAACACACCCTCAGAGCACACTCCTTCCTGTTGGAGGCTGATAGCAACTATACGCGTAACCATAGAATCCAAGAAACACACGTGACTACACTACATTATATTTTGTACATACATGCGCACTGACACCACGTTTCGCCATAGCAATGTCGTCACAACTTGGTCACTTACGCGGGCTATCATGGCAAACACGTGACAGCCATAGTGCACCACGGTGCGACTAGACTTCGCCCTTTCGGTACTCCCTCCGTCGGATGAGGGACGTTTACCATATTCCATAGCACTCCTGCTCCCATCCGATTGAGGAGCCTGTCAACCATGCACTTGCCATACCATACACAAAAACCTGTTGTCGCCACTCTTCTTAAGATGTTTTGAGGCGCTGTTTTTCTTCAATAAATCCACAGATCGTGTTAAAAAAGAGAAGCGAAGGACGTTACTGCCGAAGATGGTGATAAAGATTCGATGCAGTTTTGTGACCAGGGCCAGTGGTTATTTTCACAGATTGGCATGTTGGGTATCTTTGGGAGGTGAATGTTTAAACAGTTTTTCTGTAGTAAAACAAACTTTGTCGGGGGATGAGGTATTATAAAGAAAATGACGAATCCTCTTAGCAGGCATGATTCCGATATACAGTTGAAGGAATACGATGTAGACATGTGCGCCAAAACCTCGAAACATTGAAACAGTGGCCTTCCTATTTCCGGTACATCATTCCATCAAAACCGTTCTAGTCTTGAGGACTTTGATGGAAAAGAACTCTTAACCTAATACGGCTAGGGGTTGATGCTTACCAAAATTTTTCGAATAACCAAAAATGTTCATTTTTGCCTCCAAAAAATCGATGTCTACTCATTCGAACGATGCACGACATCATGACTTGTCAATGGACTGATTGCTCAATTCACTTTCGATACCCGTGAGTACCCAAGTTTATCATAAATGTTCAGTTTTTAGCAGGAGCTAACAAAAGGCCGCTGTGAGTCTTCAATGCCACATTTCACAAGGCTCGTATTGCTGGACATATAAAAAGCGCGTCAGACGGGGAAATACGGTTGATACGGATAGATACTGATGACCATCCGTATCTATATGCAGACATCCGTATCTGACCGCAGACATCCGTATCATCCGTATCAATCCATGTGAAAACGTATCACGAAGCGCACAATACGGTGGAAAAGGGAGTCTACCAACGCGAGGTTTGATACCACAAAATACAGCATCGCAGTGTATCTATCCGCATTGATCCGTATCTCCTCCTTATCTATGATTATCTATTCGTATCTATCCGTATCTCCTGCCGCAGGTTTTAGGTATGGCCGCAGAGTGACACGCATACATTCATATCTATCCGTATTTATCCGCAGGCCATCCGTATCTCATCCGTATTATATGCCTATTTTCCCAAAATACGTGGTATTTTCACGGTTCGGAGGGGGGGGGGGGGGGTCGAGATTTATTATACGTATCTCCATCCGCAAGGCCATCCATATCCCCGTCTGACGCGACTGTAATAGCGTCTGATTCGCAAGAATCTGACGAATGGCTTGAGAGTTTGCTATCTTTGAGAGTATTATAACAGCTAGCCGTAGTGGCGATGGAGTTAATGTCTGGTTGTGGGACTTATTTTATCAGGGGTAAAAGCTGCACCTCCCTCGGGCAGCGGTATTCCAATGGTGGGCATATAACCAAAACTCTGAATATATATTAGGGCCGTGCGAATCTCAGATTTGGAATTTCGAATCGGATCTCGTGACTTCGTTTCAAATTGTAGACACTGCAAGTTGAAGATAGTGCACGTCCACATAACCGTATCGCTTCTGGGGTATTTTAATGTCTTGTGTTTAGGCAAGTCTATCAAAAAGCCGTAATATTCCAGAACGGAATCAAAGGTGTTTCATGAGCGGAATCTCCTTAATCTCTTCTATTATCAGGTTTAGGCTAAAGAAAATTAATCTTTTGATTCTCAGACATCGGCGCATTCATTTTTTCGGCCCGCGTTCGTCATTTTTATTTCGGAGGCAAAATACAAAATGTACAAAACTACCATGTGATTTTAGCGGCTTCGCATCTCGAGTTGCGATGCATTATGTCGTATACAGTGATACAGTATTGTTATTCTCTTCGCGAAATGCGACATGATTCTCATATGTGTACAAAATAAATATTTATTTAACTGGTTGAGGACTAGATTATTTTTCGTGATCTGAATTTGTTCATCAAAAATTGTTCTATTACAAATTATTGGAGAGTGCCAACAGGCACTCTCCAATAATTTGTAATAAAACAAATTTGTATAAACAAACTATTATTTACGTTTAACTGAATACGAAACATGGGCAAGGAAAATGTTACTTTTGCACTGGTACACTCATTTTTGAGGCTTGATTGTGGCTTCTTTCACTCAACCAGTTAAAAAAACTCCTTATTATTTTTTACTCCATATTAGTTGTTCTATATTGATTTTTTGTTGTGTGATCGCTGTTACAAAAAAAAAATATCCGTGAAATCAGCGTGGAAGCTCTAGTATTTAATTTTAGGCTCTCCCAATTGGATTTTAGGCATCGGCGACCGTTCCATCAGGAATAAAAAATAAAAATAAAAACCGCCTCCCTCATTCCTTTCAAATAAAACAAAATGCCTGAGAATCAATTATTTAACTTTATTTGGTCTTATATTGTCCATGAAACCTGATGCTAGAAGAAGAGTTCAAGTGGAGACACCTTTAAAATATCTCGACGATTTGAAAATGTCCAAATCAGCACAACCGGAGACAGATGTCTGAGCTAATATTTTCGGTCAAAAACCAAAATGTCCAAAGGGGTATTCCTATGTCGTGTTAATGGGAGTTTCGCAAGGGACTTTTGTTATTGTTTCTATAAATAGATTTATGATATTTTTATTCAACCTCTTGTTTCAAAAGCTGATATTTCATCAAAACCCTTCTCATTTCTTTATCTAGAAAGTCTCTGGAATGAACATTCAAACTTCCGTTCTATTATTTGTACAAAGCGACTATAGCACCAATTTGTTGTTTGAACCCTCCAGTCTAATTGGAGAATCACTGTCGCTTTCGAGTGTCCTCTGTACTCCACGACCTGAGTTGGACACGCAGTATATGTAGTAGAGTGCTGATCGCCACAAAATTGTCCACTCAAGCTATAAACTCATATTCCGGAAAAGAACAGGAGGCATCTAAACGAAGTTTCAGCCAATGGAATCTGGGTTGAACCCGGAAGTCCTTTAACTGAAGCATTATTATGCGTCTCCTATTCACAGTCCACAGTGTGAAATTTCGAGTCTGCATGGAGCTTTCGCTCCGCGGTTGTCTTAGTACTAATCCGCGTTCATCCTACTGATGGTGATTTTCTCTTTTTTCTTCAACTGGGACCAAAATAGAGCACTGTAGGACATATTGATTTAGCATACATCACTGGTGCCCCGTGCCCGACACTCAGTCTTGGAGCTCAACTTGAACTTGTTTATTTCTCTTGTAAACCAGCATGCAGTAGTACACAAAGTGAAAAGAACCGTCAGTATACGACACGTGTGACCGCGCGGAAGGATAGAATGAGAACTGTAGCCTCGAATTTTCGCTATCCTTCCGCGATGGCATGAGTGTTGCCAATCTCCACACAACGGTTTCTCCCTTGCAGCGGATAACCTCTGCCAGAAGTTACTGAACGTTTTACGTCTAAATTTAGATTCACGGTTTCCCCCAATCCAAAACAAAACCGGAAACGTAGACGTTCAGTTCATAAGCATGGCACCACAAACACCAACAAAATCGTCGCCGGCGAAGTGTTTCTCGTGCTTGCGGACGAGTATTGCTACTATTTTTAAGTTAAGTAACCCACGGTGCAGAAAAAAAAATGTTCAAATGAAGCTCAAGTTACTTAGTTTAACAACTGCACACTGCGTTGCAGTGCTTCATCAAACTCCATGTCGATTGTCGTCTGAGAATTAGTTGACACGTGCGTTTATTTGTTTACAAATATCACGTGATTGTCGGTGTATTCTTACTCGGACTATATTTATTTCACTTTCCCCAATTTCTCATTGATTCAAACAGTATTTTTGAAAATTCCTTCTCAGGTAATAAAACCTGTTTAATTAAAAATCGGACTGATTTGAATTTATGAACCCATACAGCACGATACCCAATCTGCAAGATTCTTGCAAATTCGGTAACTTCTGGCAGAGATGTTTCCGCTGAAAGGGAGAAATCATTGCGTGGAGATTGGAGTGTTGCACTGACGAACGCGTTCACACACCGTGGCGTTCTCTGTTTACTACACGCTTCTATGGCACAGATCAATTTAAAAATTCAAACATCACACGTTTAAAACTCCTTTAAAACTCTCTTTATTAACTGATCGTCTGCCTTAACCCTTTACCCAACGTAACGATCAAAACCGTCCAGCGCTATTCTAAAAAATCGCCAATTCATTTTCATTATTCTTTCATTTTTGTCTCAAAAACATAGGTTATGGCCCCTCTTTGGAACGAGCTCGATATGCTCGTTCCAAAGAGGGTTCATAACCTATGTTTTTGAGACAAAAAATGAAAAAAAATTAGTTATTCAAGAATTTTTTGCAAGTGTCGTCTTTTTTTCAAGGGGTTAAATAAAAACAAAAATAAAACGGTTTTGATTGGCAAACACGTGTGACAGATCGATAAGTAAACAGAAAAATATAAATGAAAATCCTGTCCAAATGGGTTATTTATTTGTATTTTTAAGAAATTAGCTGCCGTTCAACTATCTGTAGGGTTAATCGCTTCAACGTAAGAACTTGAGTGTTATAAAATCGCTCTCCATTTAAAGAATAAGTTTAATTTCGTTAATTTAGCTGAATTAGAACAAAAACATTTGCCAATTGACATTCGATTTATCGGCTGTCATCGCAGCTTCCGAACTGACCTCGGTCAGAATGCGATGTTTCGCTTGGTGTCGGAAACGTTGGCTTTGTCGCTGCTGGAAGAAATAGATTCACGCTGCGTATTCATCCAAAACTCAAGGAGTGTCGCCCGAATCCATGCGAGAACGTATGTCTCACCGTAACGAACCCGCCCGTTTCACTTAGATGGGGAGGTTCTTATCCTGAAGGGGTCAGTGACCTTTCGTCAAAAAGCATGAATCAACAGGGGTTCACCAAAAACAATTTTAATACACACATATAAAAATAAATATGGTAATTTGTGACTTACATGAAATCCAAATGAGTTAGAAAAACAGAACGTCAGTCACCCCCCTACCCACACAGTTTTGGAGTCACTTGCGGGCCCGCATTCTCCGTTGTCGCTGGTTTTTCCTCCTTCTCGATGGTGTTTGTTCTTTGGTCGCCTCTTCACTTCACTCTTTTACCAGTGGTAGAGTGACATTCCGTCACTTGTAAGAGGGGAAGCGATATAGTAAAGTGAAAATACGTTAGTGGCCGTGCGACGGCAATGGCCCGCGACTGATCCCATCTAAATACGAGCTCTGTGGCTGCCCTTCATTACAACGTGCCTATATTTTCGCACCGATGCGGCACCTCCTCTAACTTATAGCATGGGACATCCCCATATCTTACGGCCAACGATCCACAGCTTTACAAGCCTTCAGACTCGAATGACTGGAATGAATTTCTCGGGAAATCCACGACTTTTATTTCGATAGCCAGAACATCAATTCTCAGTTTAATTGCCTCTTTTGAACTTGGCCGCTTAGATCTATTTTAATGTAATACTCGCTTTTAAGTTTCTTTGAAAGTCTTGCATTTCGGTATATCCTGATATTCGTGACAGACTAGATACGTAATATGGGTGGGTGGCCAGAACCTCTGCGGTGCACTATTTTTACAACAATTACCTATTAACTGGCCATAATTACACAGATATGACAGCAGGAGAACACTGGTCTCTCTTATTTCTTTAATCAGTTATCAGATAGCTCAGATAGCTCCTAAATGAGTTCTCCCTCCCGCGATAATGGACATAAAATTTAACGCTTAATTAGCAGCGCTTGAATTATTGCTGGTCTGTTTATTCGCAATGCACGATCCCCCCGCTACACATGTTGGCCCTAATGGGATTCCGTATACAACACTCGAAAGCTTCATGAATTTATGCCTGACTATTCCAAAAATAATCATTGTTGTTTTCAATTTTAACTTTAATTATGTTCTCCAAAGAGCGCTTTAGAACATTTTGAGCTTCGCAAAACTCTAATCTTAGCGCGTGCGTACCAATGGGATAAAATATTTACTCATGGTTTCCAAGACCATCGTGCCATATATGTCTTGGGAATTTTTCAGTAACGGATTGAGGCGAGGTGAACCCGGCGTATACACTTACTAAAATTTCCTCAATGTGAACACAAACGTGAGCGTAATTGATTAACTTTCCTTTATTTTTAACAATAAGCTTTGTAAAGAAATTATAATCATTACCTTTGATTTAATAGATAAATTTAATTCTTAATTCCCCATTACAGATAAACGGTCATGAATGCACCCGGGAGCGGGGGAGTGGCGAAGAGGGGGTGGGGGTAGAGTAATGTCCCCATCCAATCATTTTACGACTTGAGACATTTCGTCTGGATTGGAGTTTCAGATTTCGATTTGTTCTTACCGGTGATCAGGTAATACACAGAACAACACGCGCGTGTGAATGGGTTAATCGATATGGCACAAGTGCCAGCGCGGAAAGATAAAACGAGAGGTCAAGTTTTATCCTTCCGCGATGGCACAAGTGCCATATGAATTAACCCATTCACACGCGCGTGTCGTTTCGTGCTTATTACACATTTTCACATCTATTAAAACAAATATTAGGACACTCAGCAATTCATTTGACAACTATCAACAAAAATAACACATTTTATCGCCAACCAAATTTTCGAGGGGAACCCGTGTTACTATTTCGACACCTGAGTTCCAATGAGTTCTATGTGCCTACTGGCACATAGAACACATTGGAACTCATGGAAGAGTTTTAGCTATCGCTAGGGATTCAAATTGTAATTGCGGTGCACGATTTGTAGAAAAATCCAGTGAAATTTCGCGTCTATTTAAAAATAGATTTTCGTTCCACACATGTGTGCGGAACGGATTTTCAATTTTTCTCCTCCTCCCCCCCCCCCCCCTCCCCACTGCATATGTAACATACGTCTGTCCAGGGTGAGGTAGCAGGAGAGACAGATGTATCCCACCCCACCCATGTGACGTTATACATTTACAACGTTATTATGACGTTATGCATATCGTATCAGTTTCTTGCTACCAACTAATTCATATTGACGTCATCGGAATGCGGTGTGATCAAAGTTTGATGCTCTAAAACTCTTTAAACCCCAAGATGCCATCGTTCCTAATTGATTTCGTGGTATATACCTTTGGTATATACATAACTTTTGCATGCTCTTTCCGATGGTGTCATTAGTTTTTCAAAACAACGAATACCAAATTAGTTGAATATATCAGCACGTGACCGCCGATTACCTCTGGCTAACGTAACCGCTGTATGATGGGAGGAGAAAAATAATCCCTGATGGGTACGGGTGTGGGATGGGAAAATCTCACCCTCGGGACAAGATATTTGGTCCAGACACTCGGCAAGCCTCGTGTCTGGCCCAAATATCTTGCCCTCGGGTGAGGTTTCCCCATCCCACACCCGTACCCATGCCGAGTGTCTGGACCAAATATCTTGTCCCGAGGGTGAGATTTTCCCATCCCACACCCGTACCCATCAGGGATTATAATATTCCTCATGTTTTAGTGTTGCTGTAGATGGAGATTTCATAGAACAGGCATGTAATAAATTTCTTTCGAGAATAGATTTGATATTTGGACTTATGTCACACGCACAGTCTGTCATCGAAATGGAGGTCTATAGTGTCCGTAGTTTTCAACAATAAACTTTGTAAAGATATTAAATCCTAACACAACTGATTTTCCTTTTAGGATTAAAAGAAAACATTCAACTGGCAGTTGCATTTTTGCACTCAAAGAAACTTTACGCTTCCACGTAGCTCATATATGCTTTCGTATGCTTTCTTGATGCTAGTAAGACTTTTGGCAGAGTTAACCACACCAAGTTACTCTTCTGCGCAAATTAATGTTACCATGTAACCCAGTAATGTTATCACGTGATGTTCCTACTGCAATCGTACGTCTGCTGCATTGCTGGTTTAAAATTCAGCACTTTTGCGTTCGGTAGGGGTAGCACTTTTTTTCAATAAACTGAAAGTAGGAAATGGCGTCAGACAAGGAGTGATTTCCTCTCTTCAACGTTTACTTGGACAGCTTTTGAAAGCAGTCGAGTCAAGCTAACGTCGGGTATTTCTGGATGATGCCGATATAAATCATCTGTGCTACGCAGATGACATGTGTCTAATCGCTCCAACACTTAAATGCCTTCGAATACTGTTGTACATTTGTGAACTGGAAGCTGCTTGTTTAGATTTGATCTATAATCAAGCCAGGAAATAAGCATCAGACTGTCATCTGCAAAATGAGGGCCCCAGAGAGAGAATTTAGTGATGCTACCCTGCTGTGCTGGGTAGCCTAATTTACCATCTGTGAACCTCAATCTGAATCAAGGTCTCAAACCTGAACAGAAAGAGGTACCAGGGGATACATTGGCCCACTATATGGGATATCATCAGCAAATTCACCCTCTGGGAGCCTCATTCTGCAAATGACAGATTGCTTATTTTCAGGTTTGCCTACAATTCCAAACAATCCGTTTGCGTGTTTTTCATTCCTAGGTGTTTATCAAAGCTTGTGTTCTCGAAGCTCCATTAATGCAGAGCGGTGCGTAGACCAACATAAATACTTTGGACACATTATACATATGTCATTGAAGGATAACTTTGATATAGAAAGACAACATCACGCCATTTGTGTTAGATCCAAGCACTTGATAAGTAAATTTTCGAACTGCAGTCCTTGTGTCAAATCCTTCTTATTTGAGAAATACGTATCTCCAGTGTATTGATGAAATTTGTGGACCCAGTTTAACCACGTCCCACTACATGCTACAACAATGTGCATAGGCTTCCCAAATACGACAAGTTCTGGAGTGCTAGCAACATGTTTGCTTCCAATAAGGCCTAAACACTTATCGCCCTTAGACGATAGTTTATTTTCAGCCTCCATGAAAGAATACTTCGCTGCAGCATGGAATTATTCATTCTTTGATAAAGTTTGATCTTGCTTTCTCGCCCCACCCCCGCCCCCTGGTTGAACATGGAATGATGTCCTGCATGGTTAAGTGTACCAACACGAAATTCCAACAGCGACAACAAAATTCTTCCACAGTCTCCCTAGACATCTGCACGATCAGATTGCCGGATTGATTTGTTTCAGCCACCGAGCCTGCCAACGTAGTGACCTTACGTTCGCTATGAAAGAGGGTTCATCGCTCCATGACGGAGATGCTTAGTTCTCCGCAGTTTGTACATTTTATAATGTATCGCCAGTGTAATTTCATATCGTGTGCCAATTTCAAGTTTCCTCCTTCACTTATTTCCTGTTCTTCTTTTTTATCCTTTTTACTTTGGACTAGTCCAGTTTGTAACAAAAAATAAATAAATAAATGAAAAATAAATAAATTCAGTCTAGAATAAATAAATAAATAATAAATAAATTAATAAATAAATAATCTTTTACATTTGTTTCTACAGAAGCATTTGATTCTTAATTCCTTATTACAGATAGATGGTCATGAATGCGCGAGGGGGCAAAGGTGTAGCGAAGAGGATTTAGGGGCGTCCCCATCCCAATAATTTTTCCACTTGGGACATTTTCGTCTGGATTGGAGTCTTAGCATTCGATTCGCCGTTGCTAGTAAACATGTACATTCTTACGAGAATAGATTTGATATTTGGACTTATGTCACACGCACGCACAGTCTGTCATCCAAATGGAGATCTGTAGTACCCGAAATGGGCCGTTCGAGACGCGCATGGCCAATTTGCAGTCAGTTACGTATTAATTAAATATAGAATATACCCATAGTAGCTTGGTGTACCAAATGTTCATCACGAGTGGTGAAGTTGTGTTAACCGCGAGCCTTTGGCGAGCGGTTAACACCACTTCACCACGAGTGGTGAATATTTGGTACACCAAGCTACTTTGGGTATATTTTATTTATACCATGACCATCAAATTGATAATATTTTAAATGTTAAATAATACAATATTCACACGTGCGAATCTGTTTACACGAGCACCGGTGGGCGGTACTTCTGCTGTCAATTTTATCGCCGAAACGAAATGGAAAAAGAAACGTGCAAATCACGGGGCCTTTTTCATTTTAATAACATAATAACGTACTATTTCGAGTTATGGATACTTTATTAACACGAGGCAACGCATGTTTGTTAATCTTTGATATCTTATGGGGTAAAGTCATTTAAAAACGTAATAAATAATTGCCGGTTTCATTTCACTCTTCGCGAGGCGGCGAGCGATAAATTTAGACAAGTTTACACTCTCGTCGAGGTCACCAAAGGTCATCTTGTATGTAGTTCCACTGTAGGTGTAAATTTTAACTATTGAAATCCCATTGCTCGCGTGTTCATCACGCTTGGTGTATAAAGCTAAAATTTATGTCATAGGCTTGTTATATATAGTAGAGTAGGTAATCATGGTGTAAATAAGAAGTTGCATCGAGACTAATACACGTGTATTTTATTTACCCACAAATAAATTTGCAAGAATTTTCGAGGGTTTTTTTCTCTATTGATTATTATTCCAAGTTCATCATCAAGGTATGTCTTCGACATAGGCGTGCCCTGATGATGTAGGTGGAATATTTTAATACTCGAGTCGTGAGTTGTCATAGTTCATGAATATCAGGTTCACCTCCCACTCCGCCACGCGTCTCCCCCGGATATTTTGGGCTAACACTGTGGTGTGCCAATGAGCTATTCTGTAAGGCGATCGTAGAACCAGACGGCTTCTAGGGGACTTAAGCGGCGAACAGGACCCTTCGACCATTTCGGTTGAACTCCCATTCCCCTCCTAAAGACAATTCCTTGATCCGCCATTGCCATTGGCCGGTTCGTTGACACCTAACATGTTTATCTTGTTGTCTACTTATAAAGTGTATTTTGACAGTTCTGAGTTGATAAATAGGAACGATAAACCACGTCATTAATTTCAAAAATATACAGCGGAAATCAATCACTCCCTTTGTTGGATGTTCCTTTGATTTTTTTATGATTCAAAAAGATTTGTTAACCCACCCCCTTCCAAGCATTGTGTCGTTCAATGAAATTGGAAAAAAAGTTGGCGGGGGTCTAGTGAAAGGCCCCGAAAAACACATTTTAACACAAAATGTAATGACAATACAAAATAAAAGTAGGACCTGAAAGTTCATTCTAGTAGACCTAATGGTAAGCCTCAACAATATTTCAAAATGCATGGCCAGAATTTAGCCAGCGTAAGTTTGCCAAATGCAAACAGGTAACGACAGATATTTTATTGGGGGTTGGGGAGACAAAGTTAAACATTTTTGCACGGATCCTGCGAATCACCTGGAAAGAAACGAAAGTCTCAAATAGAGACTGCCCCTCTCCCACTTCCAACTCCGGAGGCTCCTGGGGATATAATGCAGCATTTAATTTTGAAGTTAACCCTTTACCTAACATGAAAAGCAGACGACACTTGTAAAAAAATTCTTGAATAACTATTTTTTTTCATTTTTTGTCTCAAAAACATAGGTTATGACCCCTCATTGGAACGAGCTCGACGAGCTCGTTCCAACGAGGGGTCATAACCTATGTTTTTGAGACAAAAAATGAAAAAATAATGAAAATTAATTGGCGTTTTTTGAGAATCGCGCTGACGGTTTTGGACGTTACGTTGGGTAAAGGGTTGAAAAAATAATTTGTATAGCAAATTTCAAAGTTCAAATGCAGACGTGAATATTATAATTCTTAATCAATGCCGTATCAAAAGGAAATCAAAACAGTGTGCCAATGTATCAAATGGTAGTCTGCGGGACAGGCCACAGACTCTATCGATAAATATGTTATCTCCACCTGATTTCATGAACTCTTCTACGCTGTGGAGACGAAATGAATTACTTCCAGTCGGCATGTGAAATTCTTTATTTTTGTGAGCGTTCGTTTGTGTACATTGTGATTCAATTAAATAACGTTGTCAAAACTGCAAGCATATTAATTGAAAGGTATGCTGCGTAATTGTGTGTCATAATTACAGTGCAGTCGCCGTGCACTGGTCGTAATCAATGCGTGGGCAGTGAAGTCCACGCATGCGTTTACCAGGTAATAAAAAATCATCCGGTCCTTCATTAATTAAATTTTAGATTATTATTCGTATAAATAGTGTTTGGGATCTGATATTATTGCGTCCATGGAAATACTGCCCACGGCGGCCGCAGTGTACAACGGCAAAGTTTTCAACGGTCATGTCGTTGATTTGTGTGATGTGAAGTGAACGAACCGATGTTGATTGTGATGTCATATTGACTGCCAAGCACATTTTTCCAAGGGGAGAACACCTCGGGACCCCACTCCACCAACCCATTCCCGACTGGGGTGAGATGATGCCGGGGGGGGGGGGGGCAAGGTATTCCGTGGTATTCGAGAAATTTGACTATGCGCTGTCAATCCGAGTCGTGAGGTTTACAATACCGCAAATACCAACCGGTTGTAGTTAGCCCAAGAACGACAACTCACTTTCCGATAGACGCTACATCAGTTGATGTGTCCGTTCGTTTGCTTGAGATAAAGTATGGGAACACATCTCAACACCCCTCAACCTTCACGCAGTGTTGTCTCTTCTCGCCTAACGCGAGCGACACATGGGATACAATATATCCGATGTATCGAGCGTAGCGAGGGGAGACAACAGTGCTTGGATTTTGTATTCAATTCAGCAACATGGTTGAGTATTCGAATTCTGGGCTGCCTCCGTCCATAAAAAAGTTAACACCGAAATATTTGTAATTTTCTCCTCGGATGTAAGGAAACTGCATTTTCAGAGAGCATATTGCTAAATAGTTCCTCAACCAGAGAGAACCACAGTCGCCCCCACATCATTCACTGCATGTATACGTAGCAGTAACACAAACAAGGGAGCGCGGTGGCTCAGTGGTTACGGCATTGGACTTCAAACCGAAAGGTCCACGGTTTGATGCCTGCCAGGGGTAACTGCGTTGTGTCCTTCGACAAGGCTCTTAATCCCTATTGTCCACGTGGGGCACTGTGGCGCTGTGTACTAAGGCCTATTGCACGTCGATGGTGCACTTGTCTAACCCTGCTTGTGTGAAGTTAGTACGTTGGGGAGTGTGACAGTTACTTGCCGCTGCTCGGTGGTTTTCTCATGGTACTCCGGCTTCCTCCACTCGTAAAACTGTCTGACGCGAGGTGACCCTGACTGTTGAAAGTGTCGTTAAACCCCAATAAATAAATAAATGCATACAAAGTACAAACACATTTCCCGCTTAAACTGAGACCCGTCGTACTCGCTACTCCCAATGCCTCCGACGGTCTCCTACTCTCCTAGGCAACACACACGTTCAACCTATTTATTCAGTCCAAGACTAGCAGTTTAACCCTTTATCTAATATGAAAAACAGACGACACTTTTGAATTTGAATAACTCATTTTTTTGTCTCAAAAACAAAGGTCTTGACCCCTCGTTGGAACGAGCTCGTTCCAACGAGGGGTCATAACCTATGTTTTTGAGACAAAAAATGAAAAAATAATGAAAATTAATTGGCGATTTTTGAGAATAGCGCCGGACGGTTTTGGTCTTTAGGTTGGGTAAAGGGTTAACGCAAATCAGAAAGGATTTTTGGATTATAGAATGCAATGAACTACGCCATGAGTTATGAGAGAAAAAGGGGAGTTTTTCAAAATCTGCTGTCCTGAGAATTCAACTCCCTCTCTATACACCTGTCTGCCTCCATTACCAAGCAGTGGTGACAAATCTCTGGTCCAAATTCTTCGTTCATGCCTACCTCATATTTCATTTTCACAGCCAATCCTCTTGTGTGTACTACTCCGTCATCCCATTCTCTTGTTCATGTGTCTTTCCGTCTTATTCGTTAATTGATCTGGATACCCCAGACGGCACTTCCACCAATCAAATCGCACAAAACGAAATGTGCCAACCAACCAGAGTGTATCTTTCTTCCTAGCCGCGCATCACCTTGCCTTGTTTCTACTTATCACGAGACACCAGTCTGCCTATTGATCACCGAATGACTCGTATGTGAGCGTGTGCTCTTACACATTATGTACGAAACACGCATCCGGTTACAGGAGGGTTAAACTGACGCTGTGGCTTCCACAGATAGAATCTTAATCAGAGTATCACTGCATCATCAATCGAGCTACTTCTCCTTCCTATTAATGTCTACCACCGACAGGCTGATGATTGTGACATGTTGTGGCAGCGGCTGTAGATAAATTCCATTCTGGCTGGATTCGTAATGATAGATGCAATTTGGTGCTGGAATTTAGTATTTATGAGCTGGAGAATTATTTGTAATTCTGATTATGGATTCTAGGTGTCTTGCCAGCTTAGATGAAGATGGTTCTATAGCCTCAATTTGGATTCACCCACTGTAACGATGGTGATTCTTCCTGGTGGGATGCCATTCAATGATCTGGAGGTACTTGGGAAGAAGGAGTGGAGGTGGTAATCTGTGGTTGATTGTAAGATGAGGTAGCCAATTTCTTTACTTTGTCTGGGTGATCTGGTTCGTGAAGCATCATTCTGGATGTTTACAGCCGTATGTTGATGGTGGATCCTGTATATAATCAGAAGTTTGGGCTGTTTTCGTCTTTCCTGTAGAGGCGGCCATCTCAACTCCTACAACATGTCTGTGACACTGTCGGTAGTCTGGTATTTGTTGAGTGCGTACGCTGCTGCCCTTCGTCGGACTTTATTAAGCGTAAAGGTGTTTGTGTCACTGCAGGTGTCCCATACAGTCTGTGTATACTCCACCTTTGACCTCATTTTACTTTTGTAAGCAGCTGAATGGAACTCTAAGGACACCGGAAGCAACCGGTGGCAAGGGGACAAGAGTATCAAAAAGGTATTCTGTGTATGAGTTAAGGCAGGGAGTTTACAACGTATCAAGGATTGCATGTGGCACTTAGTAGTATTGACATTATATTATAAAGTTTACAACTCACACTGTTGATTGTATAGCATCTTTGTTTGAAGATTATTGGCCAGCCTCCGTCATTGCACCCAATATCCCCCACCCTGTAAAATACATGGGGAACGAAGAAAACTCGAGAGTTTCTCAGTTACAGTTCTCGGTACGTCTGTTTATTTCAGTATAAAGGGTAGATGTTATGGTCGCTCCGAGATATTTGTTTTCTTAACCTCGTTCAACTTGTTACCCATGGAGGGTGTAGGCCGAGTTGATGTCATTCTCTGACCGACTAATGAGCATGACTTTATCTTTCGATGTATTAACCCTTTACCCAACGTAACGCCAAAACCGGCCTGCGCTATTCACAAAAATCACCATTCAATTTTTATTATTTTTTTTCATTTTTTGTCTCAAAACCATAGCTTATGACCCCTCATTGGAACGATCTCGTTGTGCTCGTTTCAATGAGGGGTCATAAGCTATGGTTTTGACGCAAAAAGGTCAGCACAGTCTTGTATCGTTTCGATAGTTCCGTAGAGCAGTGTGTCATATGTGAAGAGCCTCACTCTGTATTGTCTCCCATTAGGCAGACCATTTATATAATTGAAGGTACAAACCTTGCTCAGATCTTGCTGCCCTCGATGTTACTCTTCCTTCATGTGATGTCTCATCGGCTTTGGTAGGATAAAGTCAAAATAGTGTCCTGTGGTATTCAGTTCGTTTTTATTCCATTTGATAGAATATCCTCCATAACACTTAGTTACATTGATAAGTTCCATTGTTCTCTTTACAACCGGGGGGGGGGGGGGGGGGGGGGGTCTGGAAAAGAATTGTAGACTCTGATGTCGGGGTGAGTGGACGGTCAAGGAGGTCAAAATCAATTTTTTTCCAAGTGCTTGCATTTTTATATATATATATATATATACGAAAATCAGTAGCACACTATTACAGAAACAGTACAAAAGATACCCAAGGTATCAGAGGGTGCTTAGTACTTACCATGGGTTATACAACTATTGATGGTGGCCTACATGGGGCACGATGACGCCGTGTACTTAGGCGCACTGCACGTCGATGGTGCACATGTCTTCAACCGCTGTAACCCTGCTTGAGCGGAGCTTGAACAGAGTTAGAATGTTGAGGAGCTGACAGCTGCTCGTCGATGCTCGGTGGTTCTATCCGGGAACTTCAGCTTCCTCCACCCGTAAAACGGCCACGGCCATGATAAGCCATTGTGCATAAGTATGTGACCTTAAAAACCAATAAATAAATAAATAATAATGAAATTACTGATCAGTGTGTTTAGTAGGTTCAGAGTTAGCCGGAGCAAAGATAACTCTGTGAACAGTTACCGATGTGGACGTATTAACAAAATACTGACTTTTTCGGTTGCACAGACATGTGCATTGTACTATTCAACAACAAGAGAATTTCTATCCAGTGATTTATTCGCAGCTAGCATGAAAATATCAAGGAATCTTCTTGTTCATTATATGACACAAAAAACTATTAAAAATTAAATTACTGGTTTTTACTTCAAGAACATGTAATTCCAACAAAACATTTACTAGCCCAACCAGGGATCTACATGAAATTTAAAATAAGTAATGATTTTGAAAACCACAGATAAAAAAAACCCTCAAAAACATAAATGACTGAGCTTACTGCTTTCCATACATGTCAATGTGGAAGGCAGTAAGCTGAGTCATTTATGACATCGAACCTAACACATCTTTTTTAAAAAAATATTAAATTGTACATTTTTCAAAAATAATTATCTCAGTTTTTCAATACAACAATACAGATATGAATATCACGAGAACCGGCTCGACGAGCCGGTTCTCATGATATCCATATCTGTGTGGTTTTATTGAGAGATATCCAAGATACTATTGACTATGGTTGGCTTATTTTGGATAAATTGCTGGCCGTTTCTGACCGCTATGTTAGGTAAAAGGTCAATACCTCTACCTGGGCTCTACATAAAACTGAATCTGACTGAATTGGAAAATATTTGGGAAACTCATAAACTAAAATGACTCAACTTACTGCCTTCCATATAAAACTATGACTATGTAGACGGCAGTAGGCCTGGGTAAGCTGAGTAATTTATGATATCTAATGTCCCTACCGGGGTCCTACATGTTTGAAATGGAAAATATTTGGAAACGCACAACCAGGAAATCTCATAAACAAAAATGATTCGGCATATGGTCTTCAAGACATGACTAGCAAAAGATATGACAGTTTCTGGTCTCTTCAGGGTTTCTTTACCAAAATGTTATTTGTAAAATAGTTGCCTTTGCAGTACACACAGATTGATTTGGTACTTGCAGACCCCGCAACTTGATTTTGGCTCATATCCTTCTTTGCAGAACAGATTAAAAAAAAACCTAGAATCCATTCATTCAACAAGTCAATTTGCAGCACACAGATCACTGGACAGACTACTATGGTGGGGATGGGAAGGCAGAATCATCAGCCCCCACCCCCCCCCCCCACCCACCCCGTTACAACTGGATTGCTGGAACGCACATTGGGTACATACCGAAAAACTGTCCCAGCCGCCTCCATTTTTTAGGGTGGGGTTATTTATTCCGTTTATATGTATACAGGGGAAATGAAGCAATCCGATTCATCCTTGGTCTATGTTATAGTCGAGACTGAGATAGGTATAGCTAGGAAGTAGTGTTACAAGTCAATATTAATAGATGATAGGTTAGTCAATAGTACTGGTGCAAGGCCTCAATGGAACAAGACTGCCGCAGAAGCTAATGATAGGATAGATAGACCATAGACAAGTAGTGGCCTTGGAGCTTTGGAGATAAGATGGAAGCCATTGGTAAGACTAACTGTATATTAGCCATATAGGAGATAGGAGCTGTATAGGAGCTGGATCATAGGTATCTTTAAATACCGAAATGAGGCTAAGAGGGTTGGTAAATTAGACCTCATTGAGGGATTTTTTCATGGCCCTCATGCCCTCAAAAGAAATGAGGCTAAGAGGAATAGTAGAATAGACCTCATTGGGAGCTTTTCTAATAGCCCTCATGGCCTCATACGACTAAAAGGGGCTACCGAAGGCCAGACGTTTTCCAAAAAGTGGTACTGAAATTGGGGTCCCCGGGGCTATGGCTGTTAAATACCGAGATGAGGCTAAGAGGGATAGTAAATTAGACATCATTGAGGGATGTTTTATTGCCCTCATAACCTCAAACGAAATGAGGCTAAGAGGGATAGTAGAATAGACCTCACTGAGGGCTCATACGACTAAAAGGGGGTGCCGAAGGCTAAACGTTTTCCAAAAAAGGGTACTGAAATTGGGATCCCCGGGGCTATGGCTGTTAAATACCGAGATGAGGCTAAGAGGGATAGTAAATAGACCTCAATGAGGGATGTTTTCATGGCCATCATGCCCTCAAACGAAATGAGGCTAAGAGGGTTAGTAAATGAGGCCTCATTGGGGGATTTTTTCATGGCCCTCATGCCCTCAAAAGAAATGGGGTTAAGAGGGATAGTAAATGAGGCCTCATTGAGGGATTTCGCATGGCCCTCATGGCCTCATACGACGAAAAAGGGATACTCCAGAAAGTATCCTCGATGGGTATCCTCAAATAATACAATACCAGGCCATAGGTATCCTCAAATACCGATATGAGGCTAAGAGGGATAGTAAATGAGGCCTCATTGACGGATTTTTTCAAGGCCCTCATAGCCACAAAATAAATGAGGCTAAGAAGGATAGTAAATGAGGCTTCATTGAGGGATTTCTCATGGCCCTCATAGCCTCTTACGACAAAAAAGGGACTCTCCATAAAGTATCCTCGATAGGTATCATCAAATAATACGATACCAGGCCATAGGTATCCTCAACTACTGAAATGAGGCTAAGAGGGACAGTAAATTAGGCCTCATTGAGGGATTTTTTCATGACCCTCATGGCCTCAAACGAAATGAGGTTAAGAGGGATAGTAAATTAGACCTCACTGGTGGCTTTTCTCATAAACCTCATGGCCTCATACGACTAAAAAGGGGTTCCATAACCAGAGACGTTTCGCAAAAAGGGACTCCATGGGACGTGGCCTTGGATACGGAGGTGGTGAGAATCGTATAGGACTTCGTTGTAATAAGGGGAGATAACTCTGTATAGAGATTACGGGGGGGGGTGAAGCAGTCTGATTGGTTAGTTAGCGTCAGGAAAGTGAAGTGATTGGGTGATCTTGATAAATGAAACAACAAGAGTACTCGGAATAGGGTCAGAACTAACAAGAACAGACCAGGACAGCTAAATATAGTAATAGTAAGCAAAGGTGTTCCAGATGAGAGGCTCTTCTACTCTACTCCAGGACAAAGGAACATGGTCAGGTAGACGAAAAGTATTTCATAGATAGATAGAGCAGAGAATTCTGAAAGAATTCGAAATAGTACAACTTGTCGGGTTGTTTGTGGTAATTCTACGAATTAAACGAGGTTTTGGGGAAAATCCAAGCCAGAAAATTACTCTTGTTCAATTGAACTCACCCCGGGGCCAATCGGTCCTATGGCACTATGTGCTAAGCCGATAAAATGGGGAATCCGCAGTAAATAAAGTCGTTTTTGGTGATTTGGGGAGATTGTCGGGTTGTGTGTGGTAATTCGTGATACTCCGATTCAATCGAACATACCCTCCGAACATACCCCTGTCTTGTTGTAAGCCTTTGGGTGACATAGCAACCACGTGCTACCATAGAAACCAAGATGGCGGCCTCCAGTATACAAAATGGACGACGGAAACACGTATCACCCTAACAACACGCGCTGCGCATGCGTACTAGGACCACGTATCACTACGGGGATGACGTCACAAGATGGCCGCTCACGCGGGGTACCTTGAAAATCAAACATGACATCACTGGGTCACGTGACATGACGTCACTTCCGGGGTGCGGTCAATAAGGGTTGTTTACCACATCACATACTACTGATGCTTTTACGTTATCTAGCGTTACATGTGGTAGGAATTACCGTGCTGATAGACCGGACACTATCTTGAGAGTTTGGGGGTGGGCGCAGATCGCGTTGCAGTTCTTTTCGCTGACGTTTCAGCAATCCAGTTGTACAGAAATCAGTGGTTGATTCACAGAATGCAGGTACATAGTCATTTCATTTAACCAACGGCCCTTTGTTTGGAAACATTTTAGTTTCGCCATTTCTCGATCTCTTTCTGCAATCTTATTTTTTTTCTTTCTGGATACCTCATTATTTTCCGGAACTTTGGCTTCTTGTTATAACCCTTTACCTAACATGAAAAGCACACGACACTTGTGAACAAAATTCTTGAATAACTAATTTTTTGTTTCAAAAACATAGGTTATGACCCGTCATGGGAACGAAGTTGACGAGCTCTTTCCAAAGAGGCGTAATAACATATGTTTTTGAGAGAAAAAATGAAAAAATAATGAAAATTAATTGGCGATTTTTGTGAATAGCGCTGGCCGATTTTATGTTACGTTGGTTAAAGGGTTAAAAGATGTCTGGCTGAAGATTCATCTCTTCGTTTGGCTCCATTCTGCATTTGGTCTGATGGTAAGTTTCTTTAGAAAGACTCTATTCTTTCACCTCACTGAGGTATCTGTGTTTGACATGGTTTCCAATTCGGCATGCACGTTCCTTGAATGCTGGTAAATTTGTCTGTCCTGTTTTAGTCTTCATTTTGTTTGCAGACGGCTCTCTTTGTCCGGAGTTATTTCCCGTTTGGTCTGCTGATAGGTCTCTCGACTCTCTTCATTTTGTTCTTGTATTCATTTCGTCCATCCTTTGAGCTGAATGTTTTTTTCATGGAATATAGGCACGTGAGATGCAAAGCTCCTATTGGTCCCCATTTTCGGTATTTTGATTTTGTGATGGACAATTAGAATGTGGAGGGAGTAGCCGTATCCGGAGAGAACCACTTAGTATTATATGTAGATGGCATATTATCTACGTACTAACAGTACAGAAGCAAGGTTTGAGTTCAAGTCGTCACACAGTATCACCCAGTTCCTACATTAAGGGAGGGTAGGTGTCTCCTCGTTGGCACAACGAAGGAACTCGGGTCAGGAGCGAAATGCTAGATCGCCGATCTGACACACTAACAATTAGGCCGCTGCGTCCAAATTTCAGCTGAAGAACTAGGATTCCATGAGGTTGTGGATCGCTTGTTCTCGATGATATCTTTGTATTCCTTGATTTTTCATATGCGTTGGCATGTCTAGATTTCTAGAGGCCAGACTTCTCTTATGCTATTTTGAAGAGATGTGGCTTCTTCGGTTGCTTCTTTTTTCGATTTACCACATTTATCTGCCTGTTCGCGCAGCTCTCATGTCTTTCTGGTAATCTTCGTAGGTATGTATATCAACATTGGATCTCAGGAATCGTCTTTGATCATGTTTCATGTCTTCTTCGGATTCCTTGTCATGTTCTTCGTCCGTTGCTGATTCCTCGTTTTTATCAGTAGGACAGGGACGACGGAGGTCGGGGAATGCATGGCGTTTCTCTCTATAGACTGCTTAATGGCTAATCGGCACAATGGTAAGATCTGAAACAATGATTTTGAAATAGCATAACAAAACTTTAGCAAAATAAACAATGTGGTGGTTTTGAAAACAGGTATCAGTAGCCGGAATGCGTCTGCAATAGGTAGAACGTGGCTGAGAAAGAGTAGGTATAAAAGGTGGAAGTTTTACACTTTATCTAATGAATCGGCAGCATCCGCCAGCGTACTATACAACTGAGCAGTTCTTTATTTTTTATTTGTTTATTGGGGTTTAACAACACTTTCGACGACAGCCAGCGTCACCGTGTGTCGGACAGTTTTGCGATTGAAGGAAGCGATGGACAATCGCGATGACGTGCCTTGCACAAGGACACAACGCAGCTACCCCTGGCGGGGATCGAAACGTAGACCTTTCGTTTTGAAGTTCAATTGTGTAACCACTGTGCCACTAATTGAGCAGTTGAACTAAAACGTTTTTCAACAAATTTCAACAAAATCATATCATGTGACCCCTCATTGGAACGAGCTCGACGAGCTCGTTCCAATGAGGGATCACATGATGTGGTTTTATTGAATTTATTTTAAAAAAAAATAAAAAAATAATATTTGGAATATTAAATTTTGAAATCGTGTTTACTTAATTATTTATTGGGGCTTAACGACACTTTCAACAGCCAGGGTCACCTCGTGTCGGATTGATATCGTGTGCTTTGGGGTAAAGGGTTATACTCGTCTAGACCACTGCTGAGCAACCAAACATACCCGAGCATGACATGACATGTTTCATAATACCATGCCAAACCTTTACGTGACCCATGGTTTGTTGCCAGAACAATCACCGTGAGATGAAACGTGGGAAGAATATATATGAATATGCCGATTTTTGTCTGGGGTTGGTAGAAAAAAAGAATTCAGGAGATCCCGAAACAAATGAAACAATCGAACACAGTATTATAACACATGGTCAAGTCTAAAGAATTACATTACATGTTACCCATTGTAGCCACACGTCACTCTATAAATCCAAGATGTTGGCCCCATCATCCAAAATGGACGACAGAAACATTTGTCTTCGTGACTCTTCGCGCTGCACATGCACACTAAACCACCCATCACCATGGTAATATCGCCAGAAGTGGCCGCAGCTGCACGTTACAATGGCAAGCAATGTGGCACGCACCATGGTTTCAACGTGACCGCTGCTGTGTGTCACAGTGGCAAATCATGTGCCCGGTCCCATGCTTCGTAATGTGACAATGATATCTCCTATCTCCCATGCAGTTGTGACATGATGCAGCGCCCATATACAAGTGATATACAATCATCTTGAAGAAAAAACAAGAATCTGATATGATAGGATATTTCTAAAATCTTTTTCCATCCACATTTCCGTGGTAATCACGGATGAAGTAGTTTTTCATTCTAACAAAGTAACGAATGTGATCTGTCATTTGAAATTCCCACTAACTCTTCATAATTTATTGAAGGTTCACGTAATCAAAGTTTTATTTCACAGTGATTCCCTAGTCAGTTAATATAAAGACTATTCCACTTAGCTTCGCATCGTGAAATAATTGATTTGCTCATTGGATTCCAAACAAATTGTTGACGGTTCGATCCCGACCGGCGTCATGTGCGATGGGTCCTTGGAAAATACACGTCCGCGATTTCCCAGGTGGGAGCAAGGTGGCGTCGTGTACAGCACGTCGAGTGTAAACTTGCCTTTAACCAATGCTAACTCAACTTGTGATGGGTAAGTACATTCGAGAGTCGTACACCGACAGCTATTTGCTGCTGCTCCCTGGTTCTCACAGGGTAATCCGACTTCTACACCCGACAAACTGTCGGCACTGAATGTGTTGTTAAGCCCAAATAAACAATTTATCGTCAGTATTATGACATTAATGGTATTGTTCATTGTTTTGTAACAGCATTTGTCATAGTTGCTCGCATGAGAGCCCATGTTGTGAAGGAAAGACCTTGGTTATCCACTATTTACCTGTTACAAGAGCGTTGTGGTATGGTAGTATATTAGTACACAAAGGCGTAATCACCTTGTGTGATATTCTTGTCATTAATGCTACTGGCGAACTTCTAGACTACTGGGGACGCTTAATTAATGAATTTCCGCTGAAGTTTTGACTACTTGCTAAATTGCTAGCCATTTAGTCTGTCCTTATAAACAAGAGGATGGTTGTTCGGTTGAATGATGAGCTCTAGATTGTCTGTCCTGTTGTGTGATATGGCTGGGACGGAACCGGAGGTTGCACTTGATGGTGTCACTGAAACCTTCGAACAGGGCTACTAGTGACAAGTCATCAGAAGATCGGAATACCTAGCGCCTTGTGAAGCTTCGAAATTCGATTCGGTTCGAAATCATCGAGATGATTCGATTCGATAAGATCCGTGCTGATACGGAAAGTGTCGGATCATCGAGATGTTCTCAAAATTAGAGCTTAAACGGTTAAGGGGTTTTCTTGATCGATTAATCACGTGGATTAAACTTGGTAAACCGATTAATCACTTGTCCAAATAGATATCTGAATAATTGCCATACCGTTGATGATTTACAGCATAAACCCTTTACCCAACGTAACAAACAAAAACGACTAGGCCTGTATACACAAATTTCCATTCAAATTTATTATGTTTTCATCTTTTGTCTCAAAAACATAATTTATGACCCCTCATTGGAACGAGCTCGTTGAGCTCGTTCCAATGAGGGGTCATAAGCTATGTTTTTGAGACAAAAATTGAAAATTTTTACTAATTCATGAATTTATTTTGCATGTATCGTCTGCTACCCGCAATTGGTAAAGGGTTAAGAATGACCATTTATTTCCAGTTATTGATACAGTATGATGATCATGCAAGTAAACAAGTATTTCAGCAACTAACTTGCATGTTTTACTCTGTCTCATATAATTGATGTGAGTCAGTGTGACAATGTTTGCCTGTTTTGGGGCAAGTTTGTTCCTTTGTTGACCCATATAATACAGTAGTTCCAAAGTAACGGATAATCGAACAATTACTTTTTGGATCGATCAAGATGTTGATCATTGATTAATCGATTAATCGGTTAACCGTTTCAGCTCTACTCGAAATCCTACCTAGAATCTCTTCTTGCACTCTTCTGCATTCATCAGGTCTCCTATTCGGGAGATCTGGCGATAGAAGAAGAGTTCAAGGTGGTTCCACTTCCGAAACTACTGTGATTGGTGACTGATACATGCACTTCAATATTGGTCTGGGCGTTATCTGGCTCTGGGTATCTGTATCCTTATTACCACATTGTAGAAATTTCAGCGCACTGTGAGTGCTCTGTCTCGAACTATGTAATCTTTCACTGGGCAACAATAGGTTCTTTAACGACTTATTCGAATGAATGATTGTTCTTCTTTAGCCTTGCTTTCTCTTCCCCACTTTTCTCTCTCTCTCTCTCTCTCTCTCTCTCTCTCTCTCTCTCTCTCTCTCTCTCTCTCTCTCTCTCTCTCTCTCTCGCGCTCTTTAAGGTGGGTGAGAGTAAGACAGCCTAATGGCTACCTCACCCTCCTGCAGAAAGCAAATACCAGTATGATAATTTACATGTTTATTTATAACAAATTGTTGACCTACTGTAAAATGTGTTTTGAAATGTAACTGTACTATAATGTTTTCTGCAAATAAAGCATTCATTCATTCATTCATTCATTCATTCCGTCCATGGAATATTCTGCTTTTTGGTTGATTTGTCCAAACAGACATGTCGTCGTTGCATGCAGTACTTGAATACAACCATCAATATTTATGGTTGTTTGAGGATGCAATATATTCAACTTAATACAAACAGTGAGATTCGAGGTTTTATTCGATTCCAAATCTACCTGATTCGATTTTGTGATTCCATACAAGCTGAACATTGAGATTCGCGGTGATCGGTCGTTTAGTCTGCCATTGTAAACTCTAAGATGGTCATTCGGAAGAATGATGTGCTAGATCCTCTATCGTGTTGTGCGATGTGGTTTGATCGGAACTGGAGGTCACACTCTAAAATGAGATGGGTTAAAACTAAACCCAAATCAACTGGGCTGAGTGAATATGAATCGAGTTGGGTTCATATTCACTCAACCCTCCCACTTGATTTTGGGTTAATTTTTACCCCAACTGATTTTAGAGTATACACTTGATGGTGTCATTGAAACCATCGAATAGCAATGCTAGTGACCAGCCGATAGAAGGGCTGAAGATCATACACATGATCCAACCTGCGAGGATTTTAAGGGGGGAAGTCTGCATTTATCCTTATCACTATTGTACTCCAGCTCTCTTAGGGACCTGTACCATTGGATAAAACAAACGCGCAGGGAATTTGAATAAACAAGAGGCACCTTCGCACCTTATTGATATTTGATGCATAACTGTGACATTTTAGGTATTTTTTAGCATTTGACAATCAACTGTGACCTTGACCTTCGGATGTATAATGTAAATGCGACAGGCAACATATCATCTCCTTGTGAAATATATGGGAATGAAGTTTCATCATTTTTATCAAAATATGGAGACGTTATGGTCCGGCAAAAATTGTCAGAAGGACATTTCATTATTAATATTTGACACATAACTGTGACCTTGTCCTTGGGGAATCGAATAAAAATGTGGCGTGCTACACTCAGTCTACTGATGATTTATATGTGTAAGATGTTTCGTCTAGTTGTGTCAAGTACTACGGAAGATATGGTCTGGACAAACAAACTGTTGACGACAGACGAATGTACGCCGGAGATGCATAAATGTGTCCTCTGTCGAGGTATAAAAAATTGATGCGTATCGCATCAACAACTAATGATATTTATGAACAGGACGGTTTATCTACAAGTAAATAAACCATGGTCCGGTCAGTTAAATGTCAGTAAGAAAGGTATTTTCAGCATTTGACACTCAACTGTGACCTTGACCTTGAGATGTAGAATTTAAATGTGGTGCGCGTCACGCCGTCTGCAAATCATATATACGTGTAAGAAGTGCTATCAATTTATGTCATGCAGGCAGAGAAGAGGTTGTGGTCCGGGCAATAAATGACATAACAAAGTGACATTATTTAAGAAATAACTGTTGTTTTCCTTCGGTTTATGCGATATAAACCGAAAATTTTCAGTACAAGCTTCATAACTCGCGTAGCGAGTTATGATTAAGCTTGTGCTGAAAATTTTCGGTTTATATCGCATAAACCGAAGGAAAACAACAGTTATTTCTTATAATTTAATCCGGCTGTAATATTAAAATATAAAAACTATGTGTACGTGAACTCAAAACTTTTAATTTTCTCAAAAGACATCAGTCAAACTCAGGAAAGGGTGCCACAAACAGGTCACGTCAATCATTGTCAAATTGTTTGTTGTTTTGATTTTCGATCGCAGACGACAGATATTTAGCAAGTCACGTAACAATATCATTAAAAACACTTTTTTTAAGTTCCCCCAAAATCATGTTTGGATGTATGATCTTTTATTCGTCTCCCACTTCGGTATATTTTATTAAATTCAACTGTTCCCGAGAAATTATCATTATATTCTCGCTGACTGGAGGCGATGAAAAATCGATCATTGATCTTTGTTTACAAGCTTGTTGGCCATCTATCAGTCTGCCGTCACGCCCTCGCGGTTACAGTTGGATTGTGTGGGCGGGGCTTCCAGAGTCTTCAAAGTTGGATCGGATGTGCGAACGTGTAGACATTCCAAATCATTACGTGATTTGGATTACACGATTCTGACGACTTTCACACTGTATGCTTTCAACCAATCAAACGCAGAGGCGGGGCAAATGATTAAATTATTAACATTTGACGCATAATTGCGACCTTGATCTTGGTGTATGGAATGTAAATGCTAAAGCACCATCTACTATAATATGTGTAAGAGTTAGACGTTTCGTCAAGTTGTGTCAAGTAGTAAGGAAATGTAAGGAAACCATGGCCCGTACAAACAAATGTTAACGGCAAACATACAACTGTGACCTTGGTTTTCTTGGATGTAGAATGTAAATGTGGTACGCGACACACCGTCTAACGATGATATATACACCTGGAACTTAACCCTTTGCCTGAAAAGCAGACGACACTTGCAAAAATAATTCTTGAATAACTATTTTTTTCATTTTTTGTCTCAAAAACATAGGTTATGACACCTCGTTGGAACGAGCTCGACGAGCTCGTTCCAACGAGGGGTCATAACCTATGTTTTTGAGACAAAAAATGAAAAAAAAATAATGAAAATTAATTGCTGATTTTTGAGAATAGCGCTGGCCGGTTTTGGCCGTTACGTTAGGTAAAGGGTTAATTAAGCACCCCCTGTTTTTTTCGCAGTGGGGTTAATAGAAACTGTCATTACTTTCATGCTATCTTTCAGATGGCCAAAAGTGATTGTTTGCGGAAAGAATGGTCGATTGACAAATGAAAGACAACACAATGATGAAAATGTGCAGTATTTTAATGGCGCTAATTACATATATCTGTTACTAATGTTTTTGATGGAAAAATGTTCTCTCGACAAGTATGGTGCTGGAAACGGTCCATGATAAAACAATGCCGGTAATTACTGATACAAAAATGTAACTTGTGATCTCCTGAACATGATAACAGTGTCTGACGTCAGTAGCGAGTGTATCCACCACGTGCCCGGATGACAGCCTGGACTTTCCTCCTAATGCTACCGGTGAGCCTTCTGATACGGTCCAGAGGCAACTGCTGCTACTCCTCGCGCAATGCAGCTTCCAAATCGGCCAAATTCTGTACAGACGGATCCCTTGCCTGCACACGAAAAAGTCCCAGATGTGTTCTAAGGGATTCAAATCGGGGCTCATTGCAGGCCAAGATAGTGTTGTAATAGCGTTTTTCTGAAGGAATGCTCTCACAGCATGGGAACGATGTAGCCTGGCATTGTTGTCCATGAATACAGGGCGAGTAGCCAACGGGTGGTTGTCAAAATGAGGCACGACAACCGGATTGAAAATGTCCCGGATGTACTGATAACCGCTGATATCCCCACGTTCAGTCACCATATCAAATTTACAATCATGAGAGGGGCATCCCCGTAACATTACTGATGCTCCACCATGCCTCCAATGCCTCCATACTCTCATGCGACCATCTGTGACGTGAAGCAGGAACCTACTCTCGTCTGACTAATGGACTCTCTTCCACGTCCCAAGATTCCAATGTTGTTGTGCCATGCACCACTCCGAACGTCGTCTTTGATACTGATCGGACAGAGCTGGACGCTTGATGACCCTTCAAGACCTCATATACCCAGTGCTTTGAGACGGTTTCGGACAGTTATGTTGCACAAACGCTAGTTGGGGAGCCAAAGGCTTTTCAAAATCCCACTTGAAGCAAAGGGTTCACGCCTAACAAGACGGGCCAGACTCCGATCTTCCCGAGGAAAGGTATTTTGGGGTTGTCCAGGCCTTGGTCGGTCCTTAACATCGTTGGTTTGTTGATGTTTTCGGACAAGTCTGATGGTGACAGAATGACTATAGCGAAGTTGACTTCTAATAGCTTTGAATGACATGCCTGTTGCATGCTCTCCAACGATTTGCCATCTTAGTAGCTCTGACTGTCTCCCCCTTGCCATGTCAACATTTATTGGTAAAAGAAGTGAAAAATTTTCCTGTTTTATACCCAGATATTGCATGTGGATGATAGTGTTTTCTGTGACATGGTGGGAAGCATGCTTCACGTGGACGAGGGGATGTGTTTGGGGTACTCTATCAACCAGTTTCACTAGATGAAATGTACTGCAAGACATAGCAATCATTAAAACATAATAATCAGTAACAACACCTTTACTGTCATGAAACATTTCAGTGGGTGCTGAATTAAGTTCCAGGTGTATTTATGGGTCAGAAGTTTCATCACTTTATGTCATGTAGTGACGAAGTTATGGTTTGGAGAAGAATGTCACTAAGAAATGGCATTATTAACATTTGACGCATAACTGTGATCTTGACCTTGGGATATGAAATGAAAATGTTTCATGCCACACACTGTCTGTGAGAGGTTTCATCAAGTTGTGTCAAGTACTATGGGAATTATGGTCCGGACAAACAAAATACTGACGGGCAACAGACGACGGACTGCGGATGTGCGACAGAACACTTTGAATCAGAAAAGCTCCACTGACTTTGACAGAGTGGAGCTACAAAAATGGGTGGGTTGTGGCATATCATTGACTCAATGATATGTCTCATTTAAATTGGCAATGTGTTTTAAAACAAAAAAAAACAACATAGTATGATATGTGAAATACAAAAAGGCGGTTTCAAGTTTGAAATAAAATAGCTCATTACCAGCACCTGTGTGTTTCTATAGAAACAATGAACTAGGCTCCTGCGAATATTTGATTGTTCGAGTCGAAGTCGAATCGATCAACAAATTCGAGTTGAATTCGAGTCGAAAATAAAATCACGAATATAAAAATCCAATATGAGAAAAACTTATCAAGAAATGTCTCGGTATACGTACATTCGTACATTTAATACTGGCTAAATTGTCTAAGCAATGCGAGGAATTGAGCGCTAACCGCAAGCACACATCGTCAACATAGAACTTTCAGTGTAATACACACTAAAAACTAAAGTGTTAAAACTGACACTTTCAAGGTGTTAAACCCATTCTAACTCTTAGGGTTTGATTTTAACACTCAAAGTGCAATGTTTTAAGCACTTAGACATTACAATCGTCAGACATCTGAAACTGAACGGATGGCACTTCCCATGTGTCTAGCATTGGTGGTTCTTCCAGAATCGTCCATAATTTGATTTGCGCTTGGTGGGTACATAATTAAAAGGACACAACGCAGATGACGCGGATCAGGCTCGAGAGTTCGAGCCTGATCCGCGTCATCTGTGTTATTTCCTTTTAAGTGTCGCGACATAACACTTGTCAAGTGGTATTATTGTAACACGTGTCAAGTTCTGGGATATCTACACTTGAAAAAAGTGCTAGTTCAGCACTTAGTAAGTGTTAAATACAGCACTTCAAGTGTAGTTTTTAACTCTTTAATTTTTAGCGTGTACCAATGTCATTTGGAATCTCGCGTGTCGCGTGATTCCAAATGATATCGGTAAGACACTCATATTTTACAGTGGATAAAGCCACGACTACATACACGGGTAATACATGTAAGACTTCGTACAACACCCAAGCGACAGGGACCACATCTCACCTCTGGTACACTTCAGTAAGAAGCACCCATCGCTTCAAGATAAGGAAAACGGGACGATGCCAAGCTTAAATAGCAAAGCAATACAGATTCTTTTGTCTCCTATTCAACCATGCGTTCAAGTGTGCTGCATTCTTAACGCGCGAACTGCTGAATGTTAGCATGAATATGTGGATAAATCACCAGTACAATGCCAAAACAATCCTAATGTGGCTATTTTAAACTGGAAATATCGCGTACAAAACCGCACTTGGACACCTAGTTTCGGCTAACTTGGTTCGAATTCGTTGTTCGGTCGACTCGAATATTTTTTGGTAAGTTCGAGTCGAATATCGAGTCGAAGAAAAATCCATATTCGCAGTGGCTTACAATGAACACTCATTCTTGAAGAATAATTGCGAAAAGAATATTGTAAAATTAATGTTCAAAGTATGTCCTGTTGGTCACGTAACCATGGATAAGAAAACATTTTCCAGGGTGTAAAATTCCTACAGACAGTACAGGACAGTATAGGATGTTTTGACAAGGGGGTCTAAATCCGCCACTGTGTGCTAAAGTAGCACAAGGTTTATTTTACAGCCGGAAACTACTTTCTGAGCCTTGTGTCTCTTTGGTGTTTGGTCCACTCTGGTCGTTCCTACTCTATTTGTCCATATTTCCTTCAACCCTTGCTTTTTTCATCCGAGATTTATCGTATCCGACTCTTCGTGGGTACTCAGTAACATCCATTTTCACAGCTGGAATCACTGTTTCTTAGTCTCGCTCCAACTTACTTGCTGCGCAACAAGAATTTATTTCAAAGGTCAAAACACTCTAAAATCAGTTGGGTTAAAAATCAGACTAAATCAAATGAGTTGAGTGAATTTGAACCCAATTAGATTCATATTCACTCAGCCCAGTTGATTTGAGTAGATTTTTAACCCAACAGCTTTTAGAGTGTAGACCTGGTTGCTAAGATAATAAAGTTTAGTTCAAGTGTGTACCACTACTGTTGTTATTTTGTGAGGTTATGAGGCTCAATGACACATGATCAAGTAAAGTTAACCCATTACATAACATGGAAAGCAGAAGACACTTGCAAAATGCAAAAAAATGAATAACTAATTTTTTTCATTTTTTGTCTCAAAAACATAGGTTATGACCCCTCGTTGGAACGCGCTCGTTCCAACGAGGGGTCATAACCTATGTTTTTGAGACAATAAATGAAAAAATAATAAAAATTAATTGGCGATTTTTGAGAAAAGCACTGGCCGGTTTTGGCCGTTATGTTGGGTAAAGGGTTAATCAAGTAAAATCGAACGCCCACAAATAACCGAGAGAAGCTTAGAACCGTTAGTGTGAGTTATGCATACATCCGTTGGCATTCAGACGGTCTTAGAACCACACATGTAGAGAAAACAAACACTTGAAAAGATTATCTACTTTGGCAAAACATTGACGACAATAGATTTTTGAATCCCCGCAGCGGATTATCTCTCAATGCAGGATCGCTTAATCCACTGGCAAATATTAAAACACTGACAGCAAATATGGAAAGTAAATGTTCCTATTCATTTATTTCTTAAGACTGGTCGTTTTGCGAGGTCAGCATTGATCGGGGGCTGGACAACACTTACTAATTCAGATTAACCCATTACTGATACAGAATTCACAAATCATTCTTGCACTAATACATAGACAATTCATTATGCATTTTTTGTACAGCTGCATAACAAATCACCTGGCTTTGCTTTCTTATTAAAATTGTGCGGATGTTACGAAAGTGTAATCCCAGCAGTGCACTGCATGATATAAAAAATGATAACAGGGGCAATACTATAAAACTTTTACAATTCTATTTTCTAGAATTGTATTTTCTAGTTTTGACTTTAAATGGGTTGAAATGAACCATTATCATTTGCAAAAATGTGGAAATTTGACATTTGGCAAATTGCCATATCTTTTAAAATGATAATGATTCATTTTAGCCAATTATAGTAATAGGTAAAAAATACAATTCTAGAAAATACAATTGTAAAAGTTTTATATATTGGCTCCTGCTCGAGTTGGGAATTGCTGTTTGTCGCCCCAAGGAACACATTGTCTCCAGAGGCGGTAGCCGAGGGAGACAAAGGTTTCGTGGAGGGGGGGGGGGGGGGGGGGGGGGGGGGTACTATCCGAAATGTCTTCCTCGAGCCAGTTGGTCATTATTTTTATAAAACCGCATGAGTTGTATTTATTATGGTAACAAAAATTTAATCTTTCTAACTGGCTATCACAACAAATTCAGTATTCATTTTGCTTTTAAAAAACAATATAAATGAATCACCTTGCCCTGATCTTGAAGTGACAGACTCGCGCAGTTTACATGCATAGTGACTAGACAGTAGCAGAAATTTATTTGGACTGAAGTTCCCCATTCTCTGTAATTCATCTTGTGTCAGTCGTTTCCGTGACACAAATTGGGAACGCCTCGGTCTAAAATTGTCCTGCCCCCCCCCCCCCCCCAAAAAAAAAAACCCAACCCCGTTGGCCCGAAGAAACATTCACACAACATAGAGCCCCAAAATTGTGTCCAATATACGTGCTACACGCGCTCTTACAGTGCACTATATTTTGCCAGCCCCCCCCCCCCCACACCTAATAAACAATGCCTATAGTGCACCCCCTATTGTAGATTCCTGGCTACGCGCCAGTTTTCCAGTTTTGCCTGGTTTTGCGAAATTAAAATAAGTTATAATAAAGGTGAATAACCTGTGTATAGAGGATCTCCAATCACGGATGTGTCGAAGGGGAATTGGGGTGACATCTCGCAGTACTTTTTCCAACCGTGCAAGTCAGTTTTGTCTGGATTGGAGTCTTGGATATCGTCGATTCACTCTTGCTGGGAATCAAGACTAGATTTGATACTTGGACTTAAACACAATCGGTAATACAAATGATCCCGATTTGGGCCAGTGGCGGCGCCACAGGGGAGCATCTGGGCACCCCCCCCCCCCCCCACCACACACACTTTTCCCTTTTTAAACTTCAAATTACTATCAGACCGTGGTTTTCCCACCCAATATCACACCCGCAAAAGGCACACAACAATACACATCATGTCAGGTGTTGTAGAAACGCTGAGATATCGCTCCAAGGGCGTCCAAATGTGAAATTTTTTCCCCAGAATCCCCCCCCCCCCCCCCACACACCGAACCCTCCTTCCTAGATCAGCGATCTGAACGTTGTGGCTTTTCCCTTACCCGCCTCATCCCCTATCCTCCTCTAGGTCAGGCCTGCGGCGTTCGTGAGATGCTTCGGGAGATGCTTGCATTCAACCTTGACCCCCCGCCCCACCCCATATATTACTTAGCCCCCCCCCCCCCCCCCCCCAAATTGAAATCCTGGCGCCGCCAGTGATTCGGGCAGTTTAGACCAGCATGACCAACATGGAATTCGATACGTGTTCATTAAATTAGAAGTTGCGTCACGAACACTTTTTGAACATTTTATTTATTCACAAATAAATTTCCAAGAAGTCTCGATTTTCTTTTAACTATAACCCCGACTGGCTAATATTTCAACTTCATCATCAAGGCGACGGGAGTTACCACAGTTGTGACAAATCAGGTTTAACACACCCACCCCCGCGCACGAATGAAGTCACTTGTCAAAATGTAAACACACGAACAGAAGTCAGAGATGAAGCGTACACCTGTAATACTAACGAAGTATTATTGAATTATTGCGCTTTATCGCTTTAACCCTTTACCCAACGTAACGGCCAAAAAAGGCCAGCGCTATTCTCAAAAATCGCCAATTAATTTTCATTATTTTTTTCATTTTTTGTCTCAAAAACATAGGTTATGACCCCTCGTTGGAACGAGCTCGTCGAGTTCGTTCCAACGAGGAGTCATAACCTATGTTTTTGAGACAAAAAATGAAAAAATTAATTATTCAAGAATTATTTTTGCAAGTGTCGTCTGCTTTTCAGGTTAGGTAAAGGGTTAACCATTTACTTAACTAATCGGCAGCACATGCGTAATTTACAAACTGAGCAGTTGGAAAAAGATTTATTTTTCAAAAAATGTCGACAAAACTATATTACCTGACCCCATCATTGGAACGAGCTCAATCCAATGAGGATCACGAGATATGGTTTTGTTGAACTTTATAGAACAAAAGTTTGGATATCGTGTGCTTTATGTAAAGGGTTAACCCTTTACCCAACGTAACTGTCAAAATCAGCCAGCGCTTATCCCCAAAATTGCCATTCAATTTTTATTATTTTTTTCATGTTTGCCTAAAAAACATAGCTTATGCCACTCATTGGAACGCGCTCGCTGAGCTCGTTCCAATGAGGGTCATAAGCTATGTTTTCAACGCAAAAAAATGAGAAATATTAATTATTCCATAATGTTGTCTGCTTTTCATGTGAGGTAATGGGTTAAAAGTATGAGTATTGTGGCCAGAAAAAGTGCCAGATTATTTATCAGACGGTAACTTTGAAAACTGAAAAAGGTTGCATACTCAGCATTCCACTTCAGTTGACTGGTAAATGTCTTTTTGGCTTCGAAATAAAAATCACTCAAGGTTTCCTCAAGAATGGATTTCTTTCTTCTGGGGTGGAGGTGGGGGGGGGGGGCACACATAGACAATTGTTTCATAAAATGTGAGTAATGAAATCACAATTGTGTGTTGCCTTCCATTACATACGCACTTGCATCCATTTAATATTTATTGTGATCTGTGAAATGTTTTGGAAGAGGCGTTGATTTATGCCATGCCTGTTCGTCAAACTCTATTCTTATTTTGAGAAATTAATTTTTTTATTTATTGGTGTTTAAGGTCACATACTTATGCACAATGGCTAATCATGACCGTGACAGTTTTACGGGTGGAGGAAGCCGGAGTACCCGGAGAGAACCACCGAGCAACGACGAGCAGATGCCAGCTTCCCAACATCGTAACTCCGCACTGCAGCACAGGCAGGGTTAGATTGGTTGAAGACATGCGCACCATCGACATGCAGTACACCTTAGTACATGCATGGCGTCATCGTGTCCCCATGTGGACAATCGGGGTTAAGTGCCTTGTCCAAGGACACAACGCGGGAGTCCGAATCGATCGCTCAGACGGTCACCCATCCGAGGACTAACCGCGCTCGACGTTGCTTAACTTCGGTGATCTGACGAGAACCCGTTACCATTTTGAGAAATAAAATTATGTTTATAAAAAAGGTCCCATCGTGTTGGATAGTTTTTACGGATGTAGGAGACCGGAGTACGCGGAGTGAACTATCGATCAACGGCGAGTAACTGTCAGAATCTCCAACTTACTACCCCGCCACAAGCGAAGTCGGGTGCGGTCTGGACCAAGAAAAGTTACCGGGGAATGCACCAAGAGGGACCCCAGACCCGGATAAAATTTTTATTTTACGAACTGAACGAACGCAACTTCCTTGCATTTGAACGATCAATAGTTGTATGGCACGTATGAATCGACCCCTATTACCCGGAGCTTTGCCGATGCAGCTAGCGTTAAATTCCCATAGGAACCGGAGCCATTGCCGGTGCAACTTTTGCCGGTGTAAAATGTCGGCACCATACATCTGGATCCGACAAGTGGTGTACCTACTGTATTTTTAGTATACTATGGTATGTATAGTGATATAATTAAACACAGGGCTCTGTGTATATAGTATGGGTTTGTGATGGAAAATTAATGGTGAAGACGGATTTTCTTGAAAGTTTTTCCCGCGAAACGGTATACGTTGCTATTGACGTCGTGACGTCATGATACGCGCGCGACGTCATAGAGATGCTGACCACTGTTATTGCCCGCTATACAATCTGACATAACGTTATTCGGGTCAGTGGATGTCGGACTTCTTATAAGGGGGTGATCTGGTAGTAGTGGTATAATCCATGTTAGTATACTATTAGCCCTTGGGTCTTCATATTATCCTATATCCGCTATAGCTAGGTCAAACAGTAGGTGAGGGAAGAGGGGGGGGGGGGTAGTGTGGTATTGCGAGATAGCCATTGGTGGTTTAGATTGGCAGTACAGGATGAATGATCTGTTGGTCTATTACCCCCTTATTACTATTAACCTACCGAATCCTTTGTATTATCTTAAGGCTGGTATTGGTAGTTTAGTGTTAGGTCAGGCAGTATTATAATCGTTTGTTTAGAACGGGTGGCATAGGATGCATGGTATATACCCCTGTAGGACAAGTCCTCGATATTATTAACCAGCCGATTGCTTTGTACTATTCTATGACTGGTATCGGTAGTACGTTATGGCAGGTCAAGTGGTATTGTGAAGTGGGGATGGGGTAATGCTTGGTAGTATAGAACGGCAGTATAGTATGGGCGATATATACCTCAGTGCTTCCCCTGAAAGTCATTGATGCTACTAATCGACTTAATGCTTTAAGCCATCCCATGACTAGTGTAGATAGTATGTAATGCGGGGTCAGGCGTTTTTGTGGAGTGGGTGGGGGTAATATGCCTGGTAGTATAGAACAGCAGTATTTTATACGCGATATATACCTGTGCCCCCCCCCCCCCCCCCTCCAAAGCCATTGATACTACTAATCGACTTAATGCTTTATGTGCAAAAGTTGCACCGGCAATGGCTCCGGTTCCTGTGGGAATTTAACACTAGCTGCACCGGCAAAGCTCCGAGTAATAGGGGTCGATTCATACGTGCTATACTACTATCAATAATATTCCACATAGAGGACATTTCGATGGCTGTTTTGTATCACCTTCATCGACCATTCGACAAAAATGGTTCTCCTGGTGGTGGGATGGAATGGTGGGGGGGGGGGGGGGGGTCGGGAAGTCCATAGTTCGGCCCAATCGGAGAAAATCTTTGATTTTTAAAATTGAAGGGACGCGGTTTCCTTTCATCTGGGCGATCAATGACAGACTAGACTGCTGGTATATAGAAATGTCCTCTATGTGGACTGCCAATGGAGCAGTCCACATAGAGAACATTTCGATATACCGGCAATCTATGCAATTAGATCCATTTCGACTTTTGGTCATTTTCACGAAATTTCACGTACCAACAGATATTGGGCTGTATCATTTTTGCGGGCCCCAGGTGGAACCCAATAAGGGGCCTCTAAATCCGCCTCTGAGTTAAGTTAGCACCAGCTGAAGGCAAGCGCACCATCGTCGTGCAGTACGCCTTACTACACAGCGCGACCGCGGGGACAATCGGAATTAAGTATCTTGTTCATTGACGCCGCGCAGATGGGGATAGAACCGACGACCTTTCGGTCTAATATCCAATTTTTTTATCAATAAGCCACCGAGCTCCCGTTGACCTATAACATGTATTTCACATGGCGTCATTTCATCACGAACCGTCTATCGTCTCGACCATTCGGATCATATTTATCATGTCTATATTGGTGGTCTTTGTATCAGATAAAGGATGTTCTTTATCAAAGGCGATTGATTTAATTGAAACCAGGGTTACCTTGCAAATCCGTCTGTATTTAGAAGCGGCTTCACCGGTGTCTTGCTGTTCATTGACGCAATGCCACTCCCTTCGTTGCTAGAAATTTATAATTGTGTTTCATCGACCGTCTGATGGCAGGTGGCAACATGTGAAGTAATTTGAAGGCAGCCTTACTATTTGTACAATAAACTATAATTAATGTCAGATTGTTGTCAAACATTGATTTCACGGTAAAGGGAAGGAAAGAAATATGGAGAAAAAAATTATTTTTGCACAGGAAAAAAACTTAACTGGAAAAATGAAACAGAAAAAAGAAACAGATCAATGACAAGAGCAATTGTTGAAGGCAATTCAGACCCCACTGCCGCGCTGGAGATGAAGCATAAATGAATTAAAAACATGGTAAGGAACGTAACTCTTGAATACAAGCGTGCATCTTTTTTATAACATGTGATGGAGCGGCTTGTCACAAGGGTCCCTTTTACCAAATTCATTGAACTCCATCCATTCACTACTGAGATATCGCTGCGGGCGAAAAAAAAAAATCATAAAAACTTGACAAAGTAAGTACCGTAACTCTGGTGAAAAATACGCAGGCAACATTTTTATAAATGTACACATACTACAAACTAAAGTGTTAAAACTGACACTTTCAAGGTGTTAAACCCATTCTAACTCTTAGGGTTTGATTTTAACACTCAAAGTGCAATGCTTTGAGCACTTAGACATTACAATCGTCAGACATCTGAAACTTGAATGGATGGCACTTCCCATGTGTCTAGCATTGGTGGTTCTTCCAGAATCGTCCATAATTTGATTTGCGCTTGGTGGTTACATAATTAAAAGGACACAGCGCAGATGACGCGGATCAGGCTCGAGAGTTCGAGCCTGATCCGCGTCATCTGCGTTGTTTCCTTTCAAGTGTCGCGACATTACACTTGTCAAGTGGTATTATTGTAACACCTGTCAAGTTCTGGGATATCTACACTTGAACAAAGTGCTAGTTCGGCACTTAGTGTTAAATGCAGCACTTCAAGTGTAGTTTGTAACTGTGAGATCAGTTGCGGGTAAAAGTTTGCGATGGGAGGACATTGAGACGAACAGACCAAAAGACGATCGTACGGATGCGGAGAATCCAAAAGCAAGAGTATAAATAGCTTCATAAACAAGAGGCCCCAGGGGTCATTAATCGCTCACTTGATAAAGTGGTTCAAAGAAGTATTTTGGGTAACATTCAGTTAGTCATGGGTTCATCAACACTACAGATGAAGTCATGAAATTATTCATAACTCTAGTGGCCATGTCAGATGATTATTACCATAGGTCTTCCTGACTGCTTCCAATTATACAATTAGACAAGCACTGTCAAACTTCCAAGGGTTATTATGTCACTGCAGTTTGAATTTTTTTGGAAAAACAGGAAGCAATGGATTTGAACAACCTCGAACCTAACCTGCCCCCACACTCCTCGTGCCTCCACCCCCCCCCCCCCCCCCCCACACACACACAGAGTCCAAATAGTAAGCCAGGGACTCGAAGTGAACCTAGAGGTATTATATACCAAATATGAAAGGATTCTGACTTGTGGATCTGAAGAAGATTTTTAAAGAAATCTCGTCATATTGAGAGGGAGCCCAAATATTAACTCCGGGACTCGATTTTAACAAACTTGGATCTGCCCCCACCCCCCACCCCCCACCCCCACCCCCACTCCTAGAGATATTGTATGCAAAATATCAAAAAATTCTAATTGACGATTCTGGAGAACATTTTTTTTTAAATTTTGGAAAACAATTTATGGGTGCTATCAGAGAAAAGCCCTTTGTGGTGCCCACGTGGCGGTGGCAACTTTGTTTGAGCAAACTTGAATTGTCATATGATCAGGAACATGTATATCAAATTTGGTTCAATTCGGTCCAGCAGTTTATGAGAAGTCAATAATGTAAAGTTCGCGCCGGACGGACGGACGGACGGACGGACGATGGACAGAAAGTGATGACTTAGACTCCGCCTGACTTTCAGTCAGTTGAGCTAATAAAGAAAAGGAGACTGGTGTTACCCCAACAGTATATGAATAGAAAATCTAGAGACAACTTGAACATCTGCACTTTCCGATTACGTCCCGAAATTATGTCACCTTTAACGACGAAATAACAATTATTCACAACGTGATGATGAGCGAGTACGAAAATAACATTTCACCACGTCGTTGTCCGAGTGAGAGGCCACGCTGTAATGGCGCATGCACAGCGCGCGTTGTTACGGTGACACATACTTCTGTAATCTATTTTGTATGATGGAGGCTCCAATCTTGGTTTTCATGGTGACACCGTGGGCGGTTTGGGTCTGGAAGGTCTCTAATAGGAGGAGGTCTTTTCTGAGGGTATGTTCGATTGAATAGGAGTATATCTAAGTACTCAAAACAACCCGACAACTTCCTAAAAGTACCGAAATTGACTTTGTGTGGTTCGAATTCTTCAAGCAGTCTGTCGGTAAAAGTAGCACCTTGTGGTATTGGACTGCGGAGCCGCCTGAAAGTATATAAAACTAGAAGTCCTGTCACGAGCTGTGCCCTTATCTAGGCTTAAATGCGCGTAGGAATTACGCGCAATTGCCATATCGATTGGTATCCAAAGAAGTCAGGTTCTCCTGGTTACTCATAGCAAACACAGGCAATGTTTCTGCCAATGGACCTCCGGGTTATATGGCACAGGCCATATGTACAGAATTTGATAGCCCTACTATCAACGCGTAGATTAACGCGCAGATCGACATGATATTTGTGCGCATTTCATGACAGGACTTCTAGTTTTAACTGTAGATTGAACCGGAGTATCTTTGATGGCTCAAATTCTTTCAGAGTCCTGGGTTTCCGCCTATCTATCTCCTCTTACTACCTGTTTATCTGGATAGTTGTTTTTTTTAAATACAAAGCAAAACATAAGTTTTGATATTTTATTTCGATTTTCGAGCCAGTAAAAACTATGTACAATGTATACATAAGTGATCTGTACAAGTAACTTACACTATTTTCTGTACATTATAATAATAAAAAATTTACATTGCGTTAAATTAATTTTCTGACTCGCTGAACAATCTACTGCATTCGTACAATCATTGTAATATGGCAGAAATAACTATCCTGTCAACATACTCATTAACACATTTATCTACATAACAATTAAGTATGGAAGATGTCATTAATGAACACACGTGTGATTTGGTATCTGGTCGCTGGTCGTTTAATCTGTTGACGTACGTTTGTGACCAAAAATACCTAAACCTAAACCAGTAAAACCCTGAGAAGCCCCCAAGCAGAAGATTGACACCCGTACACAACACTGCAAGTCAGGTGTGCTCGAGTGGGGTGGGGTGGGAGTAGGTGTCTTCTCCCATCCTCAGCATGGGGGATTCCTTTCTAATTGTTCCTGGGATAGGGTTCAAAGATCACAGATGCCATAAAATTTGCCTTTCGGTTATTTTGAGGGCCTGTGCAAGGAAATGTGGAACCGAATTATTCATGGAGTCATAATCATGTTCGACACCCCCACTGGCATATTAAATGTCCTGCAAACGACATGGTTCGACAAGAGATCAAGCAGCATTGTTCCAAACGTGCCTCCTAAAAAGCAGTCTCGACATGCTTTACCTTACGGTGCCCTTTTGAGCCCTCCTCCCCTGCTGTCAGATGCACAGATTTAAAACCCCACCGTTTGATCAGATTATTATGCAAGCTATTCACACCTTTTCCCAGTTCTCAGAGAATTACAGTGGAACCCACTTAATTGGATATCTTTTAATTGTATATCCCTGTTAATTGAATATAATTTTTAAACACAAAACCATTTACCATACCTTCAGTACAAATTTGATCTGTTAATTGCATATGGGTTATAGAGTAAACTCCTGTTAATTGTATATGAATTTTTGTAATATGTCGAAAAAATTACTGTGACACGCACCAAATTCCCCTTATTTATCAACCTTTTTGGTCTCACTACATCCAATACAGGCATTTATTCTATTATATCTTGTTTGACAGAGCTCTATGAGCTCTATCAAACAAGATATAATAGAATAAATGCTCAGTTTACCTCCAGAACACAAGAAACTGACCAAATCCCTGTTAATTGTATACTCCTGTTAATTGAATAATTTTCACTGGCAAAATGGATATTCAATTAAGAGGATTCTACTGTATTTGGGTTCTGCATAGATTATCATTTTCCAGATGTTACATACATCACGCTGAGACCATTTCGTCTAAGCATGTTCATGACTCATTGTCTCAAGGACAAGGTTAATTCAAGGGCTTTTAAGGCAGTTTCAAATGCAGTTTAGACAATTTTGAGACTATTCCCACTGGTTCCGTATAACTTTTGCGTAAACCTACGGCAATGAACATAGATACCAGTTTAAACAAGACTAACAGTGACCCCACTGGCATGGCTGACCACGAAATATGACCTTGATCTGTGACCTTGACCTCCATCAAACAAACAAAAAAATGTGCGTGACACATCGTCTCCCCATAAGCAACCTGTATGCCATGGTTCAACAAAATCCAAAGAAGTATCTCAGAGTTATGGAGCATCTCATAGTTATGGAGTGGCTACGAAAATCTCCCCGATGGACGGACAGATGGAAATGACATACACTATATGCACCCGAAAAAATTTTCCGGAGGCATAAAAAGGAATATTTTTATCATCAAAAAATCGACAGAGAAATGTCCTAGAAATAAGCATATTTCCCCATCATGTAAAATATCTGAGAGTTTTATTTGGCAAAATCCTTTATTTTTAAGAATGCTTCGAGACTCTTGAATTTCTCTTGCACAGCATTCAACTGTGTGCAACAGAAACCAAAACTCTGAAGCATGTTTAAAGCTCAAGGATTTTCAAGATAAATTAGTTTAAAACCTCAGCACTCAAAATATTCTTCAGAACTCTTTGGGTTTTGTCTATTTGGGGAGTTCACTGGTTCCTATAGACCTTAAATGCAACGACTTTCATGGCTTGGAAGCACCACGGTAAACCCCAATATCTTCCATTGAGTGCAACAAGGTGTCATCTGTAATGCTAAAGTATTGCAGATCAGTGGAGCCTTGCTGCACTCGATGGACGAGAGCTGTGAATAAGGGGACATAATCATGCATGAACAGAGGGATTTTTACACGTGCCTTGCATGTCATCCCACAGGAAGCCAGAAATAAGCAGACTGTCATCTGCAAAATGAGGTCCCCAGAGGTGAATTTAGTCACATCAGGGTAGCACCACTAAATGTACCCTCTGTGAACCTCAATCTGAATCAGCGTCTCAAAACTGAACAGAAAGAGGTACCTACAGGATTTATTGGAACACTGTATGGAATAGCATCATCAAATTCTACCTCCAGTGACCTCATTCTGCAAATGTCAGACTGCTTATTTTCAGGCTTGTCCTACAGTATATAAACCACCAGATAGTAGTAGTCCATTACTACTTACTTGCACATTGGTTCTGAACTGCTACTTTGTTTGCATCCCTCCAGAATTTATTTATTGGTTTCAACAGTTACTTTCTGCATCTTTGGTTACCTGGTCACTCTCAGCATCTATGGCTATATCATGACCACAACACAGGTATGAAGTCAAGTTACAGTCAGTCATTATACAGTTAAAACTACAAGTCCTGTCTTGAAATGTGCACAAATATCATGTCGATCTGTGCGTTAATCTACGCGTTAAGACCATAGTAAGTCTATCAAATTCTGTACATATGGCCTGTGCACAAGCAATGTTTCAGCCAATGGACCTCCGGGTAACCCGGAGGTCCATTGGCAGAAACATTGCCTGTGTTTGTTATGAGTAACCAGGAGAACTTGCCGTGCTTTGGATGCCATTCGATATGGCAATTGCGCGTAATTCCTATGCGCAATCAATCCTAGATAAGCGAACAGTTCGTAGCAGGACTAATAGTTTTAACTGTACTTATGCTGCCCATTGCAGAGGACTTCCATCCCAGGCATTGGCTACTGGGTACCATTTTACTGGGAAGACCACAATTATTTACCACTGGAAATAAGAACTGTTTCTTTTCCCAGCATTCCCATGGGTCACCTACCCAATCAGTAGTCATTGATTTTATAAGCTTTTACTTAATCTTACTGATGATGTGTCCAAGCAAAACTATTCACTAAAATCACAATTCAAATTTTATTATGGTTTAAATTTTCACGTCAAAGACATACATAGCTTATGACCCTCACTGGAATGATCTAGCTGAGCACATTCCAATGAGGGTCCTAAGCTATTTTCTTAGGCAAAAATTAAAAAAAAATAGATATTAAAGAAAATGTTGGCAAGTGTCAAACTGGTCGTATTAGATAGAAGGTTAACCCCCTGCACACTGATGTCAAAATATCTAAATTTCAGGCAGAAAAAATTTCCCATAATGCAACTAGAAATTTAACCAATTCAATCTCGTTTGACAGAGCTCACTGAGTCTGTCAAATGAGATTGAATTAGTTAAATTTCTAGGTGCATTATGAAAAAACAGCTATCTGAAATTTTGGTATATTGACATCACAGTGAAGGGGGTTAAATTGTTTGATGGTTTGACACACAACAAATAAAAACCACAGGTCACAATATTATCAGAATTTAACATATTCAATAAAATACATTTTTTATACCATCAACTCTAAAAAAACCCACAAGGTATATTTCTTCGACTGAAATTTTCAACAAACTGTGAAACAGAAAATAATTTAGCAATCTTGCTCACATAAACAGCAATATTCTGTTCACAAAGCTACCACCATTTCAAGAACATAGTTTGCCTAAAATTAGTTTTCATCCTTGTCGTTTCCAACTTTTTATATTATGAAGCGAAAATCTCCGTAAGTCCCAAACCTCTTCATCCAGTACAGCAACACACTGCATGCAATGAATTATCCTATGTATGTTGATTGGTCAACAAACAATCACTTCTATTCTAGCTTTGAGTGGAATTTTCCTCTCTTGGCATTGTATTTGACAGATACAAATGAGATTGTGAATATACCACAGTGAAAGCCAGCCAAAGCAGAAGTTATAGTTTGTTTGTTGAAAGAGTTTGTTGAAAATTTCATTCTGAGAAGAGTCAAACCTTGTACATTTTTAGGGGTCCCACTAAATACCGAATCTGACCAAATCTGACTTGAAATACCGAATCGGACCCCAAAAAGATCAATAAAAGATACTTTCAACTTACTTTCTTACTATTCTGTGAGCAGCCCTCTGCTGAACAAACACTAATCGGTGATAATCTGATGTATGTTAAAACAAGTCACACGTCGGCGATTATCAAAGAGGCTATTTGAACCTGCCCGATAAATTGGATAATGGAACTCGTTCACGTACGACACCTCACAAATGACTCCAAAACACAAAATTCGCAAAATTTTTCTGTGACTTTTTCATTTAAAATGATTTTTATATTCACTAGATCACAGAATAGTAAGAACTTCAGTATTTAGTGACACCGATTTTTAGTGTTGATAGTTTGTTTATAAATATTCAGGTTTAACAACACTTTCAACAATCAGGTTCACATGGTGCCAGAGCATTGATAGTATAATATATATTTTATTGAATATGTTAACCCTTTACCCAACATAACGGCCAAAACCGGCCAGTGCTATTCACAAAAATCACCAGTTAATTTTCATTTCATTTTTTGTCTCAAAAACATAGGTTATGACCCCTCATTGGAACGATCTCGTCGAGCTCGTTCCAAAGAGGGGTCGAAACCTATGTTTTTGAGACAAAAAATGAAAAATATTAGTTATTCAAGAATTTTTTTTGCAAGTGTCGTCTGTTTTTCATGTTAGGTAAAGGGTTAACTTTTGATAATATGATGAGTGCCTGAGCTAACAACTGGATCAGCAAGTAATGGTATTGAAGTCAATGTGTCGGAAGTACCAAATCACACATGGTCTACTGTATATTTTAGCAATTATTCAACATTGCAACAATTCTTCCCAAATCTGTCTCTTTTTCCAGAGTAAAATACATGACTTCCCTTGATAAATTCATATGGCTTATTGCAAAGCTTTGTGTAAAAACAAAATGATATTTTTAACAGCTCATACTAAGAGTTGAGTTCAATGGTATTTGATATGTTGTTATGATAAAACTTCCATGATCAATCAGTGTATTTATTGGTGTTTAAGGTCACTACCAGCAGATGTGGCTATAGCATGATTGCAACACAAGTAGAGAGTCAATTTTAGTCAATCATTTATACCAATGCTGCCCACATTAAAGGACTTTCACTCAATGTGTTGGCAACCTGGTATCATTTTACCAGTAAAGCAGAACTTGTTTATCACAGTAAACAAGCACTGCTTCACTTCCCAGCTTCTGTGGTGATGTCTGAAATGCTGTGATGTAACACACTGTTAAAAAGGGCTCTCTGAGCTCTTTTTAACAGTGTATTACAGCACAGCATGTGAAACTCATGAAAATATGCCTCAGAATACTGGGTATCCCATCTCAGCATTTCCACTAAATATGGTAAACAGGTCCCTTTGACCGTATTTCTCATGCTTAAAAAGTCTCAAACAAAGGGGGAACAGTAAAATGTATGGGTTGCCTGAATCAAGTTAAGTAACATTTTTGTGGGGAAGGGGCATCTTATCCCTTTGAATACCAGCGGCCACTTTTCTGGCTAGGAAAATTATACATCATAATGTCATTAAATATGATGGCTGTTCAATACATGTGTGGGGTAGACCAACCAATATTTTCAACGTGCAGCTTCGGGGCTGCACGTTGAAAATATTGATTGGTCTACCCCAAATACTGAATATTGACTCTTCTAATTGCTGCCATTGAACTGGCAAGAAGTTACCACTAAAGTTCAAAGGGTTAATCAGTGGCATAGATACAGGGGGAGGTGTCAATCCCCCCCACCACCACAAAACATTATCCGGTAAAATATTCAACTCTTCAGGAAAATCTTGAAGCTATTTGTTGGTAAAATTTTGAAAAATTAAAGGAAAATTATTGATATTTTGGCTAATTATTGTATTTTTAGACCAATTTTCAATAACTTATTCATTTTGGGCTCCAAAACAGTAGAAATTTGGTTGCCCAATCTGAAATTTGTAAATAGAAAGTTCTGACAGCTCCACATCAGTGAAAAAATTCGCTCAAGCCAGAATTTCTCAGAAAAAGTACCAGAAATAACAACAGGCATTCAGCAGATGGGCAACTTGGAAACAGTCCATTTTATCAATGAAGTTTTAAACCAATGAACTATTTTGGGTTTTCTAAATCTTTTAAGCCAGAGTGTGGAGCCAATGGACCCGTGGGTGTGAGACAAGCATTTGTTGTGCTTTTTCTAAAACAAATCATACACAAAAATCAACTGACTGGTGAAAAATACATCCATGCAGAGTTTCATTTGTAATCCACTCACCCCCTAGATTTAGATGGTAATAGGGTTAACCCTTAAGGGATTTTTATATATTTTTGCTAGGGGAGCATGGTGGCTCAGTGGTAGACTGTTGGACGACTATGCGAGAGGTCCCGAATTCGATCCCATCCGGGACAACCACGTTGCGTCCTTGGGCAAGGCACTTTATCCCAGTTGCATACATGGGGGCATGATGACGCCTTTACTAAGGTGCACATGTCTTCAACCGCTGTAACCCTGCTTGAGCAGAGCTTGAACAGAGTTAGAATGTTGAGGAGCTGACAGTTGCTCGTCGATGCTCAGTAGTTCTCTCTGGCTTCCCCCACCCATAAAACTGTCACGGTCACAATTAGTCATTGTGCATAAATATGTGACCTTAAACACCAATAAATAAATAAATAATATATTTTTGCTACACTTTGACAGTCTATATCATGTGGCTTTGTAGTTGTTTTTAGGCAAGTCTTGGCTGCCTATATAGGCAGCCAAGACTTGTCTAAAAACAACTTTCAAGGCACGTAGAATGTAATTTGTGAGTTAACCCTGGTACTGCATATTGGGATGCCTGTTCTGTTGCAGGAAAAGTGATCAAAGTTGAAATTAACCCTTTACCTAACGAATCGCCCGCATCCGCCCGTGTAATATGCAAATTCAGCAGTTGAAAAAATTATTATTTTTCAAAAAATTTCCACAAAACCATATCATATGACCCCCTCTCGTTGGAACATGATATGGTTTTGTTGAAACTTTTTGAAAAATTTAAAAAAATGATATTTAAAATAATATATTTTGATATCGTCTGCGTTGGTCAAAGGGTTAAGCCCTTAAGGGTTAAAGAATGGGTTTATTTTGTAACAAGTACATATGCAGAAAAAATATTCTGTTTACCTATGTTTTACAGGTGAACTCAACTGCTGTTGAAAACCGATGCAATGTGCATAATATTTCAAGTGGAAAAAAGTTAGCAACACAAGAATGAAAGACATTATGTAGCTGTTTACATTAATCTTCACTCAGAGATAACCTCAGCTTTTAAAAAACACTTAACAAAGCTCATTTCAACAGTACTTTCTATTCAGACATACATTTTAACTTTACGTGTCTGATTGTGACTAGATTTCAAATCTCAACAGTGAAAGAAGCAAAACTGTTAAGGGATAACCCAAAAGCCTGCGATTAGCACAGGGTCTGTCAAAATTACTGAGTGGTAACACAGGTATCACCTAGTCAAAATTGAGGCAGTTTCTGTTTTACTTCTCTATGATTATTGCAAACAAGGTGGCACAATTGTGGTTGCTGAATGGAGAGCCTTAGAGTCCTGGACTAACCTACTGCATCTTGAAGTTGGTTGGGGAGGGGGGGGGGGGGGAGGGGGGCACAACATTGCCATTGCTAGCTTTCCTCTATTAATAATTCTAAGTCTTGATATTATTTCTTGGAAAGCCCTATGTGGAACTTTCTTTATGATATCATGGTTTGCAATTAACAAAGGAAAAATGTAATGGAAATGTTCATTGACATGAGAAAGTTTGAAGTGCATTATAAAATTAGGACAAATAGACTGTAGAATTTCATTATTTATGGCCAACATCTGCCAAATTTTTTTAGTGGTACCCCCAGACCCCAATGGAATGGACGACAGTCCGGCCAAACCCATATTTTGCATTTTCAAGTATATCTATGGCATACCATGGTAGTACCTCTGCCAGAAACTTGCATTCAAGGCCTGCATGAACCATGTCCAGTAGTTAGCAGTCTATGAAAATGGTTCAACCATTTCAGCAACAATATCATAACAGAAAGAAATGCACTAGCTGTCACGTTTATTGCCTCATACTGTAATTGAAAAACCAGGGCTGATTATATGTCAGTGGCCTAAATCATGTCTTCAGCAGCAGACAAGTACTGCTCTACTTCTCAGAGATTGCACTTCTTGAATTCTGTAATTTCCATATGACAAAAATTGACTATGTATGTAACAAAGATAAGAATAATGTGCTTTTAAGTTTTTAATATTATGCTGTTGACATTTCTCACAGATTAGATGAACATGGTTACTACATCCATATACATCCCTTTTCAGACCTTTAGATCAATCTAATTTGGGCGCACTGGCAAATATAGATGTGGCCTGCATGGTTGGAGAAAAAGCACCTGTTTTAAGTTTTAGGTACCCCGTCTTACAATGCTAGTTCACAACCCCTTGTTATAGGTCTTCACCATTATCACTGGTTCCCTCCCACCACCTTTTGACTTAAGTTTACTCGACTATCTCGAGAAGGCTTCTTAGTTTCCCAGTGTCGAGCCAAAGGTCTATTTGAAAGTAAATTATGCATGGCATTTACTGAGAAATGCCACAAACATGAATATAATAGATCTCAAGCTGTAAGTGCATGAACATATCGAATTCGCCACAGAAAAGCAATCGCCGTCGACAGTGTTGTATACGACACTGTCGACGCCGATTGCTTTTCTGTGGCGAACTCTGTGGGTTCTTCAAAAAATTATTTATCTGTTGCATTGTTTGATTTGAAGGTAAGCTCTAAGGTATACTGCAAGCATCAGGGAAACCTGGCCAAACTATATATTGCCGAAACACTGCAAAACTTTGGAAAAACTTTGAAACTCCGCATAATTTGGGAACAATTATCTTATTTGGGCACAGCGTTTACCATCGTTAGTTGGGAAGAATTTAAAGAATTTAAAGGCCGGTCCCTTTTAGGCATATAAATTTTGTAACCATTCACACAGGGAATAAAAACTACACAGGGTTGGGTGTTTTTCAGTTAAGTTCTTGGGGGTTTTTTTTGGCATACCAGAAAACCAAACCGCAGGACCCAGCAATAAATGGTTTTACTGTGTTTGTGCATAAACTGATTAAACTATCTTACTGGGAGGGAATTGGACTAGTAACCACAATCAGTCTTTCGATTTTGAGGTGCGTCATCGCGCTTGCATGTCATCGCACACGCAATTTTGAAAAGCTCCGCGCCACTGATGCCGCACCGCAAAAAGCAGCGTGCTACATGTATATAATTGCCTGTTTGAATGTTCAAATTTCCTTAATACAAATGGGGCTAATGCTCATCAAGCATCAATAGCACGTGTGTATGGTCTTATGCAGTAATATACAACTACATGGTACAGTCGCGGTGTAGGTTTCACTTTCAAAAGAAGTCCGGAAACTATATCGCAACTTCAAACAAGGCGATACATCAACAGTCGATGCCACAGAATGTCCCAATTTAAACATGATGAAATTGGTTCATTCCATATTATTCTAGTTACTGTTCCCAGTTCCAGTTTTTCCTTATTCAAACTGTGTATTCTACTTTCGATTCTGTGCGTGCATTTCAGTTTAGTTTTCGGATTTATTTTTTTAAAAAGAATGTTCGAAATAATGAACATGTATTGTGAGTATGTGATCTTTATTTTATTGTTATGACCCAATAAACGTGACTTAACATCACTATGAAAACAGGAATATTTTTTAATAAAATACAGCATGTGTATGATAGACTGTCTGTCACTATCATACACATACATGCTGTATTCTAATAAAACATTGCTGTTTCCGTAACTTTTTCACAATAGCTGAGCATTTCATAAGTCGGGAAAATGGCACTTGTGAAGTAGAAATGGCCCGCGCCACACTTGGCGCACCTGCATTTTACAAAATCGAAAGACTGCCCAATGGACTCTTGCCACTTGTTTTATGCAGCAATGGGGTGAAAACTTCATGTTCTCACTGTCACATCACACACTGTCCACAGGATGAGTCAAGAAGGGAGAAGATGTGACAATGAGAACACAACAAAGTTTAGATGAACTTGATTCATTTTAGTATGTTTTTTTCTGACTCAATAGGCTTAGCAACTGATCCCCTAGAATCCCTAAAAATGATCCAAGGGAAGTTAGGCTGAACCCAATACAGACAGGGTTTTTGTGGTGAGCAATGTCGCATAAACTATTGCAGATTTTGTCCAAGTTAAGCCTGGAGTGTTATTTACTATCCGTTTGCTACACATGGAACAGCTGAACTGAAAGCGAGTTTGTTTCCTGACAACGAACCAAAACTGAAACCGAATCTGAACTAGAGGCTCTAAAGAGCCTGTAATCGCTCACCTGGAACTACATAAAAAAATGTGATTTCCCACAGGCTTTCCATGGTAACTATGAGCAGCAATTGTGGCCATGTTTGCAACATTACATCAACATTACCTGAGGAACCATTAGTAGAAGGTGTCCCAGTCCTCAATCATGTGAAGTTTCAAAACATTTGACATTTGTAGTTTCTGAGGGGAAGATTTTTGAAAAATCCATCAGTCAGAATCAGAAAATGTCTCTAGTGGCCATATTTTCCAACCAATGGGAAGAAAACAGAGGATTGTTTGTAGAGGGCCTCCTATAGACCATTCCTGCAAAGTTTGGTTCACGTCGGCTCAGTAGTTCCAGAGAAGAAGATGAAAATGTGAATTCCCATACAGCTTCTATAGTAAATATAAGCTGCAATTGTGGCCATGGTTGCAACACAATCAACATTAAATGAGGATCATTGGTAGAGGGGGTCCCAGTCATCATTTATGTGAAGTACCAAAATATTTGGCCGGGCAGTTTCAGAGATGATTTTTGAAAATCCATCAACCAGAATCAAAGAATGCCTCTGGAAGCCATGTTTTTCATCCGATGGGAACAAAATGAGGATCGTTTGTAGAGGATCTCCCATAGACTATTCCTGCCAAGTTTGGTTCAGTCCGGCTCATCGGTTACAGAGAAGAAGATGAAAATGTAAAAAGTTTACGGACGACAGACAATGGATGGCGGACAACGACAGATGCCAAGTGATGAGAAAAGCTCACGTGGCCTTTTAGGCCAGGTGAGCTAAAAATGAAAACCTCCCAGCTCTAAAACTACAGAAGGAGATGCAAATTCCATTTACATTTTCGTGATGTGTGAAAAGCTTTACTGTCCAACACAATATAAGTTTTTGCTATTAAATGGAGATGAAAACTTGAATGTTTGTTCAAAAGAATAAGTCTGGAAGGACAATTGTGTTTGCACGCTGATTACGTCCACAAAAAGCAGGCATATCATAGGCCGGTTATATCCAGAAAACAAAAGCTAATTCTGTCCTGCATACACATTATTGGTTTCACATTTTGTGGATGCATTCGGCCTGCAGACATATTTAGAATTTCACATCTATTCCCTCCAAAACCAACACCTTTTGAAGCATCACAACGAGTAATCAAATATCTATTTAAATACATATATATGATTTGATTTGGTTTGGCAAATGTTCTCATGAAAATACCATCACAGAATGCATATTTTGTTTGAGTGATTATACAGAACACAGACATGTACAATTAATCATGTAATAAAACACACCCTAAGTGGAGTTTGTGGAGTTTCCATGAGACAAAATCATTCAAATTTTCAGAAAACAGCATAAAAAAAATAGGCAATGTTTCAGGCAATGGTTCAACAGGCCTGGTATTCTTAAAAATGGAGGAGGGCTAAAAATCACTCTCCTCAGATGGCCTAGGGGAGCGATAAGCTCTCTTCAAGCTTACAAAAGCTAAAAGTGGCAAAATGAAGTTGTACTATTAATGAATTCTGCCTAGTGGGCTTTGTACATTTTATTTGGTGCTGCTAACCAGGTAGTCTCTGTGAGATGGCTACACTGCCCCTCCCACACCTCCAGGCCTTGGTAAGGCCCAGAGGTGTAGGAGGGGCAGTGTGGCCATATTGCAGAGACCACTAACAAAGTAAAAATTTGAAAACCTGTGGGCTTTAGGAATAGGCTGTTGTGGTAATCATTATTTTCTAAGGCTGGGAGGGCTATTTTTTGCCCTCCTCAAAATGCCAGGCCTTGTTCAACCTGGAGGTCCATTGACTGAAAATGTGCATGAACTTTTTCACAGACATCAGTTATTGCAACAGTGGAGTCTCAGGTGTGTTTTGTTGTAATACAGTCTTCACACACACTGTATTACTGTCTGCATAGCACCAAACATCATAGTTTTGTAGCATATTTTACTGCGGTGTTCACCATGACAATGTACACAGCAGTATTAACTGAAGAACCATGACAATACTCACTGGGTATTAAACCTGACCATGTGACATCATTATATTCTCTAAAACTTCAGGAATCTATTGAACCTGTCTTCAAATTAAATCCCCTTCTCTCGATCTATTCCTCATTGGTCATACCCGCCCCTGAGGTGGAATACATTTATGAGAGAGAGTGAGAGATATCCAAGGATTAAAGTTATGAGATCAGCAGACAAAAGAAAAGAGAACTGGATTTTACATTTTAATGAAGAAATTCCAAGAATGAACAGTGGTCTTTCAAGCCACTCAAATCAACCTACCACTTGTACAGGTAAATCTTTACCTGACATTACTAAGAGGTTATGTCTATATTTTTGGCTAAATAATTATAAATTTTCATTATATGCATCTGAAAGACCTTATGAATGTATGATGGAATGACCTTGATGATTTCATTCCACTAAGGGACCATATGCTATACGTGTTGAAAAACATAATTTGTGCTATTCCAATATTGTAAACATTATACAATTGTTGGTAAGACACAGTTATCATTAACCTCCTGCACACAGATGTTGATATATCTAAAATTCAGGCTGCAAATCTTTCCCATAGTGCAACTTCGAATTGAACCAATTCAATCTTGTTTGATAGAACTCTTTGCCTAACATGAAAAGCAGACGACACTTGCCCAAAAAATTCTTGAACAACTAATTTTTTTCATTTTATGTCTCAAAAACATAGGTTATGACCCCTCATTGGAATGAGCTTGATGAGCTCATTCCAATGAGGGGTCATGACCTATGTTTCTGAGACAAAAAATGAAAAAAATAATGAAAATTAACTGGCGATTTTTTAGAATAGTGCTGGACGGTTTTGGCCATTACGTTGTGTAAAGGGTTAAATTCTAAGCTGCATTGTGTGAAAAAAAAAATGCTTGAAACTTCAGTATTTTCACATCAATTTTTTTTTAAGTATGTGAATGAAATTACTTTTGCAAATTTTTTTTCAATTTCCAGCTAACTATAAACAGCCAGTTAAGGTTTGACTAGAAAGCACAGTCAAGCACCAAATATGACAAAGTGAGATATTAAAAAAACTGGACAAGAATATCCAGAATTTTAATTTCAGAGAGGGGGGTTGGGGGAGAACACTGGGCTGGTGAATCAGACTTCTGTTTGGAAGACCATGGGTTTGAATGTTTCTGGCGTCACTTGCATATTAGTGTCAATCAGCAAAACACTTAACTCCACCTGCTCTTGTCTCAGCCCAATGGCATGATGTGGCATCCTAAGAGAAAGTATGCTCTAAACATATACAAAATTGAATGAGTTCTGTTTTTGACAGGCCAGAAAGGTGAAAAGTGTGACAGTTGCTTTCCACTGGTCAGTGGTCTTCTCTGGGTACTCTGGCATTCTCCCACCAAGCATGTTGAGTTTCTCCACTTAAAAACCATCCAAGATGATATAACCCCAGCTGTTGAGTGTCAGAATCCATTAATGAACAAATAATTATTTCAGTTTACAATTTAGTCTTTTATGGCAATAAAAGCCTGCTGTATATTGGACTTTTGATGTTTCCAAAGAACTTCTCTTACCTGACATACAAACAGTACGTGGAGAGTGGATTGTAACTAAATCACCCAGCGAGTGGAGTTATCACCCAAAGTATCACTTTCAAATTCTGTACATATGGACAAAAAACACAATCAAAGTTCCAGCCAATGGACCTCCAGGTGCAACCTGGAGGTCCATTGGCTGGAATTTTGCTTGTGCTTGTTATGTTTTGCAACAAATTTGCAATTATTACTTGGGTGGAATCTCCACTGTGCAGGTGATTTAGTAATACATGTAATACACTCTCCACATACTATACAGCTGAAAAGGGCTCTGAGAGCCCTTTCCAACAGTGTATCAGATAACTGCATTTCATCAGCTTAGTGGATAAAATTCCTGGAATAAGCTGCCGTATTCCACATCTTTCAAACAGAATGCTTTTCTGCAGTCAAGATCAAGCTAACCCTCTCCACAACGATAATGTCAAAATATTCAAATTTCAAGCCACAAATTTTTCCAATAATGCACTTAGGAATGTAACCAATTCAATCTTGTTTGACAAACCCTGATTGAATTGTTAAATTCCTAGTTGCATAATGGGAAAAAATACTGGCTTGACATTTTGATATTCGGACATCAGTGTGCAAATGGTTAAATGAGCTTAAGGTTGTTTTTTTTAAAAGTTAGTAAGGAAAGCTGAAATTGATATGCTGATATCCACTGGTTTACTGCAAAATGTAGAGACATCTGTTTACAAACATAATATATTCTGTATTTCACTGTCTACCATGTAACTGATGCAATGAACTAAAATGAACTGTGTACTTGCTAATTCGTGGTAGAGTTGTTCACAATCCATACATAGAAGACAAACATAGATTTTCCATGAAAATTTGTAGGCAATACACCATGAAACAGCACTATTTTGTTTGGAATTAATACTCCTGCAGTATGAAACAGTATAAGTATCTTCCATAATACCTTGGAAAACAGTATTTCATGAATGTCATAATTTTCTCTCAATAATAAATTACTAACAGTTTTCAATTTTCCATGAATATATATCACAAAATAAAGTATTTTCAAGTCTTTTACCCTTAATTCCCTTCAATGATGTCTCCCATTAAATGCATCCTTAGCTGGGAATAACATAAAAAAACTGGAAGAAAGACAACAAATTGCCTCAATTAGCAAAGATGATAAGATCTGTTATATAAAATTGGAAAGTGTGTGATTCAATCCAGCTAGAAATTCAAGCTTTGATTATTTCCCTTGATATGCAATGCAACTATAAATTTGCCTTCACAAGAGTGGGGCTACCCATCACAGGGCAGGTAAACAAAGGGAAAATGTTCATTTGATGGCTGTATTTCTCCCACTCCAGATTATGCAATAATGCATTATGTTTTATTTTACACTTGCATAGCAGTAATTTTTTTGTTTTACCATCCTTGTCAGTGAGGCCTACAAGGATACAGTTCTCAAAGCAACTAAAGATGGACGTCTAATACACTGCTGGCATATTCCTGACCCAGATAATAATTTTGTGCCTTTTCACAGAATATGCCCCTGTGAATTTGTATCACCCTTTTGTCAGTGTGAATTTGACTACAGTTTACCCTTTGCTGAATACAGACAATATCACAATTCATTATTTTAAATATCATTTGCTCAAATTTTTCAAAAAATTTCTGCAAAAGTTGTGTGAGCTTGTACCGATGAGGGTCACACATGGTTTTGTTGAAACTGGAGTCATTCCAGTGAGTGATCACATGATATATGGTTTTGTTGAAATTTACCAAAAAAAATTTTCCAACTGCTGAATTTGTATATAATGTGTACGGGTGCATCTGATTCGTCAGGTAAAGAGTTACTTGAATATTCCATTAAATTTGGATTTTATGAAAAAGTCAATAAATCACAAAACACGTAGTGGATCAAGTGTAAATTTAGATACCAGTCCTGTTACAATTCAGTCTATGGAAACAATATTCATCAGATATATTTATGTTTTAACCCTCTGCACGCTGATGTCAAAATGGCAAAGTTTTCAAAAGCAAATACATCCCATAATGCAGTTTGATATTTAACAAAATACACCTTGTTTGACAGAGCTCAGTAAGCTCTGTCAAGAAAGATATAGTTGGTTAAATTCATAGCTAAACAAGAGACAAACAGAGTGATGTGGAGAAAGTCCTGTTCCAGAGTTCAAGGGGTTAACTCTTTACCCATCATAATGGCCCAAACCAGCCAGCGCTATTCGCAAAATTCACCATTCAATTTTCCTTATTATTTCATTTTTTATCTCAAAAACATAGCTTATGACCCCTCATTGGAACGAGCACGGTGGCTCAGTGGTAGACTGTTGGACTTCTATGCTAGAGGTCCCGAGTTCGATCCCCGTCTGGGACGACCTGCATTGTGTCCTTGGGCAAGCCACATTATCCCGGTTGCCTACATGGGGGCACGATGACGGCGTGTACTAAGGCATACTGCACGTCGATGGTGCACATGTCTTCAACCGCTGTAACCCTGCTCGAGCAGACCTTCAACAGAGTTAGAATGTTGAAGAGCTGACAGTTGCTCGTCGATGCTCGGTGGTTCTCTCCGGCTTCCTCCACACGTAAAACTGTCATGGTCACAATTAGCCATTGTGCATAAGTATGTGACCTTAAACACCAATAAATAAATAAATAATAATTTACAAACTGAGCAGTTGAAAAAAAATGTTTTTTAAAAACTTCAACAATCTATATCATGTAACCCCCTCATTGGAACAGGCCTGCTGAGCTCATTCCATTGAAGTGTCGCATGATATACATTTGTGAAAATTGTCTGAAAAATTTGAAAAAAGGAATAACTGAAATATCAAATTTTATATTGGGTAAGAGGGTTAACAAGAGCCTATATTACCCCTTACAGGATAAGATATATAAGATATTTTTGGACCAGGCAGGAAAGCATACTTTTTAACTTTTAACCCCTTCACACTAATGTCGAAAAATCAAAATTTCAGTCTGCAAAGTTTTCCCATAATGCAGCTAAGAATTTAACAAATTCACTCTTGTCTGACAGAGCTCATGGAGCTCTGTCAAACAAGGCTGAATTGTTTAAATTCCTAGTTACATTATGGGCAAAAATTTGAATTTGAAATTTCAGAATTTTGACATCAGTGTGCAGAGGGTTAACATGCAGTGTATTTTTGGACTTTCTCATAAAATCAAGTCTTGGCTGCTATTAACATGAGCCAGAATTTTACCTCTATTAGGTATTAGGTCTTTTTCACTGGGTAGGAAAAGTTGCCCTAATGGGCAATGAGTTAACGAATGTTGCATAATGTTAAACAATATCATTTATATGCTTTTATGAACTTCTAGAGTGAATAAGTTACCAAAGTCACCCAACAAACTATTTATCGTTCGGGGTTGAAAACTCATGTTCAATTCATCTTCGAAATTTGGCATGCACTTCCTGTTCAAATGTTAACATTTGTGCGAGTTTATCATCCATTTGGAAATTGGAGGCGAAAGAAAATCAACCACCTTTACAGTTCCATCGACAGTTTTCCCAGACAACATGATGCAGTTATTTCTGAGATGATGAAATCCAATTTTCTTGAATACCACAATGGAGAACTATTTGCTTATCCATCTGATGAATTCAATGATAAAATATCTGATTGTGAAGGAGTTTTGTCATTCCTGGCACTGAAATGGTTTTATAAAAAGAAAGAACATCACAGATTTTTTTTTGCCAACTCGTCATAACCATGAGCCAGCATTGTTTTCAAGCACTGATGCAGCGTCCATACGCCCCATCACTCGAAGAATATTCATCAAGTCTGTCACAGCTGTCTCCTCACGGTGTATTGCTTCCCATAAATCAAGAATGTGTTCTGTAGGACTAGGCTTTGTAGCAAAGTAGTTTATATACCTGAAAGCACAGAGAAAAAATATTACAAGGTGCCAGCATAATTTTTAAAAAATTCAAACTCTGTTAAGGAATCTTCCAATACAAATTAACTATTATTTGTTGATGTTTAATGTTTGTTACAGCAGCAGAAATCCGCAGCCATTGGCATTAAATCATTTACATCACTCATTTTCAGATGTTTTTATGTTGCATTCTCTATCTAATACACACACTATCTTTCTCTCTCTCTCTCTCCATGGACACCACAAGCAAGGATGGGCCCCAGGGCAATGTTTAGAATGGTTGTTATGGGCCCAGAAAGCTCCAAAGACGTGAAGCAATAAGCTGGAAATCTCGGGGTCCTCTCCAGAAATCTTGTTTAAATTAGTGCTAAGAGAAGCATTTTCCTGCATTTTCTTGACAACATCTACTCAATTATTTCTTTACAATTTGGGTATTTTATTACCTGGATTTCTGTGTGTATGTTGCATTTTTCTGTCCCAAGCTAATAATGACCACCACAATGCAGGAAGGACTGGTGGGAAACCAATAAGCTGGAACAAGCAGGGTTTTCTCTATATGAATGGAACCTGGTCAGTAAAGCAACTACGTATTCTTGCCACCTCCACCTGCGTCGGAGGCCCCTACCAAAAGCCATCTTGCAACATTCAGCTCAGATGTGTCGACAGGTCAACCTATACTTTTTTAAAATACCCCAAATCCCACGCCCATATGCCCACTCATTGGAATGAGCCTGCTTATTCCAATGAGGGTTCATAAGCAATGTTTTGAAGCAAAAAATGAAAATGTTTAGTTGTTCAAGAATTTTATTTGCCAGTGTCATTTCTATCTGTGTTAGGTAAAAGGCAAACAAAAAAACAATCCCCATATATCAAATAATGCAATAATTATGAACCTGTGACAAAATCAGATATTTTTTACAAGGTTCATACACCCCAGGACAAAAAAAAATTCAAGGACTTTTCAAGGACATTTCAAGGACAAATAAGCATTTATCAAGCAGCAGTTTTTTGACAAGATTGTCATTTCTCAAAAATCTCACCTGCATCTAAAATCTATTTCTTGCACAATTGGCTGGGTGCTAGATTCTGGTCGGTGGTTACAAGTTATTCAATATTTATTTTATTATAAATCATTGGAGAGTGCCTGCAGGCACTCTCCAATGATTTATAATAAAGTAAATTGATGTGAAGAAAGTAGCATTTGCCACCGACTGTGCACTGAGTCTGCACAAAGAATATAAAGACTTGTTTAAAGTACTCTCAATTTTCAGTTAAATTAATGGTGACTTTCAGCACTCCACCAGTTATTTCCGATATGCATGTTTTCTTTCCTCATCTTTTAAAAAAAATTAAAACCAAATAAATTGAAAATTTGGCAAAAGGTTGGACTCAAATAAACAAGCTACAACGATGGCAGGAAAAATCCAAGGCCATTCAAGGAGTCTGACTGATTTTCAAGTACTTTTCAAGGGCACTATCTGAATATTCCAAATTCAAGGAGTTTGTCTAAAATTCAAGGACTTTTCAAGACTGTGCGAACCATTTTATATCACAAAAACTGCCATCATGCCCAAATAATGGGAGTTGAAAATATTTGACTTCATCAGGGTAGAAAACATAAGCCATTCCTACCTATCAACAGTTAGAGCTTGTGCTAACATTCTCCAGTCAGTACCCCTTGCATTTGGAGGATCAAGTAGCATACATAAGTGATTCTTTATGTGTGGTGGTAATCTGAAAAATAAAATGATACATTTGTACATATCAGGCCTGAAAATAAGCAGTCTGGCATTTGCAGAATGAGGTTCCCAGAGGGTGAATTTGATGATGCTATCCCATACAGTGGGCCAATTTATCTTCTGGGTACCTCTTTCTGTTTAGTTTTGAGATTAAACAGATTGAGGTTCACAGAGGGTAAATTTAATGATGCTACTCTGCTGTGCAGGGTAGCATCACTAAATTCACCCTCTGGGGCCCTCATTTTGCAGATGACAGTCTGCTTATTTTCTGTCTTGGTACATATTACAAAAGGCTGAAAGGGAGCACAGTGGCTCAGTGGTTACGACATTGGATGTAAAACCGAAAGTTCCATGGTTCGATTCCAATCAGGGGTAACTGTGTTGTGTCCTTGGGCAAGGCTCTTAATCCCAATTGTCCACAAGGGGGGGGGGGGGGGGGCAGGGCAGTGGCATTGTGTATGAGGACGTACTGCACATTGATGGTGCACTTGTCTTCAACCAATGTTAACCCTGCTTGTGAGGAGATGGTACATTGGGGAATCTGGCAGTTGCTTGCTCCAACACAAGGTGACCATGGCTGTCAAATGTGTCGAAAAATATCTGGGCACAATCCATGTACACAATATTTAGAAGTATATGGTGGCAGTAATTTATAAGATGTGTGGCAATTCCTTAATATGAACAGCCCCCATTTGCCAAGTCTGAAATACTGAATAAACTGGGATATTCCTTCATACCTAATTCAGTTATGTGAAATTGTAAATTAAATAAAAAAAAAAATAGGATCAATGTTTTAGTAAAATGTAAGCAAACAACCTAATTTTCAGATTCCAGAATGCTATCATCCTCAAACTATATAGATGCTTATAAAACAGTGATGGCAAGACCAGCCTCTTTCTTGATAAGTTTATGATCTGGTAACAAAACATTATAGTGGAATTGAGATTTCCAGAACAAATATTGCAAAATTTAGCCTGAATAAAAATACAAAACAAAGAAAAATAGCATCTGAGATCAGTAAAATATATTCACTTGTAGTGGCCTAGTTAAAATTTATGGGAGAGTTCCTACAGGCAAAATTTCACTTCAAAGATAATAAGAATCATATCCCTAGAATATGAAGCCTTCAAGTTGCTGTATCTGTGCTTCAAAATAAAGCCCAAATTTGGGCCTCTAGCACTCAAACAGTTAACCCTTTACCCAACGTAATGGCCAAAACCGGCCAGCGCTATTCACAAAAATCACCAATTATGAATGACCCTTAGTTAAATTCAAGGCCATTCCTTGAATCCAAGGCACCATGGGAATTCTATATAACCAATTAATTGCTATATCTAGCTGACTTCATAATAAGGAAGTTTTATCGCATTGATATTTACCTTAAATTATGACATGACGATGATTCTAATGTGACCATAGAACTGCAACCAGAACTGGAGTTGGATGTGACTGTTGACGATCGTTGTTGCTGCAATGTGGAAGATGGAGTTGAACATGATGGAAGTTTCTGAAAAAAACAAGTAATGCCCTGTACTAACCTGCTAATGAATTTTTTTATTCCTAATGTAGTATTCATACAACCTTTCTGATCATCACCATAGCAAGTGTGCATGTTCTCTGAGTTAATTATCATGGATTTGGTCACTTTCTGTATTCTAGAGCATCTATTCTATTATATTTTGTTTCACAGAGCTCATACAGTTCTGTCAAACAAGAAATAATAGATTACCTGGTGGAGTGCTAAATTATTTTTGGTCATCAAAATTTGTTCACTTTTCATATTTTTCCTTCCAGGTCACAGCCTCTGTCATGTCAGTGGAGCACCACGATGAGCTCGCCCCAGTGATGGGTTATGGGCTGTGTTTTGGGAGGGAAGTATTTGAAAAAATAATGAAACTGCAGATTGTCTTTTACATATGGTGCTGGTCGGTTTTAACCATTATGTTGGGTAAAGGTCTAACGTACTTCTGGTAATTTCACACCATTTTAGTTAAACAGTAAGGTGAACAGTAAATGCTTGTAATCCACTAGTTGTTGTATATAATGGTTCAGTCTGTGCATGTTTTGGTTCATGTTAAAAGGTGTCTTTCTCGAGTCCCCACATAGAATAGACTATCAACCTACAGAGCTCAATACAGAGATGAGTACACAACAGCAACTCAACCACTCTTACAATTTTTGCAAGAGTGGAGAGGCTGCGACACTGGATTTTATATAAAATGACATTCTTGCACCGACATAGTCACAAATTTGTACATGTACGTAAATTGATACGCATGTACCACCTCGATCCCATACCAAAACTCAGACGGCAGCTTCCTGCAACACTGTGCAGCTACAAATGATACTTCATATCAATAGGAATAACAAACTTTGTTATTTTTCTTTCTGTGTCATGTATAAAACTGCTTTGTAAAATTATTTCATGAAATATGCATTTGAATGTAATTAAAAACCGAAGATCTAAATAGAAAAAAAAAATTTGTTCACTTGTGTTTGCTTTATTACAATTTATGGGAGAGTGCCAAATGGCACTCTCCCATAAATTATAACAAGGCAAATCTTTATAGACTAAATAATATCACTTCAAAGATAATATGAGGCACTTCCGCTGAATATGAAGCCTTTAAGTTGTGGTACCTTTAATTCAGAATAAAGCCCAAATATGGGCTTCCAGCATGCTACCAGTTAACAGCTTGAATTTATTTATTTATTTATTGGTGTTTAAGGTCATATACTTATGCACAATGGCTAATCATGACCATGATAGTTGTTTTACGGGTGGAGGAAGCCGGAGTACCCGGAGAGAACCACCGAGCAGCTGCCAGCTCCCCAACATCGTAATTCCGCATTGCAGCACAGGCAGGGTTAGATTGGTTGAAGACATGTGCACCATCGATGTGCAGTACGCCTTAGTACTCGTCATCGTGCCCCCATGTGGACAATCGGAGTTGAGTGCCTTGCCCAAGGACACAATGCGGGAGTCTGAATTGATCGCTCAGAAGGTGACCCATCCAATGATTAACCGGGCTCGACATTGCTTAACTTCGGTGATCTGACGAGAACCGGTTACCGCAACGCCACCGTGCCCCCAACTGCTTGGATTCGATGTACTCAGGCCAAACAGGTCTATGAGCAAAGGGAATTTAGTGACTGTCATGGTAATTTCTCAACATATTACAAGATTATTTATTCTATTAACAGGCATTTACTTTGTAACAAAAGTAGGCTAAATGCTTTTGTGCTTATAAGTTATATTCAGTTAACAGGGTTATTCAATTAAGAGAGATCAAATTAAGTGGACTCCACTGTACTGATACCTGGCAAAAGCCAGAACTGCTACTGTAAACTGGCAACTACAGTAATGTGATTACGAAAGCAGTCCCTATCTCGATCATTGGTAGTGAAACACTTATACCAGGGGGTTGAGTCTTCATAAACAATATATTACGAGACTGAATTAAGCAAAAAAGAAACAAAAATAGCATCTGAGATTCAATGTTCATGAACAGTGGAGGCCACTTAATTGAATACGTCTTCATAGAATAATCCTGTTAATTGCATATAACTTCCAAACACACAACCGTTTGCCATACCTTCAGAATGACATTAGACCTGTTGATTGCATATAGATTATAGAGCAAACTCTGTTAATTGAATAAAAAAATCTTGTGATATGTCGAGAAATTACCCAGACAATCGCCAAATTTCCCTTGGTTGTAGACCTCAGTGTATCCAATAGAGGCATTTATTCTATTATATCTTGTTTGGCAGAGCCCATTGGCTCTATCAAATACAATATAACAGAGTAAATGCTCAGTTTATCTCCAGAATACAGAAAAGCAAACAAATCCGTTAATTGAATGCTCTTGTAAATTGAATGATTTTCAATTGAATAGTGGCTAATCAATTAACAGGGTTCCACTGTACTTATTCGTCGACAGGTTTGAAACAAGCTATTAATTGAAAATAGAATGTGTTTTGATTGTTGGAATTCTCTCTAAAAAAACACAATGAGGAGTCTTAAGCTTAGTTTTAATAGCACTGGATGGTTTTGGCCATTACGTTGGGTAAAGAGTTGATTTTGATGAGATTTACACTAAGGCTGTACAGTGCACAGGGTTAGTTATTCAGTTAAAAATGCAAATTTTTTATAACCAGAAAGTGTGACTAACCTTGTGCAAAGCACAGGGTTAGTCACATTTTCTGGTTATAAAAAAAATTGTAACTGCCATATCACACACTACATGAAAATATATATTGACTAAGGTTGTAAAACTGTACAGGATAGTTGGTTACATGTTGTTACATAGGGTGCAGGATTTACGGAATGAATGGAAATACTTATAGAGGATTGTGGAAACTTTTTTTAAAGTGAATTCCCAAAACGAAAACATTTTCTATTTTTAATAAATAGCATGTTTTGATTATAAAACAGGGTTGTTTGGAGGAAAGCACTTCAAATCAGACAAACGATTTTGAGCAGATCATGATTCTCTTTATGTGCAGGTACTTAAAATTCATGTGTGATTCAGAATCAATTAACACAAAGGATTCTTGTAAGAAAGAAAAAGAGAATCGACTTTGATTCACATGAAATGTTCATTTGGTTCTTTCCTAGATTCTAAAAGTAGTTTTAAAAAGCCAGAATTCTTATTCCTTGCACCCTCATTTAAAGGTGACAAAACTTCACTTACAAATGTAGCAGTGGTGTCCAGTGAAGTCTTGGCTGCCTATATAGGCAGCCAAGACTTTGCAAGACACCACTGTCATGGTAGAGTAATTTCCATTAACAAGACCACAAAAACCCCTGCTTGTTGGAACATGTGTTCTGTTCTTCCTGTATGACAAGAAACTCACAAAAATTGAAACTGGGTCCTTAAAAGGTTAAATTTTCTTAAGTGTATAAATATTATGGAAAGCTGGTTGTGACATGCTTTTTGAGAAATGCTTTTTTCGAAATTCGAAATGCTTTATGCCAAAATAGCAAAATGCAAATGCATTTTTCTGTTTGCAAAATGTTTTTTGCGAAATGCTTTTTGCTAAATGAGACATGCTTTTTGCTAAATGTGAAATGCTTTTTGCTAATTCTGAAATGCTTTTTGTCAATAACGAAACAGTGAATATGCGGATATCACTAAAAAGTGTTGACTGCATGATGCCGACTGTGACTCAGGAAAATATGCAGAGGGAAAGTGTTTTAGTTTAAACAACAATGTTTTATTTTATATAATGCAAGATCCAATTTTGAAACTATTTTTATGTTTTTAATTCAACAATATCTGAAACATGTATTTTACCGTTTTAAATAGATGCCGAATAATCTAATGTTCTTTTCTAATTTTGGATTAAGTTAATATAAAAAGAATGAATTCTGTAACATTAAACATGTTTAGATCTACACCAATTTACTTCTAACTTGGACGAAAAAGTTGTGATTTATTCATTTTCTTATTATCAAATCATGACCTACGCTGCTACTGTTTAATATGCATATAAATGGACAATTCGCAAAACACATTTAGCAAAAGGCATTTCGTAAATTGGAAAAAAATGCATTTCGCAAAAAGCATTTTGCACTTTTAATGGCATATATACAAGTTGCACTCGCATGGGTTTAACAGTATTTACAAATTCTATATATTTAAGAACTGAAAACTGATTCTCGCAATCGGAATTTGTGGAAATAAAAACTGATTCTTGCAAATATTTATTTATTTATTTATTTATTGGTGTTTAAGGTCGCATACTTCTTCACAATGGCTAATCATGACCACAACACGGAGATAAAGTCAAGGTCAGTGAATCGTTTATACCCCATGTTGGCTATTTTAGAGGACTTGCACTCCAAGCATTAGTGACTGGGTCCTATTTTACCAGTGAAACAGAGCATTTTGTTTCCCACAGTAAACAAGCACTGCTTCGCTTCCCGAGGTTCCCACGGGGGTATTCTCACTAATCGTGACAAATTTCAAGGCCTGCTGTGCTTGCAATCACAGCATGGTATAAAGCACTATCAGTGTAATTTCACTTTAATTCCAGACTATCATTAGAATACAGCACAAACATCACTGCTAAATCATGAAAATGGAAGACCTAGATACCAATGAGGAAATTTTGACTTTTATGCCTAATGTGGAATTTTGAAACTCCCACTGCAGTGAAGGACAAAACAAGACTAACAGAGTGACCACCCAGCCATGGATGCCCCCGAACTATGACCTTGATCTGTGAGTTTGTCCTCCATTGAACAAAAAAAAAATTTCTGTGCGACACATCGTCTCCCCATAAGCAACATGTATGCAAAGTTTCAACAAAGTCCAACAAAGCATCTCAGAGCTATGGAGTGGACATGAAAATCTTCCTGACACACAGACAGATGGATGGATGGAAATGACAAACATTATATGCACCCCAAAATTTTTTCGGGGGCATAAAAATATTAATAACATCTGTACACTGCTTTAGAGATAGAAGAGTAACATTGTTAGGTTAATAAGGGTTTGGTAATTAATATATACACTGTAGTCATGTGCTCCATCATCACTGTGTTTTAAGGAAAGGTCATGTCTCTGATGGTTTACTGGTAGAACTATTCACAAAGAAAAGAGTTTTGTGGTTGCTGAGATTACCACTGTGTCTTTGTATACAGACAAACACACGTCCATATCTCAATAAAAATACTTCACATTTATTTTGAAGAATTTCCCACAGTAATATCATAATTACAAATGACCATGTGCCCTGAGCTGGCATGCCTGTACATGCAGAGACAAAGAACAGGCAGCTTGCATATTAACAAGATTGAAAGTATGTGCGCTTGATAAAATATGTGACTCTCTTCCTGCCATCAGTTTGTCTTTTCTTAACAGCAGTGCTTCATTTCTGTCAACACGAGGCAAATAAAATATAGTGCACCTATAATTATTTAATATTTAGAGGTTATTACTTGGTTAGTTTCATATTGGCTGAGATATCCGCCCAAGGTAACTTCATATCAGCCTGAGACCGAAGGTCTAAGGCTGATGTGAAGTTACTGAATTTTGACCAATGGAAATACTTTTACCCTCTAGCAGTCACGATCCTTTACAGAAATTACCCAAGCAGCTTATTCAAATAACAGATCACAGCATGGTCAGGGATTAGAAATGATTTTTTGTGTAATATAATCCATGTAATATGCAAATTAGACATCTGTAAATTGATATTTTGTTTTACATCAATCGTGTGTATTTATTTTAGTCATCAAATAATTTTAGTTAATTATGGACAATGACACGCCTTCGATAATAACGGTGATCATGTAATTGCAAATTACTATTGGTTAATCATAAATCAACTCTCGTGTTTCATTATAACAGTTGGCAAAATTTACAATACTGTTATGAACACCTCTGAGTATTATGTGAACACTGCATGCTTACATGTACTGGCTATGTGTTATATTTAAGTACTGATCTGACTATAAACAAACTATTAATTAAAATGTAGACCTTAATGGCCATAAAATAATTTTTTGGTGTGATATGTCCAAAGGACATACCACACCAAAAAATAATTTCACAGCCTATGGGTGAAAGTTTGGACTAACATGGTAGATTTGCATTTCGACTTCAGACATCTTAGAAATTAGATGATAAGCATGGATACTTACATTCAGATAATTTATAGTTAACCCCCTGCATACTGATTTCAAAATATCTAAATTTCAGGCAGGAAAAATTTCCCATAATGCAACTAGAAATTTAACCAATTCAATCTCGTTTGACAGAGCTCGTTGAGCTCTGTCAAACGAGATTGAATTGGTTAAATTTCTAGATGCATTATGGGAAAAACAGCTTCATGAAATTTTGATATATTAACATCAGAGTGAAGGAGGTTAATAATTTTTATACAATGATTACCTATTCTACTATATATAAAAAGCCTATGACATAAATTTTAGCTTTACACACCAACCGTGGTGAACATGCCAGCAATGGGATTTCAGTAATTAAAATTTACACCTACAGTGGAACTACATCCAAGTTGATCTTTGGTGACGTTGACCTGAATGCGAACTTGTTTAAATTTATCGCACGTCGCCTCGCAAAGAGTGAAATGAAAGTGGCAATTATTTATTACATTTTTAAATGGGTTTACCTCATAAGATGCCAAAAATTAACAAACATATATTGTCTCATGTTAATAAAGCATCCAAAATTCGAAATAGTATGTTATTATGTTATTAAAACGAAAAAGGCTCCGTTTCTTTTTCCATTTAGTTGCGTAGATAAAATTGACAGCGGAAGTACCGCCATCCGAATCTCATGTAAACAAAAACAGATTAATACGTATGTATGTCTGATGTTCAGTAAAATCGAGAAAAAATATAGCGACTCTTAATAATCTGATGATCATGGTATAAATAAAATATACCCAAAGTAGCTTGGTGTACCAAATGTTCACCACTCATGGTGAAGTGGTGTTAACCACACACCAAAGGCTCACGGTTAACACCACTTCACCACTAGTGGTGAACATTTGCTACACCAAGCTACTATGGGTATATTCTATATGTACATTCTGCATCTGTCTATCAGAATCAAGGATTGACATAAAACACAAGAATTGTTAACAATAGCCTTAGTTGAGGGTTACATATGAAGTTATATTTAGTCCCAACAAGAATTTTCATGATCTTCTTGCCTTGCACCTTTCATTAGTCTGCAACATAGGGAGGGAAGTGACTCATTGGTTATGGCAATAGACTTCAAACCAAGAGGTCCATGGCTGGATCCCCACTGGAAGTAACTGCATTGTTCCTTGGAGAAGGCACTTAATCCCAATTGCACACATGGGAGCACAGTGGCAGTGTGTACTAAGTCGTTTGGCACATCGATGGAGCACTTGTCTTCAACCAATGCTAACCCTCCTTGTGCAGAGTTAGTACAATGGGAGCCTGACAGTTGCTCGCCATGGTATAGTAGTTCTCTCCAGGTACTCCATTTTCCTCCACCCATAAAACTGTTCAGCAAGAGGTCACCTGGCTGTTGAAAGTGTCATTAAACTCCAATAAACAGAAAAAAATGTCTGCAACATGGTGTCACAGATGCTTCCATAAAGGTCCTGTCATCCAATATATGTTCGTGCAATGTGCAAAATATCTTGCATGTGAAGGGTTGGCACAAATTACTTTGTGCAATAGACCTAAGAAAAAATTCCATTATATGGTAGTTATTTATTGCACCCTATCCACTGGTAAACTTTAGTCCTTTGTCTATAACCAGACTCTTTCTGCTTGCAATTAAACACTAAGCAGACAGCTAGCACTTGAGTCTGTATCTTTCTTGTCTAAAAACTGGCCACTTGAGATTTAATTGTTATGCCAAGAGATACTTGAACCTTTTCATACAATTGGTCTGTGCAATGCAGTTTTATTGTAATAAAAAACAGCACATTAGCAGTAAACTGGTAAGAAAAGATAACATTCACTTTGCTGATAGCCAGCACAGAATACACTAATGATTTGATCACCCCCATTTTAAATAAACCTATTCAATCATGTGTTACAGAATAATTTTATCTTACTGTATGTTTGGAGTAGATTACCCATGAAACGAAACTGATGTACATTGCAGTTTCCAACAACACGTACCGAAATAATTCTGAAATTTCAAGCAGCAAATTTTTCTCTTAGTTCAACTAGTAATTTAACAATTTCAACCTTGTTTGACAGAGCTCACTGAGCTCTGTCAAACAAGATTGAACTGGTTAAATTCCTGGTTGCATTATTGGAAAATTTTGCTGAAATGTTGATATTTCGATATCAGTGTGCAGAGGTTTAAATCTTTCATTGTAGTGATTCTGTGCAGAAAACTTAAAAAAGCACAAGCTATGTTTGAGCAAAGGCACCTCCATTTTGGTCAACTGTTTGAACCCTGAGGTCCAATAGATGACACTTTGCTTGTGCTTTCTAAAAAGATTTTTTGCACTGAATATGAGTCATGTAAGGTGGAAACTCCACTCCACTGGTACTAGATGTGATTTCATTCCACTTTTCTGACAGCAAACAAAGAACTGACTTTTTTGTTTACGGTATCTGAAAAGTTCAAATTAATCCAGCAGCTCAAGGATTAGCCCTTTATCATTATTTATTATTTATTTATTGGTGTTTAAGGTCACATATTTCTGCATAATGGCTAATCATGACCACGGCAGTTTTATAGGTGGAGGAAGCCGGAGTACCAGGAGAGAACCACTGAGTAATGGTGAGCAACTCTCAGCTCCCCAACATACTAACTCCACACAAGCAGGATTTGTATTGGTTGAAGACAAGTGCACCATTGATGTGCAGTATACCTTAGTACACATGGGCAATGGGGGTGAAGTGTCTTGCCCAAGGACACAACACAGTTGCGACTTGAACAGAGGACCTCTTGGCTTGCAGCCTGCACCAGGACCTACTTCTACCTACCTACCTACCTACCTACCTACCTACCTACCTACCTACCTACTACTAACTACCAGTACAGTCACTCTGCATCAACATTTTGAAAAATTTTCCACTCTGATTGGAGGGCACAAGGGTTGGTTGGTGGGTGTGGTGAGAGGAGAGTTGGGGTGAGGGTAAGGGTAAGGGGTTGAGGCAGGGGAAACCCCTTTAAGTATCCATCCCTAGTTGGAATTTTCATAGATCTACACCCCTTCATTGAAAACCTCCTAGCTACGTCCCTGGTTAAAATATTTGGATATCATGTATAGAGAGTTATAAGGGAAACATATGGAAATAATAGATACTTCACCAACATGAAGAAAATAATACATTCAGGAACTTAAATGAAATATGAACTTGGTGACTGAAGAACCATTTTCCATCTCACAGGATATCACAATTACCTTTATGAGTGTTTTATGCCATACCATACACAAACTAGAGAGGAGAACATCAACAAAACCATTACAACCCACTTGCATTGTTTTTATTTCAACATATTTTTCTACTTAATATTAATTTTACTGGCCTCAAATTGATTATGGCTTCATCTAAGAACAAGTACAAATCGCTTTCATGGGAGTCGATACAAGTAATCAGCCGAAATAGAAGAATTTTTACAATTTGGTCTAGTTAATTAAAGGTACTTGAAATAAAGAAGGATCAAAGCATTACAAAAGAAAAATTCTGGCATCAGACCATTGTTGATGATTTTTGCAAAGGCAACTGAGATTTACAGTGGGAGCTGAAAAATACTACACACCAAATGTTTTGAACCACTCCAAATATTTTGGAATAAATTTTTAAAACTTGAAATAATAATAAAAAAGCATTATACCACGTGAAAGGTAATTAATTCAATGATTGACAAATGAATGATCTTTTTGGGTATATTCATTTTGGGCTGAAATGGTTGGCAGATTTTCACAACCAACTGACCGAGTGCTATAACCAGATAATATCTGGGTATCTGTAGCCATTATTGCGCTAAATATGGGATCAAAACTATATGGATTGGAAACCAGTATTCGCAGAAACTATTCTCAACAACTTTCGTCTGTATACATACTACGGAGTAGTTTTTGCAATTACTCAGTACTAACAAAAATTGCTGATCATTAATGAAGTCTTGAGTGCCAAAGTCGATTATTTCTCAATATATACAACACAGCTTCAGTGTATAATCTATCCCAAAGGAGAAGCATCTGATTTACTATGTTTTAACTGTGGAATGACAATCACCATCGATATTTTGGATAACTAGGTGATGGTTTTTCTAATCGGTTAGGTAGGTAACTGGTTTCAAACCAGTTACCCTGTTAACCATTTCAATACCATATTCATTGAAATGAATCAGTGGTATCATCCATCATGTGCACGAGTTGTCGGTATCCAAAAAAACATTTTTATTACTCGGTATCGTGTGTGTCCACCTCTGACTTGCAAACACACTAGACACCACTGCCTCAGACTGTGAGCAGGAGTACCAATTTGACCCTGATCAATTTGATCCCATTCCTGAACAAGAATGTTACACCAAAATTGTTAATCCTCCCTCCAGCGCACATGCCATCATGACTACTATCTTAATGTTACCCAAGGATAAAGACTCTCTCATGAGAGGAGACTATTCTCCTCCAGGGCACTTCCAAGACATGTTTAAAGTATATCAAATTGCAGATTAAACAGATCTAACAATGAAATACACAAGAGATCTTATGCAATACACATTGCGAGTCAATTTGAATTTTCAAAACACTATACATCTAGCTGGTATACTTACAATACAGTCGCTGTGTACTGGTTGTAATCCACACTTTGTCAGTGATGTCCACGCATGCGTTTACCAGGCAATAAAAAATCAGCAACAGCAAAACTTTAATTAATGAAGCACCTGGTTGTACACACAGCTTCATTAATTAAACTTTTGATGATTATTCCTATAATTAGCATTTGGAATTCAACATTATTGCGTTCATGGAAATATTGCCCACCTGTGGAAAGTGACCAGTCCACAGCAGCCATACTGTATTGGCCACTGTGGTAGACAAGGGTGCATGCAGACCAACTTCAAATTTAACATTTTCTTGTGAAACTATTGGGATCTGTCTCATTTTTCATAAAATATTTGGCCAAATACACTTTTCAAGAAAATTTGGGAAAACAGGGGTGGTTCAAAACATTTTGTGCACGGTATTAGTCATAATAGATAAATGTATGGTTCTGCAAATTTCAAATTTTGGGTTGAATTGAATCCTGAATCAAATCAGATAGAGGATTCCAAACTGAATCAAATTTCAAATTGAATTGAATTTCACCACTCTTCAATAGATATTGATAAGCACTGCAACTTTCACAAGCATCAGTATCCACTCAAGCCCATACAGTGGGCCAATTTATCCTCTGGGTACCTCTTTCTGTTTAGTTTTGAGACCCTTATTCAGATTGAGGTTCACAGAGGGTAACTTTAGTGATGCTACCCTGCTGTGCAGGGTAGCATCACTAAATTCACCCGCTGGGGACCTCATTTAGCAGATGACAGTCTGCTTATTTTCTGACTTGGTGATGCATCTGTTTGGGCAAATCAATCAGAGAAGTGAAATTTTCCAAAGTAATCAAAGTATAGTTTCAGTAAAGCTGTGGAATAGGGTACTCTTGTGTTCCAAATAATAATACCCATGCTATTAATTTTTAGAATTTTTTCTTCTCCATATGATTTTTATTTCTTTATTTATTTTCACCATGTTTGACTGTGAGCCCATCATTCAGATGTGTTATTTTGATCTAAATTTTTAAAATTTTGCCACAAATAGACAAAGTCAGAGTTATTTGAGAATTTTGAGGTAATTTATCCACATTATGGCACATGAAATGTTTCAAAGTCACTTTGAAACTGCAGTATTAACCAGCAATATTCCACCCTGTACTATTATTCAACCCTATAATATTATTTTGTTTCACCAAATTTTCCACCCTGTACTATTATTTCAACCCATACTATTATTTGGATCACAAGAGTACTCTGCAATTTGTTTAAAAAATACATAGTCTCCTAAATATTTCTGTTTTTATTTTCATCATATTCCCAACAAATAATAATAACTCTTTTTATGTCCAACAATGTCATATTTATAAGTTATTTTAACCCTATTTCGTCCTGTAAAACATAACATACTGAGAAACAAAATCTCCATCTTGAAGTGGACTAAAATGGGAGACAACTGTAATGGTTTAAGCAGTAAGATTAAGGGTTAGCAGTGGCCCCTTAACTCTTACCCTTCCTATACAGATCCTAATGACTTCTCCCAAGTTTGAAAACATTATTTCCGGTAGCAGATGGTGCATTATAATGCAAGCAGAACCCTTCCTATACAGACCCTAATGATTTCTCCCAAGTTTGAAAAAATTTTTTCCGGTAGCAGACGGTGCTTTATAATGCAAGCAGAACACTGACAAAAAGAAATGGTTTTGCCATGCAATGCATCCTAAAAATCAACATATAAAAGTGACACAAAAGGCTTAAATACATAGTTTTTCCACTGAATTTATTTGAAATACAATCGAGAAAAATGAAAAATGATAAAAAGTTGAGGAGACTAAGTATTGTTTACATAAATTGCCGAGTCCTCTGTTCTTTAGTTTTATCATAGTTTCTAAAGTGGAACCTCCTTTGCCTCTTCTTCTATCATCAGGTATCCCATACAGGAGACCTGATGACAGAAAGAGAGTTTAAGAGGAGACATAATTTTGAGATCACCTCGATGATTTAGAAATTTCTGAAGCAGCACAACTCAAATCGATATGAATCACTGGGGCAATTGCAAATTGAACTGAATTTCAAAGATTCACAGGGTTACAGACAGATGACTCTTGGTGTCATATGTAACTGAAGCAGTGGTAGAGGCCCACATTGGCAGTGTTGTTGAAAATAACTACAGCCTCAAAAGAGGCTCGATATTCTTTGAATGTTCTCCATAGTTACTTAGAAGCAGACAACTATTGAACCTGGAACAGGTGGCTTTTCTGAAACACCTTCACACATGGAACCACCCTGCCTACAGTTGGGTAAGTATCCTCAAATGCCTTTGCTTAAAACACAAAATAGGAGATGCAGGTCAAGGGCAAACCTTTGACTTTTCCAACTGAAGTCCAGTGTGCTAACCAATGAACCATTTGTGACACTACTCCAAGTTAGAAAGATTCTAAACAACTACACTATCCATTTGTTTACCTTGGTCTGGACATCATAACACGAAAAGACTACAACACTTGCAAAGAAAATTCTTGAATAACTAAAAATGTTTCATTTTTTGCATCAAAAACATAGCTTATGACCCCTCATTGGAACAAGCTCAATGAGCTTGTTCCAATGAGGAGTCATAAGCTATATTATTGTGACAAAAAAATGAAAAAAATAATGAAAATTGAATGGTGACTTTTGTGAATAGCGCTTGTTGGTTTTGACCGTCACATTGGGTAAAGAGTTAGGCCTGTCTGACTGGTGTCTAGTCCCTTTTTCCTTGAGTAAACCCTGAACTTACCTCTTTCAAGTTGACATTAACATTTAGCACCTGTCTATTGCTGAGTATAGCCTTCTGATACACCTGTATTTTACAGTTCAGTTTATACTGAGCATTCTCTACTGACTCCAGAGAAAATGAACAATGTAGATTATTCTGATTGCCACTCCATATATGTCGAAAAGGAATTTCCTAGAAAACATAAAAAAGAGAAAAAAAATTATAAAAGAAGCAAAATTATTACAAAGGATGATTCAATGTCATTCCCAGCATTTTTTTAAACTGCTGATGACTATCACATAAACTAAGACAGTTTTATCTTTTATCTAATCCTACAAAAAAAAATTCAATATTTTCTCATCATACAACTGGGAATTTTAACAATGGGGAAAAATTGTTATGTTACTAAATAAAGATATTTTGACATCAGTGGACAGGGGTTAAAATCATTAAAGTTTAACAATTTTCTGAAAAACGGTTGTAATAGTCTCTTTGTATTAGTGGTCAGAGAGATATGGGAGAAAATTAAGTGACCTTAACTGAATGTTTCATATTTAAATGCAAAGTAAAATTTAAGTTAAAAAAAGGGAATATTTTCTGAAGCTGACTCAGTTAATAAGATTATTAGTGATCAAATGTGGGAGTGTGGTGGTGCTGCTGTGGTTAGAGTATCAGACTTCAAATGCAGAGGTCCACGGTCTGATCCTAACCAGGGGTAACATCGTTGTGACCTTGGGCAAGACATTTAATCCTGATTGCACACCTGGGGGCATGGTAGCACTATGTACTAGGGCATTCTGCACACTGATGATGCACTTGCCTTCAACCAAGTGGAGAAATGGAGGAATCCAGTGTACCCGGAGGAAACCCTTTGCTCGTCACTGTGCAAAGGGTTTTCTCCAGGTACTCTGGATTCCTCCACCTGTAAAACTGTACGACACGAGGTGACCCTGTTTGTTGAAAGTTTCGATAAACTCCCAATAAATAAATAAAATGATCAAATGTGTGGCAGATGATCAATGTAATCCAGCCAGTTAACCCTCTGCACACTGATGCATAAATATTAAAATTTCGATCTGTAAATTTTCCCCACAATGCAACAAGGAACTTAACCAATGTAATCTTGTTTGACAGATCTCAATGAGCTCTATCTGCCAGAAGTGTGCAGAGGGTCAATTCAACATGAGAATTTGACAAGAAGCAATTACAGCTTATCAGAAAAAGTTTAACAGTGTATACAAACAAAACAGAAAGTCTAGTAAAGGTTTGTATATTTTGCTTGCCATTTTCTTTCAAATTCTCAGGTAAAAACTAGCAGTTGATAAATCTGCCCCAAAAAACTAAAATACATATAATAAGGCCATCAACAATTATTTGTAAAGAAGAAGGATAAGAAGAAAGTTGAATGTGTGAGTTCAGGTATTTGTAGCTGTGCTATGATCCAGTGCTATGCCAAGTAAGTCATAGTTAGTTGCCCATGTCTGAAATTGTCCGATGGTGGCATTAGAAAATAAGCAAACTATGAATAAAAACCTGTTTTTTTTAATTTGAAAAATTTACTAAAATGCAACTGAAAGCTCATTTTGGCCTTCCATTTATATATTTTGAAAATATATCTTAATTTTGATCAAAATCAATTCTCTAGGTTCCTGTGCTTTCTCAAGATCTTTAACTTGAAATTTCATTTTTTATTGCATTATTTCAAACTAGCCTTAAACAAGCTATTAATTGAAAATAGAATGTGTTTTCACTTTTGGAATTCACTAAAAAAATTGCAACCATCCATTCCAATGAGGGATCATAAGTGGAGTTTGAATGCATTTTGAGAATAGTATTGGCTGGTTTTTGGCCATTATGCTGGAGTTGATACAGATGAGATTTGCATTAAGGCTGTACAGTGAACAGGATCAGGCCTGAAAATAAGGTGTCTGACATTTGCAGAATGAGGGTCCCAGAGGGTGAATTTGATGATGCTATCCCATACAGTGGGCCAATTTATCCTCTGGGTACCTCTTTCTGTTTAGTTTTGAGATCCTGATTCACACCGAGGTTCAGAGGGTAAATTTAGTGATGCTACCCTGCTGTGCAGGGTAGCATCACTAAATTCACCCTCTGGGGACCTCATTTTGCAGATGACAGTCTGCTTATTTTCTGGCTTGAACAGGATTAGTTACTCAGTTAATAATGAAATTTTTCTATAACAAAAAGTGTGACTAACCCTGTGCAATGCACAGGGTTAGTCACACTTTCTGATTATAAAAAATTGGTAACTGCCATATCACATACTATATGAAAATGTTCACTCAATAAGACTGTGCATGCAGAGGGTTAGGCGCATAGTGGAGATGATCCTTATAACCAGAAAGAAAACAATGACTAACACTGTGCATTGCACAGACTTAGTTGGTAAGCTACCATACACTGATTAACCATAGGCATTGCACAGGATTAGTTGACAGACTGGCAGAACATACACTACATGAAAATATACATTGTCTATGGCTGTAAAAATACACAGGATTAATTGGTTACATATGTTACATGGGGGGGGGGGGGGGGGGGCAGGATTAAAAAAACTAATGGAAATACTGATATTGGATTGCGAACATTTTAAAGTGAATTCCAGAAATGAAAACATATTCTATTTTCAATGAATAGATTGTTCTTTTCCCTGCTTTGAATTGTCTTTGGTTACTAAGCTGAGACCACATCATTTCAACTTTGATCTGTCATTTCTGGAAATCTTCCATGGCAGTAGTGAACCTGACAGTATTCATGGTCAGCAGTAAAGACTTGACCTATTAAACTCAGGATCCATTGGAGATTCTTTGGGGCAATTATCCATTTGAAACCAGGAGATAATTTTCCCAAGTGACAATTCACCTTGTAGTATAAAGATTATCTGGAGATAATGTAGTAATCGTTTCATTAACTTCAATTGTTGTGGAGTTTCTTGAACAATTAGTGAAATAATGCCACAATTTAACCCTCTGTTCTTGAAAATAGAGGATCTCTAACGAGTAACGATTTCATATGAAATTTCTGTACCAAGTTTACTAAAATCGATCTCAGCTGAGGTTCACTGAGGCTCAGATCAATTTTAGTGAATGAGGTTCAGAAATTTCATGTGAAATCGTGACAAATTTGGGATCCTTTTCATCACATTGTTCAAGCCAGAAAATAAACAGACTGATATCTACAAACTGAGGTTCCCAGAGGGTGAATTTAGTAATGCTACCCTGCACAGCAGGGTGGCATCACTAAATTTACCCTCTGTGAACCTCAATCTGAGTCAGAGTCTCATAACTAAACCGAAAGAGGTACCCAGAGGATAAATTGGCCCACTGTATGGGATAGCTTCATCAAATTCACCCTCTGGGGACCTCATTCTGCAAATGTCTGACTGCTTATTTTCAGGCCTGTATTCACATAACGTGTAATTTAACCTTTTGCCTAACACATAACTAAACTGCCTAATGCTATTCACAAAACTCACCGAAATATATTATTTTTTCAACTTTTTCCTTGAAAACACAGCTATGGCCCCTCATTGGAATGAGCTTGTCAAGCTCATTCCAATGAGGGGTCATAAGCTTTGTTTCAGTGGGAAAAAATAAAAATGTTCAATTATTCAGGTTAATGTTGTGGCTGTGCAATTGTCTTCTGCCATTTGAATTATAAATTATATTATTTTAAACAGTCAATTCCACTTCTGAAACCAACTAACTCACAATGTCCCGATGTCAACATTGACTTTTAAAGTCATTCCCGTATTTGTGAGTGATATTTTCTGTAATAAGCTATTTGGCAGTGATTATGTGATAATAAATGATTTCCAATGTATCCCCCAGTTTATATGAAAATTTTCAAAACAAGTTCTGGAAATTAGGCCTGAGCTTTAGCAAAGTCCACACCTGATTTACAGAACAGCCTGAACAGGTTTCAAAAACTTTGATATAAACTGGGGACAAGTTGAAGATTTTATTTCTTATATGATCCAAAACCCACAAAAGATACTTAAATGGAATGAAAAACAAGCAGAAGTGTCTATAAGGCCTGCAATCACGTTACAGCTTAAGATGCATTGTTTGTCTGCAGTGTCCACATCAGGAAATGGGCCCCAATCAAAAGTAGACCATGAAGTATTTAATGATACAAATTTAAGGAATCATTTTCAAATAAACATCAACTACCATCACAGACAACCAACTGTTTATCATTCCAAGTCTGAATCTATGATTCAGTACTTGCTTGGGCACGCATTATCATTTTTAATGAATGAGCTTATAGCCAGAAGGGTCAGTTCATATAATAAGCTGAATTAAACCAACAAGTCATGGATAGTTACTAATTGAGCTGGGGGTATTTCCTGAATTCAAACAACCTGCCCTGTGTGTTGAATGATGCCAAGCTGCATACAGGTGTTAATAGTGTGAGGCAGGTTGTTCAAATTCATGAAATACTGACAGCAAGGTTGGTAACTGACTTACACCTTGTCCTTTGTAACATCACTTGAACACCTAGACTATTGTCCTACCAGGTATTTCACGATGTTGGTGACCAACCCGAAAGAAAAAAGAGCTTGCAATTTGCTTTTCTATAGGCCCCACAAAGTAGATTGTCTGTTTCTCAGGCCATTTTTTGTAAATTTGCATGCGGGCTGGCAGTTTATTTTATTTTTAATAGTTATTTATTTGCAACCCAAAGTTCATAATCTTGGTTTATTTTATGTTTTAGGCCTCATAATCAACAGAATAGCATGGGTGGAGGTGTATTTCGGCCCTTGAGTGCAAGAAGGCTTTGCAATGCTAAAGCATTGCAAAGTATTCTTGCACTTAAGAGACAAATTTATCAATTTTATTAACTTGGGTAAAATATTTTGACTTTTTCAAGTTTGCATTGCTTATAAAAAAGAGAGCATGTGACAGCCAAAAGGACCATGCGGGAGGGCTTGAGAAACAGATTTTTAATTTTTTTAGGCCATACCGGTATAATGAAAAATATCAATCTGCCCAACTAAGTTTAATTACACAATTTTTCAGCCTAGAAATTGACTACAAGTATTTAATGCTTTACCTGGTATATTTGGGGGTGATTAATTTCCTAAAATGCATGTGCTTCTGGTTTGGATTTCCAAATTCCAGGTCTTTCAAGGAGTTCAAGACACTTCAGCAACAGTGCATTATAGATGTCAAGTCCACACAGATATTATCAAGTTCATATATTAACCCTTTGAAACTGAAATACCACTTTTTTTTTAAATTTTTCAAAAAATTTCAACAAAACCATATCATGTGACCCCTCGTTGGAACGAGCTCGACGAGCTCGTTCCGAGGGGTCACATGATATGGTTTTGTTGAAATTTTTTGAAAAATAATATTCTTTCAAATGCTGAATTTACATATTACGCAGATGGATGCGGGCGATTCGTTGGGTAAAGGGTTAAAAGTATGGAATATAGAAGATAAAGTAAAAAATTATATACATGGAAATTATTCGTTTTATCAACTGATCAATAATTTCTTTTCCAAATTTGCATTATACGTTACTTCCTTAACTGGTAGAGTGCTGGAAGCCCATATTTGGGCTTTATTCTGAAGTGCAGGTACCACAGCTTGAAAGCACATGCATGTGCTTTGTACTATGTTTGAAGTGATATTATTTAATCTGTAAGGGTTTGCCTTGTTACAATTTATGGGAGAGTGCCCATAGGCACTCTCCAATAAATTGTAACAAGGCAAAGACATGTGTACAAGATATGATGGTCAAAAAATAATTTGGCACTCTACCAGTTAACACCTTGCAGGCTACATGGTGAATATTCCTGCCCTGACTAGGCAATCTTTTGTCACTAAATATTATAAGTATAATTTAAGCACTTTTAACCCTTTACCCAACGAATCGCCCGCATCCGCCCGCGTAATATGCAAGTTCAGCAGTTGAAAAAATATTATTTTTCAAAAAATTTCAACAAAACCATATCATGTGACCCCTCATCGAGCTCGTTCCAACGAGGGGTCACATGATATGGTTTTGTTGGAATTTTTTGAAAAATTTAAAAAAATGATATTTAAAATAATAAATTTTGATATCGTCTGCATTGGGTAAAGGGTTAACCAAATTTTCCTTTGTAAACAGAATCAACTTTTTGACAACTGATTTCTTGAGTTAAATTTTCATGGACTTTCTATAAAATCTAGGCATGGCTGCTTCATAGAAGCCATGACTAGATCTGAAGGAAAAATGTTTTAAAAATACCCAGTGGGTTAAAAGTTAAGGGAAGCTACTCTGGGAATGATCCAAAATATTTATGCCAATCAAATCAGCATTGGTAGTAAGATTGAGTTTGTTTCTTCATTGAGAGTTATCGTCACCTTCATAATCTCTACCTATATCACAACTGTTTATAATTACACTGCCCATTTAGATAACTTCCACCACAGGTGATTGCCAGATCCTTTTACACCACAGAAGCAGAATTTGTCAACTGTGTTGAAACAAGTACTGCTCCACTTGCAGGGTTTCCTGCGAGAAGTTAAGCCTGACTGCTAAAAAGATTCTGAAATGGAAAAGTGGGTAGGTTACACTCCCATCATCCAACGGACACTGTCTGAACCAAACTTTTATCTGGTTTCCATTTTCAATTATGTTAGAAGAAAATCAAGAATAAAAAAAAATGCAGAACGGAAATCAATACAAGAGAGAAAAATGCACTCTCAGTCCTTTTTGTGTGTTCAACAAATTCCATGAATATGCTGAAAGAAATTGCTTACCATGGAAATATAATATTTTTTCCAGGTAATTACTCACAATTTGTTTTATCAAATTAATTAGCCGACCTCTATTGATCCTTAATTGAGTCCGTCTCATCTGACTGTGAAAGTCAACACTTGAGGCAGAGAAAACACATTGTCTGCCAGTGTTATGAAGTCGATAATGCTGATTGCGAGCACAGCGGAAATAATCACAGAGTGATTGCTATCAATATAATATAAGGTTATAATGTGCTCTTCATGTGATGGAATGTAAGGGAAGGTCAGTTTGTTACCGGTTCATGTAACAATATCATTTATTGCATTACTAGCTATCGACAGGTGTAATGTTGTTATCTGTTTGGGCGATTAAACCAGTATTGACTACATTTCATACTGTATAGCGAATACCTTTCATGGGAAAAAACACTTTCATAGACCAAGATATAATGCATTTTCATTAGAGATGGGAAATATACAGAAAAACCAAACTGATACCAATATCATGGGATTACCAAAAAAACGAACCAAATGATTTATTGAATACCGAAATCATCTCATTTCAAATTTTCCTACATTCACTATAAGGCCTTCTCAAGACTTGATAGCAGCTGAAGTGTTCATTTTCATGACAGAAGTGACTGATTTTCTTTTCAGTTTTGTTAACCCTTAAGGACCTGAGCAATTGTCCCGAATTCCCACAAGATTACGACCTATACAGATCTAGTGGCTTAGCAGTGATTTCTAGTCAAGTCTTCTAGTTAAGGCCACCCACCCCTGCTCCTGTGTTAACTGAATATTTTTCATCTTCATTTAAAAGGATTCTAGTGTAATTCCATCCTACAGCCCTGTTGGGCAGTAGGTTTGAATTATTACTGATTCTGCTTTTCATTTGTTGCTCATTTTGTTATTGAATGCCAGTTTTTGCTTTATATTCATTTACTTATTAGTGCTTAACCCTTTACGTAACATGAAAAGCAGACGACACATGCAAAAAAAATTCTTGAATAACTAATTTTTTTCATTTTTTGTCTCGAAAACATAGGTTATGACCCCTCGTTGGAATGAGCTCGACGAGCTCGTTCCAACGAGGGGTCATAACCTATGTTTTTGAGACAAAAATTGAAAATATTTTGAAAATTAATTGGCGATTTTTTAGAATAGCGCTGGCCGGTTTTGGCCGTTACGTTGGGTAAAGGGTTAACTCTTTGAACCTGAGCGGCCGCTTTTCCAGCTAGGAAGAAGATTCATCATAACATCATTAAATAGGATGGCTGTTGAGTTAATGTGTGGGGTAGACCAATCAATATTTTCAACGTGCAGCCCTTAGGCTGCACATTGAAAATATTAATTGGTCTACCCCTAATAATGAATATGGCCTCTTCTAATTGCTGCCAGTGAACTGACATGGAAGATACCACCAGTGTTCAAAGGATTATTTATTTATTTATTGGTGTTTAAGGTCACATACTTATGCACAACGGCTAATCATGACCATGACAGCTTTGCGGGTGGAGGGAGCCGGAGTACCCAGAGAGAACCACTGAGCATCAGCGAGCAACTGTCAGCCCTTCAACATTCTAACTCTGTTCAAGCTCCGCTCATGCAGCGTTACAGCGGTTGAAGACATGTGCACCATCAATGTGCAGTACACTTTAGTACATGGCATCATCGTGCCCCCATGTAGGCAACCAGGATAAAGTGCCTTGCCCAAGGACACAATGCAGGTCGTCCCAGATGCAGATCGAACTCAGGACCTCTAGCATAGAAGTCCAACAGTCTACCACTGAGCCACAGCGCTCCCGTTCAAAGGGTTAAGGTCACTGATAGCAACTATGTCTATATCATGACAGCAACAAGATAATGAAGTCAAGTTTTGAAAATCATTTATAACTAAGCTGTCCTCTTTTGAGGACTAGTCTACAACTTATGGGTCCTATTATACCAGCAAAGCAGAACTTGTTTACCATAGTAAATAAGACCTGCCCCACTTCCCAGGGTTCCCACAGCATAATTTCTTTTTTTCACACAAAACGTTATGCATACAGGGATGAACAGGTTAATGGAAAACTGATTTAGGCACACAGTGAGTTGGGTTAATATTCCAAATTTAGCAATACAATTCCGTGATAATGATGATGAATTATTTTTGAAAATCGGCAAAGGAAGTTGATCCTAGTGTGGGATGTTTGAGTGACATTATCAAGTCTACAATCAAATTAATGACCTACTTCAGGTGAAAAGTATCTTAGATAAGTTCCAGTTGACTGCAGGTAATACTGTTAATTGAAGATCTTTACAGAAATGGGTATTATCAATGTTGATGAAAAATGGGGTTTTCACAAATGTTGACAAAATCTTTTCAATAAGGTCTTCTAAGATTAGAGTGAAAATTTAGTTGCTTTTCAATATTCATTTATGGAATATAATCAAAAATAAATAAATTGTAATATTAACCCCTAACTTGTGCAAAATTACCATAACCTTGAATCTTTTTTTTTATTGGTGTTTAACCTCCTAAAAACTGATGTCAAATTATCGAGTTCAAATAGTATTTATTTATTGGGGTTTAATGACACATTTGACAGCCAAGCAGGGGCATAAATCCTGGGGATTGGGGGTGTGTTACATGCATCCCCCCCCCCCCAAAAAAAAAAAATTATATTCAGATCTTCTGTTTGCAGGCCAGTGAGTTGGGAAGGCCAAAGCTTGCCCTGCAGTGCAGCCTCTGCCCAGTTACCACGTTACATAGCCCATGCAACTACTGCCCTGCCAGGGAATTATTTGCCAGAATGTTGCTCTGCCTAACAGAGCTGAACAGCTAGGGCAAGCTGGGCACCTGATATATCATGGTCTTGTACAACTTCCATCTCAGTTCATATGCCCTGCTACCCATGCAAAAGGTGCATAGTATGGGGTGGTGTGGTGATATATATGCAGGGCAATATGTGCTGACAGTAGGGCAGAATGATGATCCCCCCTCCCACCCAATATTTTTCGGTAGTTGTAGGCCTGCAGCCAAGGTCACTTCATGTCAGACAGTACTACAGGTGGTTGAAGCCGGAGAGAACCACCAAGCAACTGTCTGACTCCCCAGCATACTAATGCCACACAAGCAGGGTTAGCATTGGTTGAAGACAAGGGCACCATCAATGTGCAGTATGCCTTAGTACACAACATCACCATGTTCCCACATGGGCAATTGGAATGAGGTGTCTTGCCGAAGGACACAACGCGGTTGCCTCAGATGGGATTCAAACCGATGACCTCTCGGCCTGCAGCCTGCATCTCTACCTACTATGCCATCTCGCCACCATTTCAAATAGCCATTTTTCTCAAAATGCAACTAGGAATTTAGCCAATTCAATCTTATTTGACAAAGCTCCTTGTGCTCTGTTAAACAAGAATGAATTGGTTAACTGGTTGAGGGCTAGATTATTTTCGGTGGTCTGAATTTGTTATTCACAGGCACTCTCCAATAAGTTGTAATAAAATAAATTTATATGAACAAAATATTATTTGCATTTGACTGAATATGAAACATGAGCAAGGAAAATATTGGCTTTTGCCCTTTGTATCCTCAGTTTTTGAAAGCTCTGATAGTGGTTTCTGGCACTCAACCAGTTAAATTCCTAATTTTATTATATGCTAGCCTGTGAGTTATCGCAAATTATCTAAAAGATATTTCTCGATATCCATCGACTCAGTGGATATCGAGCATTAGTACATAAAGTGACAAATCCCCGTATTCTCATTGGCTGTATTGATAGGGACTATGAAAGCATAGTGCCCGGAGTCAAGCATAGTGCCCAGAGTCATGCAATAGTGCGCACGCATTGCAAACAGAATCCTGAGCAGATGGCAAATGTGGAGACGAATAGAAATAAAATGAGCATTTCGAGATTCGCAAACGAGAATGTTAATTCTTTTCTTGAACAACATCAGAGCCGAAAGACTGTTAGTTTAACCAAATATGCTGTCAATATTCTCTGGCAGTTCTGTTCTGACAGAAAAAGGAATGGTGTATTTGAAACGTTAGATGTTGGAACATTAACGGAACTATTGAAAGACTTTTATACAAATGTTAGAAATCGCGATGGTGATTTGTATTCCAAAAGCAGTATTTGTGCCATTCGTCAAGGAATAAGAAGATATTTGCAAGAACCCCCACATGAGAGATACTTTGATATAATAACAGACCCAGCTTTCAAAAGTGCTAATCGTGTATTCGACAGCATGTTGAAGAAAACAAGAGAAGACGGAAAAGGAACAGTCCGACACAAAAAACCCATTCCGCCAGGTATTTATAAAAAATACATAATAAAATAAAACACAACAAAACTAGAAAGTGAACAAGTCAGTGTCTGCAATAGACAGTGGTGTTGTAATTATTTGTTCTCGTATAAATACACAGTCTTGTTAATTACATGAAATAGACGAGTGTTGTTTATTACTCAAATCGACAAGAGACACATAAGAACAGTTGTGAGAGAAAGTAAATAAATAACGGGCAGCAATGTTTGCTGAAAGTTATCATAAACATGAATAAATAAATAGATAAATTACGGGGAGCAATGTATGTTGAAAGTTAGCATAAACATGAATAAATAAATAAATTGTAGACCTATCAATTAAATAGTTTTGAATAAGAGTGTTAGAGAGGGCAATGAATATTATTTATCTTCGATCACAATAAACGATTGTGATTGACCGTGTAAACATTTATTCTGCTTTGATGCTTAGTGCTTCATTCTATTTCAGGCGATCTGAGGAAATTATATCAGCACCCAATTGTGTTTAATCCGGACATTCCAAGAGGTCTTTTGAATAAAGTAATGTTTGAGCTTTTATTTTACTTTTGTCGTAGAGGGAGAGAAAACATTCGAGAAATTAAAGCTTGTGATTTTGTAGTTAAAACTGATGACACTGGAAGAAAATACATCCTGAAAACTACTTCTGAGCGAACAAAAAATCACACAGGTGTAACGAATGAGGATGAAGGTGATGGACCTAGAATGTATGAAACTGGCACAAAAATGTGCCCTGTTAATAGTTTTCAATGATATCTTATGAAACGAAACCATGAGTGTGATGCGTTCTTTCAAATTCCCAAAAATTCATACCACGAGAATGACGAATGTTGGTTTGAGCGAAGGGCAATGGGAAAAAATTCCATAGGAGAGTTCATGGTAAAAATGTCTAAACAAGTTGGTCTTTCTGATACATATACCAACCACTGTGTGCGTGCTATGACCATAACAATTCTTAATGATTGTGGATTCAAAGATCGCGATATTATTTCTTTATCGGGACACAGAAATGAAAAATCATTGTCAAGTTACTTTTCGGACACAAGAGCTGATGTCAAACGAGGTATGTCAGAGAGCTTGAGTTCCATGGTCGATAATGCAGATGCTGAACATTCAGAAATGCCTGCAGTGAGGAATGCTGTTGAGAAAACAACAACGCAACTCTCTTACCAGTCAGCAAATTCCACAGTATCAGCACCCGAATTATTAGATACTGATGATGACGATCTGATAAGTGCATTGGAGGAAATCGAGTGTTCAAAAAACTCAACATCAATTGACATTCGAAAGCAATCCAAAGAAATATGCAACAAAATGCAGTATTGTGCCCCAAAATTCAATTTCAGCAATTGTGTTGTAAATATTTACAATAATTAAAATGTGCTCGTACATCAGAGGAAGTACCCATAACACGTTCAATGGGGTGAACGTTAATAAAACTTTAGTGCCATGAATAATGGAATTTCTATAGTGCCTCACAAGCTCTGTTAATACCACCATATGTGAGACATTGATTCCGTTGTATGATATCTCGTGTTAACCAGTTATGTGCCACATGATTGGTTGATCGGTTTCATGTGTTTATTTACATTATTCTACTTTACCCGTTGAGTTTGAATCCAGTTGATAGTTTAATGTTTTGCTGACATTTTCATGTTATTAATTTCATTGTTTTATTTTGGATAGTAAAGTGTTAGTTATCTCTCCGTTCCTTCTTTAATATGTTGTGGAGATGGTCTGGGTGTGATGTACTAAACCCATTAATGCCTTCCGTTGAGGGAACTATGCTCTCATAGTGTTGCTTCGGGAACCAAATAGTGCCCTCGCTGTCACTATTGCATCCCTCAGCAACACTATGAGAGCATAGTGCCCTCAACGGAAGGCATTAATAGGTAAATATTCCTCAGTAGCTTCCTAAATGACATCATGCTTCGGCGCATGACAGCTCCTTGAACATCACCTTGAAGGAATGATCAGCAGATCCTTGTTATTGTCGTCAAACTGTTTGCAGATGAATTGGGCTGAATATTGCACAGTAAAATGTCACCTAGCATATAATAAAAAGAAAATCTACGCTATTTTACTGAATATCGGGAATTATCTCATGAGTTTGGGCCTGAAAGTTTTATTTTTCACGAGTGCTTGCACTAGTTAAAAATAATACTTTCAGGTCCACACTCTTTGGTGCATGTTGTCGCTATGAATGTCACCGTGAAGGAACGATCAGCCAATCTTCGTTATTGTCTTGAAACTGTTTGCAGTCAAATTGAGCTGAATATTGCACAGTACAATGTCGCATTGCATATAACTACAGCGCACTGTCACAGTGCCGAAGCTGCGACGATTCATGCAACGCCAATGATGTTTTAAAACTCAATGGTGACAAAAAAACTTGTTGGTGACAAGTCTATAAATGTGACAAAAATTATCCGAACGACATGCACTATTGAGAGGGTGTAGACATCATGAAGATACACTTGCATACCAAGTATGGTGTCATTCCATCATAAATTTTAGGAGTTATGGTGTTTTTTAAACTCGTTGGTGACAAAAAAAACTTGTTGGTGACAAAAAAACTTGTTGGTGACAAAAAAACTTGTTGGTGACAAGTCCATAAATGTGACAGAAATTATCCAAATGACATGCACTATTGAGAGGGTGTAGACATCATGAAGATACACTTGCAAACCAAGTATGGTGTCATTCCATCACGTATTTTAGGAGTTATGGTGTTTTTAAACTCGTTGGTGACAAAAATAACTCATTGGTGACAAGTCCATAATTGTGACAGAAATTATCCAAATGACATGCACTATTGAGAGGGTGTGGACATCATGAAGATAACCTTGCATACCAAGTATGGTGTCATTCCATCAAGAATTTTAGGAGTTATGGTGTTTTTTAAACTTGTTGGTGACAAAAAAACTCGTTGGTGACAAAAAAACTTGTTGGTGACAAGTCCATAAATGTGACAGAAATTATCCGAATGACATGCACTACTGCGAGGGTGCAGACATCATGAAGATACACTAGCATACCATGTATGGTGTCATTCCATCAAGTATTTTAGGAGTTATGGTGTTTTTTAAACTCGTTGGTGACAGACCGACCGACCAACAGACCAACCGACCGACCGACCGACAGACCGACATTGCCACATATAGAGCTGCTCTTCGCAGCTAATAAAAAGAAATCTACGCTATTTTGGTGAATATCAGGAATTATCTCATTCGTGTGGACCCAAAAGTATTATTTTTCACTAAAAAATAAAACTTTCAGGTCCACACTCATGAGATAATTCCCAATATGCATTAAAACAGCAGAGACATCCTCTATGCATCAAGGGAAAAATTTGCTGCTTGATATACTAGTATTTTGACATTAGCATGTAGGGGGTTAAAGTCACTTTCAGCATCTACGACTTTTTCATGACCATAACACAAGTGTAAAGTCAAGTTTAGCCAAATGTTTCTACCAATGGTACCCACTTTAATCCCACTTTTTTAAGGCCTACAAAAATTAAAAAATCTGTTTCTCAGGCCCTCCTGCATGTCCTTTTGGCTACCGCATGCTCTCTTTTTATAACCAATTTAAACTTAAAAAAATTAAAATTAAATGGTTTATGTCTGATATTTTACCCAAGTTAAAAAAATTGATGAATTTGTCCCTTGAGTTGAAGAAGGCTTTGCAATGCTTTAGCATTGCAAAGCCTTCTTGCACTCAAGGGATGAAATACACCACCACCCATGCTATGAGGCCTAAAACTAGAACCAAGATCATGAACTTTTGATGGCAAAGAAGTAATTACTGAAATAAAAAATAAAATAAAAAACCGCTCGCCCGCATGCAATTTCACAAATAATGGCCCGAGAAACAGAAGATCTACTTTGTGTGGCCTAACCACCATTTTTTATTTGTTCTGAAAAAATATTATTTGACCCCCTTTTAGTGACAATATGTTTTGCATTGAAAAGCACCGAAATTGAAGAACATGATCATGGTTGTGCAGTGGTGCTGTGTACTAAGGTGCACTTGTCATCAACCAATGCTAACCCTTCTTTTGTTTGGTGTTAGTACGTAGGTCAGTCTGACATTCTGACCAACCTTGGTTCTCTCAGGGTACTCCAGTTTCCTCCGCCCATAAAACTGTCTGACATGAGGTGACTCTGTCAGTCGAAAGTGTTGTTAAACCTCAATCAAAAAAAAATAGTAACATGCACTTCTTGTTTCAAAACAAAGGGCTCTGTCAAACAAGAATGCATAAGTTAATTTCCTAGTTGTATTATGGGAAAAATTTGTGATTTGAAATTTTGATATTTTGACATCAGTGTGCAGGGTGATTAAACTCATTGTATAATCTTGTAGCATCTCTATGGAAAAAAAATGCAGAGTATGTTTCACCTGTAACACTCCCCCACCCCCAGTTCCATTGCCTCGGCTTCATTTCTCCAAACGGTACTTTGCAGATTATTATTACACTCAGGTGGAAGATATTTGACCCAAATACTTGGCGAGCCTCATGTCTTAGTCAAATATCTTTCTCTTCAGATGAGATTTACCCATCCCACACCCACACCACTCAAGGGTGATTTTTCACCCATCACACAAAAAATGTTTGCGAGAATCCATACCTGCTAAACATATCCCATGATCCCATGAGGCCACCATAGTTGAACCCCTGTTGTATACTGATAATACATGTTATCCCTTTACCCAACACAGCTTTTAGATTTTTAAAACAATAAATTGAATTTGATAAAAAAAATTTAAAATACGCAAATATTTACCAATAAAATCTTACAAATATGCATGTCATTGGAACTGGTTCATTGATATTTCAGGATATTTCATGTCACATTAGCCTGCAGTTGGTTAATTTGTTAGGTGAAGGGTTAAATTGACCCAGCTCTTTTCAGCCGAATCCTAGCGGAGGTGCAGCAAGAATCTATATGAATTCTCGCTGGTTTTGTTGCGTGAATCTTTGAGTGAATCGATTCTCGGATTCTCATCAAAATGTAAGCACTGTCTTTGAAAATGAGCTGTAGGTCACAACTGCGATGAGTTAACATTTATTGAAGCAAGTTGAAATAGGTGACATTCCAGTTCTATCACTTTTGAAATTACTGATTTTGATGAAGTTATATGGCGTGTGTGGCAAGAAAAATCACCTTTGAGTGGTGTGGATTTTCAATGGGTAGCTGTCTCGATTGAAATGAAGTGGGATGCATGTTTGTTTACAAAATGCAGATGCTGATCATGAAATAGTCTGGCAATAACTGAATTTTCAAATGAGAATGATCATGTGGGGTGGGTAAGATACATCAATCTCCCTCCGGGACATGCATATATCAATAGACAGGTGGTGGGAGAAAGGCTGCATCTCTTTTGAACACAGCACTTAAAACTGCAGGAGTTAATGGCATTTAAATGTCAGTGCTTTAATAAATAGGAAAAAATCTATCAGTCTAGCAATATAAGAATGTTAGTCTGACTGTGTGCGTGTGTATCTACATAAAGAGAAATATCTTTAGAAATGTTTAAAGCTACTGCTCTGTTTTGTTTATTTCATAACTTTTAAAACTAAACAAATTTATCTTGGATGACGATTGATAAACAAGAAAGATATAAACCTGTTCTTTCTCACTTGGTATAAATTACTGTCAAAATTAGCTTAGCATTAGATAAGCAGAAGTTGATAGGAAAAAATCATTGTAAACACATAAAATCTCAGTTGGAGTAGGAAGCAATGGTTTCTTTGAGATAAGAATGGTCAATCTTCATTCATACTAAAACCTTTGTCATAATATGGTACTAAAATGGGAATAAAATATCTGAACTCCTATCATTCTTTCCAACTGCATATTTACATATGTTAAATATTTATACTGCTTACTTCTTGTACAAGGTATCAAGCAGAAGGAACAGCCAGTTTGAGGGAATCAATCAAAACAGTGGAGCCCACTTAATTGGATATCTCTTAACTGGATAACCCTGTTAACTGAATATAATTTCCTAACACAAAACCATTTACCATACCTCCAGTACAAATCTGACCTGTTAATTGATATAAGTTATAGAGTAAACTCCTGTTAATTGAATAAAAAATGTTACAACCTGTTGAGAAATTACCCTGACTCTCTCCAGTTTTTCTTTGCATAAAGACCTATTTGGCCTCAGAACATCCAATACAGGTATTTAATCTATTATATCTTGTTTGACAGAGCCCAAGGAGCTCTGTCAAACAAGATATAATAGAATAAATGCTAAGTTTATCTCTAGAATACAGGAAAGTGACACAATCCCTGTTAATTGAATACTCCTGTTAATTGAATAATTTTCATTGGCAAAGTCAATTAACATGGTTCCACTGTATTACAAGTGTGAATGTGCATCTCTTTATATATGTCTGTCTGCCTTGCCTTGCCTGGCCTTGTGGCCTAGCCTGGTCTGTTTGTCCATCTGTACCTCCATCCACCTGTCCATCCATCCGAAATTAATAATATTGATGGCACTTTCACTATTCGTCTCATTACCAAATAATAGTGATCACCCATATTTTTCTCCAAAATCACTATTAGTCAGCAGGTGAAAGAAAATGGCCTTTATACTGTGACCGCTTCACTACTCTCCTATTCTTTTTGTGATTCACCCCTCATGAACTGCATTCCAAGTTCCTTAAGTTAGTAAGATCCTCCTCAGAACATCTGAAAAAATGCCCACATTGTCGCCAACCACTAGGGGCAAGCCATGGCCCAATGTAACAGATTGAGAGAGAAGTGCAGGAGCTGAGGCTCAAATCTATGACCCCCTAGCACACAAAGTAACCGATATATCAAGAGACTAAGAGATCAAAACCAACCATACTGGTTGATAAATGACTTTTATATCTCGACCACTACAAATATAAATCTTTTGGGTAAGTAATATCCTTGGACAAAGATGCATAAGTTTTACTGTTTGAGCACCAGAAGCCCCTGTTTTTGGCTTTTAAAGTCTACTGATGAAAATTGCTGATTAAAAGGCTTAACCCTTTCCCTAACACGAAAAAGCAGACGACACTTGCAAAAAAAATCTTGAATAACTATTTATTTTCATTTTTTATCTCAAAAACATAGGTTATGACCCCTCGTTGGAACGAGCTCATCGAGCTCGTTCCAACGAGGGGTCATAACCTATGTTTTTGAGACAAAAAATGAAAAAATAATGAAAAGTAATTGGCAATTTTTGAGACTAGCACTGGCAGGTTTTGGCTGTTACATTGGGTAAAGGGTTAACTGGTAGAAGGCTAAATAATTTTGGTCAGCAAAATGTTGTTCCTATGTCTTTGACTTGTTACGATTTATGGGAAAGTGCCTCTAGGCAATCTCCCATAAAATGCAACAAGGCAAATCCGTACAGACTATATAATTTCTCTTCAAATATAATATGTAGTACATGCACAGAATAAGAAGCCTTTACCTGCTATTCAGAATAAAGCCCAAATACTGGCTTCCAGTGCTCAAACAGTCAATTTATATTCGTAGATGTGCTCAATTAAATGCAAAACTATTTGAATCACATGGATTGCCTTGTTACAATTTATTGGAGAGTACCCATATGAAGCCTGATGGTCATTTATCAGCATCAAGCCTACAGGTAGAATTGCCCACATCACCCTGCACTATCAACCACCAAAATCCTCCACAAAACAATGCCCACATTGTCACCAACCACTAAGGGCCAACCACGGCACCAATAGAGAAGAGTAGGTGCTGAGGCTCAAACCTATGACCCCTAGCACAGAAAGAAACCAATTTACCATGAGACTAAGAAATCCAGACCAACCAGGCTGGCTGTAAATGGCATTTGTACCTCTACTGCTTTAAATGTAAATCATTTGGGTGATTAATATCCCAGTACAAAGATGCAGACTTCTTGAGCTCTAGATGCCCCCATTACAGACTACTCATGTCAACTGCAAATTAAAAAGCTTAACTGGTAGAGAGCTAAATGATTTTTGGTGATACAATTGTGTTCATGTGTAATTGCCTTGTTACGATTTATGGGAGAGTGCTTATAGGCTCTCTCCCATAAATTGTAACAAAGTAAATCTATTCTCAGAATATATGAAGCCTTTCAGAAGAAAGTCCAATTATAAGCTTCCAGTGTTCTGCCAGTCAATTCATAGATGTGTTAATTAACTGGTTGATGGCTAGATTATTTTTGGTGGTCTGAATATGCTGTTCAAAGTTTTTTTTATTACAAATTATCGGAGGTGCCCCCAGGCCACCTCCAATAATTTGTAATAGAACATATTTGTTGAAAGCCCTGATAGTGGCTTCTAGCACTCAACCAGTTAAACACTACGTTCCTCCTTGAATTATCTTGTTACAATTCATTGAAGTTTTTACCCAAATGAAGTCTGATTATTATTTATCAGATTATTTATTATTATTTATTTATTTATTGGTGTTTAACCCTTTACCTAACATGAAAAGCAGACGACACTTGCAAAAACAATTCTTTAATAACTAATTTTTTTCATTTTTTGTCTCAAAAACATAGATTATAACCCCTTGTTGGAAAGAGCTCGACGAAATCATTACAGTGAGAGGTCATAACCTATGTTTTTGAGACAAAAAATGACAAAAATAAAGAAAATTAACTGACGATTTTTGAGAATAGCGCTGGCCAGTTTAGGCCATTACATTGGATAAAGGGTTAAGGTCACATATTTTTGCACAATGGCTGATCATGACCACAACATGAGTATCAACTCAAGACCAGGGGTGAGCGTTAATAAGCCATGTTGCCCATTTTAGAGACAGTTTGCACCTCCCAAGCATTGGTGACTGGGTCCTATTTTATCAGTAAAACAGAGCCTGTTTACCGCAGTGAACAGGCACTGCTTCACTTCCTGGGGTTTCCGAGGGGAATTTATCAGCTTCAAGCCATTGCTTGAAATTACCCTCACCATCCTACCCCCACCAATCACCTCTAGACACACATTTAAGAAAGTATTTCTGTGCTCATCAGATAGTTGCATCTAAGTACTTAATTCTATGAACTGAACCTCAGAAGAAATCAGCGACACTTGTCTTTAACAAATTTCTCGGATGTCATAGAATTACCGTATTTACTCGATGAAATTGGAACAGTCTAAAATAATTAATTTTTGAAATGTTCCAATATTTTGAAAATAGAAAAATTCGTCAAAATCAAAGTGTTTCAATATTTAGGAAATGGGAAAATACGTCGAAAACGAAAGTGTATCATACCACGGTGCACACGGGAGAAATAAATCCAGGTCCAACTTATTTTAAAGTGAAAACAATCTTTAATAGGCCTACCGGTAATCACAATCTCGCTCCCAGTATTCATTAGTGAGAAAAGATTAATTCTGTGTGGAAGATACAATAAAACATTAATCTTCTCATTCATTGCTCAAAACAAGTTATTCACAACACAGATTTTCTTGGCACTGAATAATCTCGAGAGATAATACGAGAGTGCCCCCTCAACAGTTTGATTGACATAAGTTAAAACAACACTGGTGAAAAATGAGCCAAACTGAGTTGAACGTTTCGTTCAGCAAACTTGTCAAAATGTATCTCACAGACTAAAATTACACTGTAAAGCCGGTAGGTTTTATCCATTGTATTATTGGCAAACAACGAGCTAATTACTTGTAGCTTAATAAAAAGTTCATTATACAAGGTGATTACAGTTCCGACTGATGAATGGAAACATCTGTCAGACTCTCAATTCAAACGTGCCGCCGACATGAAATCAACAATGTCACATGTTTAAATATTTTGTTATCATATTATTCTATTATTGTTTATCTTACACATTGTTCATCTTACACTGACGCAAATAATTGAATAAAAAAATATTTTTAAGGTATGTTCTGTTTTCTTTTGTTTTCACACTGGGAACCAAGTTATTTAGCCTACCCATTGAGATAATCTATTTTGGAGCGAAACTTCGCTGCCTCAGATGACTGGAAAATTCAAGACATGAAGACGTTATTGGTGCCTTTTTGTCTTGAGCTTGCCAGTATATTGTGGCATAACATTTTTAAAACATATCCATGTCTTTTTGCAATAAAACCAGGTAAAGGCATTCTGTTCCATCACCCAAACAACAGACGTCGAGGGGCCGAGTTGTACTGTCGAAAGGTCCCACTTACTTCGGATATTCACAATCGCATTTCCTGACCTTGTGACCTATTTCTTCGCACGTGTAGTTCGCTTTTGAGACATGGAAATATAGGGGTTTCTTGGAAGTTTGCATCGGGATTTACCGTTTGAATTCAACTTACCTCGCTCTTACCTTGAACGCATGCATTGGATATTTCCCTCTTTCATCGACGTGTGTAATAACAAACACAATTGACATATATCTTTTAATAAATACGGCACATCAAAAGTATCAACAAAGTAGATCTACCTACCGGTACCTTGCGAGAGTAAACACGGTTGACATATTCTGTTTATTCATATATCCTTTAAAGTTTAATAAATGCAGTACATCGAAAGTATCAACAAAGTACAACTGTGACTCATGTAGCCTTCCTATTCAGCCTGTATCAATACTTAGGAGGAATTCCGAAAAATAATTTTTAAACTGTTCCAATAATTTGAGTAGTTTTAAAAATTATTTTTCTGAAATATTCAGGTGTTCCAAAACAAAGAGTGTTCCAATTCATTGAGTAAATACGGTAAGAAAGGACACTGGGTTTTGTTTACAATGACATGTTGGGGGTTCGAACCCATGCCGGGAGAGTTTCCTTCGACTCCAACCACCTAGCAAAACTATACTGAACCATGCACACCACTAGGCAACCAACAGGCCCCAAAAAGGGAATGCTGGTTAACCAAGTATATGAGGCCAGTACAAAACACACAGAATAGTCAATTATTTAATTATTGATCAGATAGTTGCATCTAAGTACTTAATTCTATGAACTGCACCTCAGAAAAAATCAGAGACACTTGTTTTTATCAAATTTCGCGGATGCCATAGAATTAAGAAAGGATGTTGGTTTTGTTTACAATGGCATGGCAGGGGTTTCGAACCCACGCCGAGTTTCCTTCGGCACCAACCATCTAGCGAAACTATACTGAACCACGCACACCACTCAGCCACTGACAGACCCCAAAAAGGGAATGCTAGTTAACCAAATATATATGAGGCCAGTACAGAACACACAGAATTCTCAATTATTTAATTATTCATCAGAGAGTTGCATCTAACTACTTAATTCTACGAACTGCACCTCAGAAGGAATCAGCGACACTTGTCTTTATTTCTGTACTGTTTGCAGTGTGCAAGGATCAGTTATATAGGAAGCAACCACATAATTTTACAAATACCTGTAAGTCAGCAAGGATTTCTTTATAATACCAGGAACAGGTGTACTACTGATATATACCTTGTGAGAAAGTAAGATAATATCTCCAGTGAAGAGCATTCTGATTTCTGATAATTCCAACTACTCAAAACACACTCAAGTGTGAAAGAGATCTTCATATTCTATACACTGCTTGAATGCGTGGCTGTAAATGATTGCAGTCAAAGCTACTTATCTTGTTTACCATTGCATACCTGAAAACCTACCCATGCAACAGCATAGAGAGCTTTTCTGGTGGTGCATGGCGCGGGAAGATGGGGGAGGCGTTGAGACCTTTGAATTACTAATAGACATTTGCAATGCAAAGCATCACTTCTACAAATTATAAGTGTTATGTGGTCGTGCACTGTAAAGCAAATTCCTGTAGTCAGTTGTACAGTCGGACTTATGGTCCCAACTTCAAAAGGTCCTAGGTTCGATCCTCACCCATGTTATCCGCATTGTTGTGTCCTAGGGCAATACACTTAACTCTTAAACCACTGAGTAATTTTAAAACATTTTATCAAATCTAGTCATGGCTGTTGTGATGCAGCCATGACTACGTTTGATGAAAAATTCAGGAAAATTTGATACAAGAAATCATTGGTTAAGAAGTCTATGCAACTTACAGGGAAAAAGTTGGTTACATATCCTCAAATATGACTTATTTCAATAGCAAGAGGTTTTCTGTCCCAGTGGGAATATCCACCAGCAGCATGTAAGGGGTTAATCCCTATTGCCCAAATTCCATTGTGAAACAGTGTGCCAAGACATACAGCATGCTGATGGAACAACAGTTCCCTGCCAATGTCCAGTGATTCTCCTTGCGTATACCGGCTTCCTCAACCTGTAAAACTATTGGTCTCAGTGAAAGATTGTTAAGCTTCAATAAACATGGTCTCAAAACCAATATCACCCACCTTGTGATTGGGTAATAACCCTCTAAACATGGGAAAATTTAAATTATTTTTCAAAGGCAATTCATAGCATGGGTATTTTTTTTCAATGCTACCAGCAAGAGTAGTAGCCTTGGTTCAGCATGATTTTGATCACAAATAAATGTTTTGTTTCAATTTATTGCCTTACCTATGGCACTCACCAATAAATTATAACAATACAATTTAATATAAACAATTTTATTTTACCGTTTCGCAAGCAACAAGCATATGCATGCAGTGTTAAGCCACTAAAGTGGCTTTCTGCACTTTTCATTAGAGCCATGATAGTGGCTTCAAGCACTCAAACAGTTAGTTATTGGTGTTTAAGGTCACATAGTTATGCACAATGGCTAATCATGACTGTGACAGTTTTATGGGTGGAGGAAGCCGGAGTACCCATAGAGAACCACCGAGCATCGACGAGCAGCTGTCAGCTCCTCAACATTCTAACTCTGTTCAAGCTCTGCTCAAGCAGGGTTACAGTGGTTGAAGACATGTGCACCATCAACGTGCAGTACGCCTTAGTGCACGGCGTCATCATGCCCCCATGTAGGCAATCGGGCTAAAGTGCCTTGCCTAAGGACACAACGTGGGTCGACCCGGATGGGGATCGAACTCGGGACCTCTACCATAGAAGTCCAACAGTCTACCACTGAGCCATCATGTTCCCACTCAACCAGTTAAAGTGAAATTATTTAGTCTGTATGGATTTGCCTGGTTACAGTTTATGCCAATAGGCACTCTCCCACAAATTGAGCAAGGCTAAGACATGCCAACAAATGACAACCAAAAATAATTTAGCACTCTTCTAGCTGAGAGTTAATGGAAAAACTATACCAATCACCTGCAGTTTCCAAGAATGAGAAAATCATTCTTGGTACTAAAACTTAATCTAATGTGCAATGTAGTACAGACCAACTCTCTGATTTATCACACTTCTGTATCTCCATCCTTATTGAAGTCAAAACAAAATTGCATAATAGTGCAGCATCAAAAACAGCATGCAGCTGTCTCAATCCCAGAAGGATCATAAATATGAGTGAAAGGAAAAGCAGGCAAAACATTCAAAATAGAAAGGGTTTTTTAAAAATTATGCTTTGATGGTAAATCATTCACAAATCATCATTAAATGCTACAGTGTGCAAACATGTTTTGACTGCTTCATGGCCAGGGAATACATTTTGTTTATCATCCCAAATGTCAAAATCCCTCTCACAGTGTCAGTGTAATCCAGTGTAATGTTAACTGAATACTGGTAGCTTTGTGTCAGTGAAATGCATTCAGTTAACAGGGATTACCAATTAACCAAACTTTTATCATTTCTCTATAGTTTAGTGACAGAGAGTGTATTTATTGTTTTAGATCTTGTTTGACAGAGCTCAACAAGCTCTGTCAAACAGAATATAACAGAATAAATGTTTTTATTATGCCTCACGTCTGTGACATCAGCCATGATTGGTTAATTTGACGCCTTCTAAAAGTCATAGTACTGGAGTTTTTGGACAAAACACGGGTACTATCGGAACGTTCTTCCTTGGAGACATGAGAACAAAGAAAATGTAAGCTCCACATCCATTGATCAGCATCAATTACGCATGCTCTGATCAGCTATGATTGGAATTTCTCAACACCAAATGCAAGTGCTGTGTCTGTTTAACTTTTTTCGTCACCGCTAGACACAAACTTACCAATAAATATGTCATCTTCAGTGGGTGTGTATTCAATTTTAACTGCAAACAATGAATTCAAAAGAATCAGAAATATTAAAAACTCACGTGTTGTTCCCCCCTTTAGTGAATCATGAATGTGACTTCAATCAATTATATTTCCACAAGTTTAGTATTACTCCTCGACCTCACTGAGTCTCAGCCTCTAGTTCAAAATAAATTGTTTCACTCTGCTTAATTCTGATAACTGTTGTCATCCAAGAAACATGAATTTATATTTCATTATACCACTTATCACACAAGCATTAATAATTAATTTTAACATGAACAGCATGATGCAGTTGTAAACACTGACATTTGGTGATATAGAAACTCCCAAAGTGATGGCACTTGTAAGAAGTCATTTTCAAATTTGGTGATCTGGAAACTTCTAAACAAACATCATTCGTTTGAAATGACGTCATTAAAAGCATGTTTTTGGCTTCGACTACATTGTTATAAGATTGATGGTATGTTGCAGTTAATGCTTAACAATGAAAGCTATTTTGGGTTCAGCATAATAACGTTTCTTTTCATGTTCTATCGGTCGATAGTACCTGAGTTTGTGTGATTTCTGAAATAAAACCTGAAGCTTTGCCGCTTCAGGTTTTATTTCACAAATCACACAAACTCAGGTACTATCAGGTACTATCGACCGATAGAACATGAAAAGAAAACGTTCTTATATTATAATAGATCTGTAAAAGGGGGGGCGGGGAGGGTTGTCAGAGGAATTTTTCAAACAAATGTAATATCTTAATTCAATTAGCAAGAATTTCCTCTTCACCCTTTACATAATTCCACTTGGCATCAACCAACCCCAATATTTTAATCCAATTGGAAGCCTTTAATAAATTGTAACAAAATAACTACTGATGATTGAAGTTGGACAAGCACACTTGACCTATCACTCCAATCAGTTGAGCATTAAATGCTTAAATATGAACACTTTTTTTTAACTCCAGAACAGGTGACCCATGCAATTCACAGCCTTTTTGCCAAATTGCTGGGTAAATTCTGTTTGATGGCAGTGGTTTCTGATCAAGTCTTGGCTACTTTCATAGGCAGCTAAAACATGACCACAAGTCACAGCAAAACAACAGGACAGAGGCTGTCATGTCTTGAAAAATCTATGGAAAATCAATCGTCCAGGACGTTAAGGGTTGAGAAGTCCCAAAAGACAATGCTTTGATACACTTTTAAATGTGAGTGGGAGTCTTAAAGGCTTGAAGTCTGTTTTATAGAAATGAGGATCTTAACACCTGCAACTTGTATATTACAAGAAAATCTGAAAAGAAGGCGATAATGGATAAAACTGTGCTGAACACCTGAGAACATAACACAGTGCCAATACATAGTTACATAAAAGAAAGAGAGTCTGTGAAAAATATTTGCATGCAATTAAACTCTCATTGAAAAAAATGAACACCTGTGAACCAGTTACCACAGCGTATGGCAAGATGCTTATGTTAAACACAGCACAACACAGCAGTCTTACAAATTATGTGGGAGAACACCTCTGGTGAATGTGAAAAAAAAGTGTCTTTCCTGGAATGAAGATGTTACTAAACACCACCAATTCAATACTAACAACTTGATAGGTTGTATGCTAAAAGCATATATGTAGCCTCTGATGAAAGCTGCTAGAAGCCGTTTGGTTCATACACTCCTGAGAGAGAAAAATCTAAGAATTTAAAGGACTTTTCTAGGACAATTTCAAGATCTTCTCACAAACTTTGCCCTTAATTCTTATAACCTTTAAAGGCCTGGACACTTTAACATACTTTTGCTGCACTGCACTTTGACAGTCCTCATCCTGCAGCTCTGCACTGGTTTCTATGCAAATCATGGCTGCCTATGTAGGCAGCCAAGACTTGCCTAGAAACATCTGCTAAGGTACTTAACCTCTAGCGCTCTGGTAGCTCTGGTAGCTCAACAGAATTTTCTCCAATCACTCTGTTTTCTCTTGTTTAACTGTGAATTTAACCATTTATATCTTGTTTATCAGAACTCTCTGAGCTCTGTCAAACAAGGTATATTTGGTTAAATATCAAACTGCATTATTGGAAAGATTTGCTGCTGAAAACTTGGCCATTTTGCCATCAGAGTGTAGACGGTAAAAATGTAACCCAAAGACTGCATCTGTGTTGGTGCTGTAAATAAAGATCTTGCAAAGTCAGAATTGGACACACAGGCTTTAATCACCTCTTATGTTTGTATGTTTTTGCCAGTTAATGATTTGATAATATTATAAGAGATCAAGAGAGAAGTGTTGGAGGTGGATTTACCACAAGACTAAGAAATCCAGTTCATCTAGGCTGGTTGGTAAATGTCCTTTATCCCTTTACCCAACGTAATGGCCAAAACTGGCCAGTGCTATTCACGAAAATAGCCAATTAATTTTCATTATTTTTTTCATTTTTTGTCTCAAAAAAATAGGTTATGACCCCTCTTTGGAATGAGCCCGATCCAATGAGGAGTCATAACCTATGTTTCTGAGACAAAAAAATGAAAAAAATGAGTTATTCACAAATTTTGTTTGCAAGTGTCGTCTGTTTTTCACCACTACAAGATCATAAAAAATATACCTGATAATTTGCAGCCAGTTTACTCCTCCAAGTTGAAGAAAGATCTTCTATTGTTAAACATAAATTATTTCCTCCATCTTGGAATGGCATTTGTTTTGGCTTCTCTATCAACCTTCCTCCTAACTTTCTTTCAACCTGTACTACACTCTGAAAAAGAAAATGAAAACGTTATTTTCTTTAGGTATTTCTGTTTCCTACTGTGTGTTCAAGAAGAAATATTTCTATTAACAAGCCAAGACCAATACCAGGTCTGGACCTGCGTAGCTGCATGCAATTGATTACAGAGATGAACAGACTTCAAAGTATCGGCAAACAGGAAGTGGCTGCACGGCAGATCTGAAAATTAGGTACACGATACAACTCATCATTATGAAGCAGCAGACCAAATTTAAAATCATTCCCTTTCATAGAAGCCAAGAAAACTTTGACGGAAGAAGTGTTTCGGACGGACTGATGGATGGAGTCGAGCGGTTACTAGACCTGCTCTGCCGCTGGCGGCGCAGGTAATAAAAATGATATTATACACATTAAGAGATCTATTCCAAGAAAAATTGAATGGGAAATTAGTAATATATTCATTTTCATTCTACACATGGTCATGACACCAAAAAGAGTCCAGATGTGAATCATAATAAAATGGGTTAATCTCTTACCTAACATGACTTGAAGACAATATTTCTATTTTCTTCTAAAGAACTGCACAAATTCAATTTTTATGCACCTTCCCTAAACCACAGTGGAATATGCTAATTATGCTATTTACTATAAGGAGGTAGTAATATAAGAATGACATGGCCAGTTTGTTAGATATAAAATGTTAAATAAACATGTTTCCCGGGTTTTTTCAGGCCTGGATTGAAAATTAACTCTCTGCAGAGAGATGTCAGAGAGCAAAATTTCAAGAAGTAAATGTTTCTTATAATGCCAGTGGAAATTTAATTGATTCAGTTTGACAGAGTTCACTGAATGAAACAAGACCGAATTTGATATTTTTTTTTATATTCCGACATTCGGGTGCTGAAGTTTAAAAGAACACAGTAACCAACTTGGCAATCAAAGACACAACTAGAAGTAGGTTCTACCTCAAGAAGATTAACTGATTGAATGCTTTAGTGGTTTTAACAGAACTGGTTCATCAGAAAATATTTTGTTACAATTTATTGGAGAGTGTCACATACATCTTTTACTGAAGTTTAACCCATAGCATAATGGGGTCAAAATACCAACATTATGATTAAAATATGCAGCTTGAAATTTGAGATATTTCAACATCAGTTGATTTATTGACTTATTGGGGTTTTAACAACACTTTTGACAGCCAGGGTCACCTCAGATAGTTTTGTGGGTGGAGGAAGCCAGAGTACCCAGAGAGAACCACCAAATAGCAGTGAGAAACTGTCAGTCCCGCCAATGTACAAACTCCACACAAGCAGCATTAGCATTTGTTGAAGGCAAGTGCACCATCGATGTGCAGTACACTTTAGTATACAGGCCCACTGTGCCCCAACACGTTCAGTTGGGATGGAGTGCCATGCCGAAGGACACAACCTAGTGCTGGTCAGGATCAGACCATGGATCTTTCGGTTTTAAGTGTTATGCTCTAACAACTGAGACAACACTCTCCCTTCAACATCAGTGTGCAGGGGTTAATATGGGCTTCCATCACTGAACCGGTTAACCCTTTACATAACATGCCTGCAGTTGTAAAATAAATGTCTTGTATATAATAATTTTAATTTTGTATCTCAAAAACATAGCTTATGATCACCTCATTGGAATGAGTTCTGTGAACTCATTCCAATGAGGGGGGCATGAGCTATGTTGTGACGAGAAAAAATTGAAAGATAAATAAAATCCCAAGAACAATTTTTGTGAATAGTGCTGGCCAGATATGGCTGTAATTTCAGGTATGCGGTTAAAATTCAATGATGATTATGTACTGTACCTCCAGAGCATCTTGTGTGTCCTCCACAACATAAACTCTTATGCTGAAGTCCATGCTTGGTGGTGTCGTTGGAGCAAATGCTGCTAATCGTAAAATCTTGATAGCTTTACCTCCAGGTACAGATTCACCTATCAAAGTATACCTCTGCAGTGTTTCAGACATTATGTGACAGTGGTTGGTGTCAAGTTGTGTGTATATTGGTGTGTTTAGTGTCTCTTGTCCCAGTGTTACCAATCTCTGAAAAAAAGTGACTTCAATTAAACTGCGAGCTGTTTATATTTGTTTTTTATAACACTATATGTATCAGCATCATACCTTCTTTAAAAAAGATTTACAAATTGAGAAAGCAGGTGTGCAAAAGCAAAAAATTTACAACAAGATTAATCCTAAAGACCATATTTGGACTTTGTTGAGAAGTGCTGCTGATGCAGTTAATTGGCTTCATATCTTATGGATGTTTCATATTCTCTAAGACAAAGTAACACCAGGGATTCTTTTTCCCTCTTTGAGAAAGAGCCTGGGGGCCATGCCATTGGGAAGATTTGCATCATGGGGGTTCCAATTGGGAATTCGTTTTGAAGGGGGAAAAACATATATGGACTAAGAAATTTTACATTTGAATTGAGCAGGGATCATTAAGACCGATACCTAAGCAACTGCATTTGTACTACAAGTTTTATAATAAGCAGTCACATGGAATCATGTTCACAAAGTCTCTGTAGTCTGTATTAAACTGTCCTTACACCATTAACCATTTACCCAACGAATCGCCTGTATCCGCCTGCGTAATTTGCAAATTCAGCAGCTGAAAAAATATTATTTTTCGAAAAATTTCAACAAAACCATATCATGTGACCCCTCTTTGGAACGAGCTCGTCGAGCTCGTTCCAAAGAGGGGTCACATGATATGGTTTTGTTGAAATTTTTTGAAAAAAATTTAAAAATTATATTTAAAATAATAAATTTTGAAATCGACTGCATTGGGTAAAGGGTTAAAGAAGAACTTGTCATTTGCCTTTGAATTAAGAGACTTCAATAGACAAGCAATTTAACTTCAATGTACAATTGTATCCCGAACTGGCTCATCATAAGGCCTCACAAAACTTACTAGTGCAAGTGCACCGCCAAGTAAAAATAAGATATATTGTCCAATTATTTGGGGTCAACTGTACATTTCAAAATGCCTTCACAAATCTTCTTTGGAAATTATACTCTATTTTATAATTCCCTTCAAAGTTAAAAAAAAACTTGTGTGCCATGAGGGTTTTCTAAAACCACAGAATTAATCACAGGTCACAAAGGAAACAGATCTGGTACAGAAAATGAGAAATATTTGAGAAGATAATAGTGAAATGTCATTCAGATAAAATCTGGAAAGAGAGTGAAAGAAGAAACTGAAATGATAATCTCCATTAAATGGAAAGTTGAGAAATATTCAATTACACCATCACTTAATAGTTCACCTAATATCTCCCAATGAACACTGTAGTGTAAGATATATCTTTGTTGTTTACAACCACATAAAGATCACAGGCAAACATATTCTATTACAATTATGATCAAGTTGACTTTGACACCACTCCATCGCACCATAAAAAGATCTTCACTGTACCATACTGTGGGCAACATCTGATGCCCTTTCCCATTAATCACCACTAATTTTTGAAATGCAGGTGAAAATCTTTGAAATACATTCAAAAGAAGGTCAATCTTGAATATAATTTATCTCTTGTGAATATATTACTCAATTCATCACTCTATGACCTAGAGATGCGCAATATATGCCAAAAAACCTAACTGATATTGATATCATCGGGATACCAAAAAAATGAAATGAACCAATCATTGAATACCAAAACCATCTGTAATTTCAAATTTTCCTACATTCACTATGTATAAGACCTTCTCAAGGCTTGGTAGCAGTTGTAGTGTTCATTTTTCACCGAGTTTCTTTTCAGTTTTGTTAACCCTTTGATACTTTTGTACGTTTTATTACGTATGAAATCAAACAGCATGTTGATACTTTGTGGTCATTTTTGTTATTATTTTTCACGTTTTTTAAGGTTTTAACCTCAAATTCCTATTTTTCCAGAAGAATGCTCAGTGATAACCGTTAAGCCAAATGTTATCGCAGCTTAAAATAGTAATATAATCCTGCTGTGAAGACTTCTTAACTGGTTGAGTGCTAGAAGCCACTATCAGGGCTTTCAAAAATGAGGATACCAGAGCAAACTCCAACACTCTCCTTGCTTATAGTTCATATTCAGTCAAACACAAATAATATTTTGTTTACATAAATTTGTTTTATTAGAAATTATTGAAGAGTGCCTGTGGGCACTCTCCAATAATTTGTAATAACACAAGTTTTGATAAGAAATTCAGATCACCAAAAATAATCTAGCCCTCAATCAGATAATCACTAATGTGAAAAATATCTTGTTATTGGTACTTTCCAACGTTTGATGTCGCATTTTGAAAAATGTTGAAGAAACTGAATCCCCAGTGACGTTTGAACGTCAGGATAATTAAAGTCTCAAAGGGTTATACCCTTAGGGGGCCTGAGCAAGATTGCAACCTGTACAGATCCAGTTGCTTAGCAGTGATTGCTAGTTAAGTCTAGGCTGCCTTAACAGGAAGACAAGACTTGACTGGAAAACATAGCCCACGTGCTGCCGAAGTGATTTGTTTATTGTCAGCAGGATCTCCTAATGATGGCATGTTAAGGGTACATGCTCCGAGATCACAAAAGCCTGAAATGGGTCTCTAAAGGTTAATGTGTATTTGGAACAAGTCACAATATTACTGTAGATATATTATTTGTGTTGACAAAAGAATGCTAATGTTCAGCTAATTGGCAGTGGTGATGTGATAAGAGTGATTCTTGAGATATTCGCTGCATGTAGTTTGGCTCACATAACAGTGGTGCTCGAGTTTGGCACTTGTGAAAATCAGCTGATGTGAATGTACCGGGTCATGAAAGGAAGCATGCGGGAACTGGCGTGTTGTGTTTTACTTACATGTTGTAGTAGAACACTGATCAAGAATAAATCATACAATAAATAGATTATGAGCAACTGTGTATCCAACAACCAGTTTCGTTAACACATGACAGTGATAGAAGAAGAACTTATTCTGTATTTTCTTGGTGTGAATTCCCCTTTTCTTCTATCAGCAAATCTCAGTCTCGTCAGAGACTGAATACCGAACTGATACCGAGGTATACCATCCTAAAAATACCAAAACTGATACCAAACTCAAAATACTGCCCATCTCTAGTATAACCAAATTTGGAGGTAAGGACCCTGACCGTGGCAATTTTACATATTCTTCAGAAATATACAGTACATGGAGAGTATATTACCAATAAATCACCTGCAGATTTGCAAATTTGTTGCAAAGCATAACCATCACAAAGCAAAATTCCAGCCAATGGACCTCCATTTAAACCTGGAGGTCCATTGGCTGAAACATTGCTTGTGTTTTTTGTCTATATGTACAGAATTTGAAAGTGATACTTTGGGTGATAACTCCACTCCATGGGTGATTTAGTTACAATCCACTCTCCACGTACTGTAGCTGGTGTTTCTGCACCAACAATGAGATCAATGTTGAGCTCGTTGTAGCAAGGGTTCATAAGCTATGGACTTGTAGACAACAAATGAAAATTTTAAGTTGTGTAGTAAAAGATTACTAACCATCATCAAACTGAGTTAGGCTAACAAATCAGCTAAAGTACATCCAGTGCTCATCATGCTTAACCCATAATTCCCCATACAGCCACATTTCATTCATTTATTGGTGTTTAAGATCACATACTTATGCACAATGGCTAATCGTGACCCTGACAGTTTTAAGGGTGGAAGAAGCCGGAGTACCTGGAGAGAACCACCAAGCATTGATGCGCAACTGTCAGCTCCGCAACATTCTAACTGCGTTCAAGCTCCACTCAAGCAGGGTTACAGCGGTTGAAGACATGCGCACCATCGATGTGCAGTATGCCTTAGTAAACAGCATCATCACACCCACATATAGGCAACCTGGATAAAGTGCCTTGCCCAAGGATACAACACTTGTCGACCTGGATGGGGATCAAACTCGGGACCTCTAGCATAGAAGTCCAACAGTCCACCACAGAGCAACCGCGCTTCCCAATACAGCCACAAATAGAAACTTTTATATCACTCTGAAAACGTTGTCCAAAGTGTATTCTTCCTTGAGAATTCGACTGGAAGGAAGCATTTATTTTGACAGTGTTTTTACCTTATTGTTGGCTGCCTGCACAGGCAGCCAACAATAATGTAGAAACACTGTTAAGTAATCTACAACTGTGTAGGGTTAATCTATTGATAAATCATAATCCTATGATTGGGAAGAAAAAAAATGAAATTTTGGAATTACTCAGTTGCATATAGTGGAGAAAGCCAGCTGACACACTCCAATAACTTATACTAGAATAGCTTAGATGTTTATTGCTGGGGATGTGGACTGCATTGCAAGAATGTACATATTTCAAGCGATTGTTTTATTTTAATATGACGCTAAAACGCTGTTAACATTTAATAGGTTCACACGCGTGTAGGTCTGAGCTGCAGACTGATACAACCTCTCTGTTCCCATCAATCAACCATACTCAATTTTTTGGTTGACAAGACGTATCCAATCCAAGAGTACCATGCACTTTTTTAGTTATACTATTTTTCTCCTTCTTTATATTATAAACTAAAACATTTTTGTATTTCTTTTTATGATGTCATACCTTTTCTATGTATTATGCTTGTGCAATAAAGTATTCTATTCTTCTATTCTATATTGGGTACTGTGATCTGCAGCTTGTGTTAGATAAGGGGAAAGTGGATTTGAGAGTATACACCATCGTAATCTTGGATGACGTGAGCTCCATCAAACAGTAGAGCAAATAAAGTTTAGAGCTATTTACTTACCTGCCAATGGGGAGACTCTTCTGTAGGAGTATCACTACCGAATACTGATAACATCCAGCCCCCAAGCCGCATATTAGCACAATGCTGAAGTGATAATACCATTGGCTTCTTCATAACGAGACCTGGAGGGCCACATAAAACAACAGGACTTAGAATAGTTTGTTTATCTGAAAAATATAGAAAAAAATTATTACTCAACAACTGACCAATAAAGTTTTTGGAAATGTTCAACTATCAAATGGGAATGAACTCATGTCATTCTCATTCTATACAGATAGGCTAGAAGATAAAAGATGGAATTAAGAACCAAAAACCCTAAAAATCATTCTTTTCACCATTAAACAGCTATCTTTCAGGACATATACATGTATAAAAAGGCTCATCACCTGGTTCAAAGGATTTGTTACATTTGATCTAAGAGAAAAAATGAAAATCATGTTAAAATTAATGTTACAGCCGAATTCTTAGATTGGTCATTTATTTATTTATTTGGTTAGAGGTTGCTTTCAGCATCTTTGGCTATCCCATGATGGCAACATAGGGATGAAGTCAAGTTTAGCTAATCGTTTTTATCTTTGTTACCCCTTTAGAGGACTTCCACCTCAGGCATAGGTTCCAGTTCCATCATATTTTACCAGTAAAGCAGAACATGTTTACCACAGTAAACAAGCACTGCTCCACTTCCTAGGGTTCCCACAGGGATCTGGGTTGGTCAACTTTCAACTCCAGAACAGGAGTTCCTACCCAGGGCCTTTGTGTTAACTTGAAGGTTAAATTGAAAGTAATGTGGCAGTGGTTTCTAGCCATGCCTTATATGGGCAGCCATGGCTTGACTAGAAACCATTGGAAAGCCACAAGATAAAGCTTTTCCTAGGTGGCCAAAATTGTGGGACATTGTCTTAACTTTTGAGATTACAGTGGACCAATATTTTATCAGAAGACTAAAATATTTGCAAAATGAATGGAAAGCATGTTCATGCCTGTAACTGTTTTTCAAACTGCAAGGTGAATCTCACAAACTGCTATGGTATGGTAGCTCAACAACACAAAAAATTTCCAACATGTCTTGCAAAATTAACCCTTTACCTAACAAGCTCATCAAGAAAATAAGAGGCCCCAACAAGGTACCTTAATCGCTCACCTGACAAAGAGGTTCAAAGAACTTCATTTGAACAAACTTGATACTACACCTCAGAAGGAAACTTCTTACTAAATACCAAGTCATCGTACCCAATAGTTCATGAGAAGAAGATTTTTCTAAAAATTTTCAGCATTTTCCCCCACCCCCTCCCTATTGAGCATGGCAACTTTATTTGAACAAACTTAAATGGACATACGATAAGGACCATGCTTATCAAATGTGGTTCAATCTGGCCCAGGGGTTTAGGAGGAGAAGTTGATAATGTATAGTTCATGCTGTACTGATGGACAGATGATGGACAGAAAGTGATCACTTGAGCTCCCCCTGACTTTCAGTCAGGTGAGCTATAAATAACAAAAGATTTTTGATGTTGTGTATATTGGGGAAAATGACTCTGGGGATGATTGTTGGACCCTCACCAATGGAAGACAACCTTCTCCCTACCCAGTGTTCTGCAGTTTGTGGTAAACCTGTGGCATGCCATGTCAGTATCTGCTCTGCCAGAAACTTCCCCCTCATGTTAGGTGACCTAGTTTGGACTTAATTTGTTTGATAAATGACTTATAATCAAGACCTAAAACACCAGTAAGATGTACCTACCTAATAATCTTGGCCGGTCTTTATCATCTCGACATATTGCAACATATATGTCTTCTGACTGACCTTTTTTAATAGCACCTTCTGGAATTGTTAAGCATACACCTGAAAAGTACATAATATTAAATATGTTCATGAGAACAATCAATTGTTCATTCGGTTGGTAGACAAAAAAGGTAAAAAACAAAAAGCTCAAAAGAATTTGTACCCATATGCCAAAGTACTGGAGAAACAACCTTGTTATTCAACATTCAAACTGTCATTGAAGAGAATAGATTTACACAGCAGGAAATTTACACATGTTGCAATCAGTTAATGTAAGTAATGTCATTCAATAAATATGAAATCCCCAATGGCTTCCTCCAAAAATCCTGAATTCTACAATCTGCATTATGACACAACATGCTTGATGAAAAATACCAAGACTCAAAATGTCTCCAAATAGTGCCATCTAGGGCTTATTTGGAGACATTTTTCAAAAATACCTCCCTCCCCCCCCCCCCCCCCCACCCCACCAATCTGGTGAGAGGCAAACCACATTCATATTTTTCTCCAACTCGAGTTTTCAATCTGCATGATACGCCTACAGTATGAAAATGATTAGACCCCACCAATAGATCTCTGTGCCCATCCTGCTTAATATACCTGGCTACATTCTTATGAGAAAACGAATAAGCCACTTTTTATTTTCCTTGCACAAAAGTACCGCCTAAGCATTAAAAACTATGATTAGGATTCCACTGGAAATTGAGAGAACTAGTATTATCATTTTAGGCTCTTTGCATGTGCTTGATATTGTACTAACAATATATAAATTATCGAATTAACAGGTTGAATGCTAGAAGCTACTATAATGGTTCTACTAAAAAGTACTGGAAGCCACTTTAGTGGCTTTACACAGAAAGCATCAGCTTGCTGCTTTTGCAGCAGTAGAGGAAAAAATATTTGTATCAACTGTTTTGTTACAATTTATTGGAGAGTGCCAATGGGCACTCTCCAATAAATTGTAACAAAACAATTATTTATGATCAAAGTCATTCTATACTAAGGCTCCCTTTGCTGGTAGCAGGGTATCTATAAAATAAATTACTCATGTTTCAAACTGCCTTTGAGAAAAAACTCAGCACTTTATCAATTAATAGACATCTGTTCTGTTACAATGTATTGGAGTGTGCACCTATGCCCTCTCTGTTACAATGCAAGAAAAGAACTTTCTTCAAAAAAATCTTAGAATTCTGTAATTGTCAGTGCTATCTTAAAGTTCTTCCCTTAAAAAGGTAGTGATTTTTGTGCATATCTGTCAGTATCTCTAGGCAGATTTTGCCAATTCATTAAGTCAGGGGTAAAAGAAAATTCTTTTTTTAATCCTCTGAATTCTTTTTTTTAATCCTCTGTACACCTTATGTCACAATGACAAAATTTCAAGCATCAATTTTGCCACATAATGCAAACTTGGAATTTAAACGACTTAATCGTATTTGAAAGAGCTCAATGAGCTCTGTCAAAAAAGACACTGAATTGGTTAAATTCCAAATTATACCTCAACTCTTGAAGAGATTGGGGGTATATTGGATTACATGCAACTGTCAGTCCACCCATCTGTTTGTCCACCCATCCATCAGGATATTTATCTCAGCAGTGAATGGATGGGTTTCAATGAAATTCAGTATGCAGTGAAGAGGTATGCAATGGTGGGGGATGCACTGGGTTGTGGCTCAGCTACTGCTACATTATGGGAATAATTTGCAGCTAGAAATTTTGAGGTTTTGGCATCAGTGTGCAGATGTGTACTGGGTTAAATAGCCATGTCTAGATTTATTCACATTTATGACAGCTGCATTTAGGCAAAAAATGAATTGTGAAGGATAATACTGCAGTAAAATGTACATACCTGACTCGGGTAGCACTAATCTTCCACCTTTGTGATTAACTGTTAACCATATGACTGCATCATCATCAATGCTGCTTGGCAAATGCATGGATGAAACTGACTGGCTGCTGTCAATCATATTATCTGAAGCTGAGGGTGGCCTGACAGGAGAAGGCACCACTAATTTTGAATTACAGTTTTTTGTGCATATTTTTTCATCGGAAGAATTTAAATTTTGATTGTCACTACAAGTGTCTACCAATGATGGTTTATTATGTCCCAGAGTCCCAGAATGTCTATTTTGTGGTTTCTCTGGAATATTTGGTTCCATATACTGTGGACTGTCATCTATATATGGATTTGATCTGTACAATGGTAATTTTTCCATAGAATTTTCATGGTTGTTGTTAGGTGATCCAATTTTACCATTTGTTTGAACTAGCATTGTCTGTGTTAGATCTGGTTGCACTGATAGCATGTCTGAAATAAAAAAATATTAACAACTGTGTGTTAGCAAAACAAATTTCAGAATTTGAAATCATTTTTTAATTAATGTTCTTAAGCTAAGATCTGTTTTAAAAGGAGAAATGAAATCTTTGAATATCTGCATTTACACTTGAAATGATATTATGTTGTACACTGATGGAAAGGTGTCTTAACATCCCTAAATAATGATTTGAACAAACTTGAAATAATAATCAACTTACAGAAGTGATCAGACAATCATGAAATAAAGGCCCTGTGAATCTCATATTTCGGGTTGAATTGAATCCCTAATCAAACTAGAGGTACTGTGAGCAAACTCACAAAGTGATCCCCACCCCCCCCCCCCCCCTTGCGCCTGAAATGTATAAGTTAGATTATCTCCCCTTGGAAATGTCAGAATGGAATTATATTGCTTCATGCACATCTTCATATGGAGTTCTTCCACTGTATAAAGGTTCATGAAAATTCTTTAAACGGTTTATGAGGAGTTGCTCTTACAAGGATGGACAGACAGACAGATGGACGGACAGGGTGATTCCTATATACCCCCCCCCCCCCCCAAACTTTGTTTGCAGGGGTTATAATACGGCAGAAAATTTCAAATTGAATAGAATCTCTCAAATTGAATTTCACTACTCAAATTTAGATATTTCACCTTCTTACAACAACAAATATTGCCAGTCTCCACTCAAGCATTGTATTCAATGGCAACTCATCTGGTTTGACAATTCCATCAAAAAGGTGAAATATTCTAGAAATGGAATCAAAAGTGGTTTCGGCAGTAGAACCTCCCCGAACTCTTCTTCTATCATCAGGTCTCCTGTAGGAGACCTGATGATAGAAGAAGAGTTCAACAGAAGGCACATGGTTAGACTTTAAGGGTACATCGATGATTTAAAAATATCTGAATCAGTGGGATTCAAATTGAATTGAATTAAATCATCAGGATGATTTTCAATCATATTGAATTTCAAAGCTTGGTCAGTGGTTTGTGAGAAAACATTTTGAAGCAGTAGTTTGGGAGAAGAATATTTTTATTGTTCTCTCTATCACTCATAGTGTTATTTATTTATTTATTTATTTATTTATTTATTTATTTATTTATTTATTTATTTATTTATTTATTAGTGTTTACGGTCACATAATTCTCTGCACAATGGCTAATCGTGACCACAACATGGAGATAAATCAAGTGCAGTCAATTGTTTATACCCATGTTGCCCATTTTAGAGAACTTCTACCCCAAGCATTGGTGACTGGATCCTATTTTATCAGTAAAACAAAGCTTGTTTACCACACTAAAAAAACACTGTTTTACTTCCCAAGGTTCCCACAGGGGAACTTAGAAGTTAACCAATTAAATCTTACTCATAGTTTTAAAATCTGGGGCCCCCATAACACTCCAAATTCAACCCCAGAGGCCATTATGAACAAACTTGTAAATCATCTTTACATATCCTTATACATCAAACCAAGCATTTGGGTTGATTTGAACAATATAGAAATGCCCCAACCCCGGTCATCACTAACCTGAATTTGATTGGTATTGGACCAGTGGTTTGTGAGGAGAGGATTCAAAACACCTGACCATCACAACCAAGCCACAAAATAAGCAGCCTGTCATCTGCAAAATGAGGTCCCCAGAGGGTGAATTTAGTGATGCTACCCTGCATAGCAGGGTAGCAACACTAAATTTACCCAATGTGAACCTCAATATGAATCAGGGTCTCAAAACTAAACAGAAAGAGGTACTCAGAGGATACATTGGCCCACTGTATGGGATACCATCATCAAATTCACCCTCTGGGGACCTCATCCTGTAAATATCAGACTGCTTATTTCAGGCCTGATCACAACGGATAATGTAGAAGGATGAAGAATGAACATGATAAGTCAGGTGAGCTTATAAAAAAAAATTCATTGAGAAGTCAACAGATCTACGCTGTTTTGAATCAACTGCTAGTACCACTCAACCAGATATAGGATGATCCAGCCAAGTTCTGAAAGGTAAGTTATGAAAGAAAAGAATCTATAGCACTGGATCTCTAAAAACTGAGTTTTGTAATGGGTTACGAAGAAGTACTGCAACAGTTGTGGAAAACAAGAAAGGATATAAGAAACTGCTTAGAGACCTATCTAGTGATGGAGGTCTCTTTTTGGACACATGTAAACAAAGGAGATAAACCCCAGGCTGTAGTTCTATGTGGAAGTGATAGAATCAAGGAAATACCAATGATACAGAGGTAAAAGGAAATAGACATTCATCAAAACAGACCAAAGAAATATGATAAAATCTCAGGAGAACATCACCCTAATAAATCCAGCCATGAGAAAGTTTATCAAAATATTTTCAAAGCCCTCAAGATCAGCTATCTTCTTTTTTGTATGAAAAATTCATGATTATTTTGCTGAAGGCAAATAGTTACTTTTTATTTTTTTCTGATAAAACACATGGAACAAAGCTGACAGTTGGTTCCATGCATCAGGGAATCAACCAGCAAGTCTGTTCCACATTCTAATCAGAAAACTTGAATGAGACGATGATTGCTGATAAATGGTAAATCCAAAAATTGCTTATGTGTTCAAGAAAGCTAAATGTATAAATGTTAATTTTTATAAGAATATTTCAAAGTACAAACCATGTCCATTTTTATTTGTCTTATATTTTTCATCATCAGTTAGACTTGGTAGATTGCCATCTGAAAACAAAGCAAATTGCAAAACTACCATTAGATACAAGGCAGTGGCAGAGCCAGGATTCTGGGCTTAAAGGGTGCCACATTTCAGTCATGGGTCATGATTCGAAGTATCATCCAACACATGTAGTGCCCAGTTGGGGGCAAGTCTGGACCCTTCCCAGTGAAACCTTTTGAAGATGGAAGGTAACGGTGGTCCACAAGTGGCTTATTGTACATGGCCACAATGTTTTTCCTGTCAAAGTCTGTCTGTAATATTATATGGACTCATTCAAGCTATAATTGGTCACAGATGCTATAGTTGTATCCATGGGCCTAGAATTATTTGCGATAATACATCGACATCCACTTCTGTGGGTACTGGATGTCCATGTGTTATTGCAGATTACCATGTCACTTAGTTGCAATCCTGGAAATAAGCAATCTGTCCTTTGCTGTGTGAGGTCCCCGGAGGGTGAACTTGTTGATATCATCCCATGCAGTGAACTAGAATCCCCCAATTTATCCTCTGGGTACATTTTTTCTGTTTAGGCCTGAGACCTTGATTCAGACTGAGGTTCAGAGAGGGTAAATTTAGTTATGATGCTAACCTGCTGTGCAGGGTAGCATCACCAAATTCACCCTCTTGAGCCCTCATTCTGAAGATGACAGTCTGCTTAATTCCAAGCTTGCCTGGTTGTGGTGTTTGTGCAAAATGATGATCAGGCCTGATTGTTTAATGCAAAATTTGCATAAGTTAGACCCAGCATATTTCCCATTGCCAGATTCCACTAATACAAAAGATTTTTAACTAGTGGCAAAAATTATAACAAGAAAAAGCTTGTAACAATTTCAGTACAGGTTAATCAATTAATCGTTTCAACAGTCAACCCCCTCCCCCTCGACCCTTGAGAAAATCTAAAAGAAATTGGTTTTTACCCTCAACAAAATTGGAGATAATTTGGCATTTGTTTCTCTTGTCAAAAAGAGACTGTGGCAATGTAATGTGGCAAAAATAGCAGGTATGCTTAAAGGCTAAAGTAACTGGACCCAAGTTATTACAATTATCTGATTTAAGGTAATATAATGGCAACAGTTACAGCTCCACTCAAAGCCAAACTTTTCTGTAGGAGAAAAAGCAAAAACAAGATGGCTGCCATACTGGACATGCCAGAACACTTATAACTGATAGAAACCTTCCTATAGTCATCACTAATCAACCATAAAAAATGGGGCCCATTGGTTTTCAAGTTACTTGTAAAAACAAGCAAAAGTAAACAGACAGATTAGGGTTCTTACCAATCGTCATTGTGGGGTATTGTTGGGTAAGAAATGGGAAGAAAATAACTCCACAAGGAGCAAATATTTAACTCCACAATGCTGACCCTAACTCCATAATGTTGAAATATACAAATCCTAACCTAGTATGCTAAACTGACCCAAAACATACAATAGTGCTTATATTTTAAATCCTAAATTTTACATAATATTTTCCCAGATGGCACCAGAGCTCCAACTGGTATACATTGATTTTTCAAAATTTTCAGTGATAAATCAATCGCCACTTAGCACACATCTACCAAACAAAATTTCTGGCTACATGCATGGAGTGAGAGTCACATGCAATATTAGGGATACTTAGACATTTAGACATGTTATTTCTCTTCTGTGTTAGTTTTAGGGGTTAATTGAGAAAAGTTATTAATTCTGCCACCTTCTAGTTGTGTTAGTAAGAGTGTTAGTACAGTGGCCAGGAGCCCACTTAACTGGATAACTCTTAACTGCATAACCCTGTTAATTGAATATAATTTCCCAACACAAAACCATTTACCATACCACCAGTTCAAATTTGACCTGTTAATTGAATTTATTTATTTATTTATTAGGGTTTTTAACGACACATTAACAGCCAAGGTCATATTGTGTCAGTGACAGTTTAATGGGTGGAGGAATCTGGAGTACCTGGAGAGAACCACCGAGCAATGATGAGCAGCTGCCAGCTCCCCAACATCGTAACTCTGCACTGCAGCACATGCAGGGTTAGACTGGTTGAAGACATGTGCACCATCGATGTGCAATACACCTTAGTACACGGGCATCATCGTGCCCCCATGTGGACAATCGAGGTGAAGTGCCTTGCCAATTAAAGAACACAACACGGGAGTCCAAATCGATCGCTCAGATGGTCATCCATCCAATGACTAACCTGGCTCGACATTGCTTAACTTCGGTGATCTGACGAGAATGTTAATTGAATATAGGTTATAGAGTTTGCAATCTGTCAAGAAATTACCCTGCCTCTCCCCAGTTTTCCTTTGTTTATAGACCTATTTGGTCTCAGTAAATTGAATACAGACATTTAATCTTTTATATCTTGTTTGACAGAGCTCATAGAGCTCTGTCAAACAAGATATAATACATTAAATGCTAAGTTTATCTCTAGAATACAGGAAAGTGACACAATCCCTGTTAATTGAATACTCCTGTTAAATGAATAATTTTCATTGGCTAAGTGGCTATTCATTTAACAGGCTTCCACTGTAATAGTTAATAAGAGGTAATATTTACAACATGATGATTAAGAGCTGAATTAACAGCAGACCAAAACATTACTTTTGACACAATATAATAAAACATCTAATATGTTATCTGTCAAGATGAATTCAATATAACTAATGATGAATTATCCAAATAGGTTCACTTATTAGTAATCTACAATAATAAAACTAAAACATATGGGGGAAAGAAGAATAACAAATGTCTCTAAAATCTAAATACCCAAATAACGGCTGAGTCACATATGTCTTTGTGAATACTTCAATTTGCAGTAGATCTGAGTGGGATTGAAATTTCAGGTTCTGCATTGGCATTCTTGAGGTATATTTACCTCAGTGTTTGGTAAAGTATTCAGTATCAAACTATGCCAGCACACTGGGGGAAGGAGAATATGTGCTATTTTCAGAGAATTCAGACTCTCATGTTAGCATTTTGGTTTGACAGCCCTTCTCGAACTTTCTGTGATTTCAATTTGGTATTATTTTTTTTTTATCATTATATTGTAGTATCGTACAATCCACTAGGTTTCACAGGTGTAGGTGAAATCTAGTGAGCTGTGTAAGAGACTCATTATGTGTAACAGATCGATAGCAAAGTGCAGGAGTTGAAGATCAAACCTCCGATTCCTAGCATAGATAGCAACTGATGTTCCATCAGATAACTATATCCTTGACCAACAAGGCTAATGGCTTTCATACCTAGACTGCTACACTCCTCTCCTGATCTTTTTGCAAATCACCATCAATCTTAAGTCATCAAATTCGATGCCTTCATTGTCACCAACCGCTGAGGGCTGGTCAGTCAGTACAAGTGTTTTATAAAGGATTGAGAGGGAAGTGTGGTCTACAGGGTCTAATTTGTTTTGAATACTTTATTTATCAGATCTTTTTCAATCAATGGTAAAACTGATTAGCAAGTTCAAAGATGTGAAATTTAAGGTAAAACAAGCATGTGCCTCAAGATGGCAAATTCCTCTGCCACGGAAAGGTATAAGTGGATCAAAATGGTTATGAAAAAATAATGGAAATTCAAGACTATAACGGGTAATAACTCATCAATGAAATGCCAAACAGACCCAAAATTCAAACTTGATCTGTATTTTCTATAGATAAGATCATATATTAAATGTGGATAAGATCTGAGAATTATGACAGAAGTTATCAACCAGAATCCAAAAGGGAATTTATAGACAGACAGATGTCATGCATCAGATGGACAGACAGATAAATGGACAATACCATACCATAATACATCCCATTTGCACAGCGGTATAAAAAGGAAATCATCAAGATTGGGTGAATATCTAATCAAAGTGAGATCTTCCCACAAACTATGCAATACCAAGTTTTATCAAAATCTGGTTATATTTGTTCATGTTATCACATTCACATGGAAAATCATTATCAGATGAACACCAAATTGTTAACAAAAAGGGGCATAACTCATACAGAAATTGATGAAATTGATTGCATATCCTGTTAACCCTTTACCAAACAAACTGCCCACATCTGCCCGCGTAATATGCAAATTGAGCAGTTGAAAAAATTTAATTTTTCAAAATATTTCAACAAAACCATATCATGTGACCCCCTCATTGGAATGAGCCCATTGAGCTCATTCCAATGAGGGGTCACATGATATGGTTTTGTTGAAATGTTTTGAAAAATTAAAAAAAATGATATTTAAAATAATAAATTTTGATATCGCCTGCATTGGGTAAAGGGTTAAAGTGACATTTTCCCACAATGTGTGCCTCTAACAAGTTTTATCAAAATTTAATTACATTTATACAAGTTATTGCATTCACAAAATCATTATAAAACAAACACCAAATATTCAACGAAGCAGGCATAACTCCAACAGAATTCAATAAAATCTGATCAGAGTGACAGGGGGTGCGGTGGCGTTGCGGTAACCGGTTCTTCTCAGATCACCGAAGTTAAGCAACGTCAAGCCAGGTTAGTCCTTGGATGGGTGACCACCTGGGCGATCGATTCAGACTCCCGCATTTTGTCCTTAGGCAAGGCACTTAACCCCGATTGTCCACATGGGGGTACGATGACGCCGTGTACTAAGGCATACTGCACGTCGATGGTGCGCATGCCGTCAACCAGTCTAACCCTGCCTGTGCTGCAGTGCAGAGTTACGATGCTGGGGAGCTGGCAGCTGCTCATCGTTGCTCAGTGGTAATCTCTCCAGTAAGTATGTGACCTTAAACACCAATAAATAAATAAATGTCAGAGTGACACCTTAATTCTCACAATGTATTCATGTATTAGATTTTATAGATTATCTCCAATTATATTTGTTCAAGTTATCGTAATCATAAAATTTGCTGATGTATGAACAGATACACAGAAACACAAACACATGGGTGGATGGACATACCGATATATCTAATGTTTCATGGCTTCTCATATATGTGGCTAGTAATGCTGTGGGACGACACCTGTTTGACAGCTTCTTTTTCATTATTAAATAATCGGGCATCTATGTGTTAAATAAATAAATATTACACAATTTATCTCAACCCTTTACCTAACGAATCTGCTGTATTTGCCTGCATAATTTACAAATAAAGCAGTTCAAAAAAAATTAATTTTTCAAAAAATTTCAAAACCATATCACGTGAGCCCCTCAATGGAAAAAGCTTGTCGATATTGTTCCAATGACGAGTCACATGATATGGTATTGTTGAAATTTTTTGAAAAATTTAAAAAAAAAAAATTAAAATAATAAATTTTGATACCCTGTGTACTGGATAAAGAATTAAAAGGGGTTTTAGACAGTCCAAGCAAGATCTTAGTGGCATTAACGGGCGTGTAAAATTATTTTTCAAAGGTGATTTGAAACATGGGTATTTTTTTTTCATTGACACCATGGTACTAGTAAAAATTTGCCTCAGATTAGCAAGATACTGTTCATAAAAAATTTTTTGGTTACAATTTATTGGAGAGTGCCAATGGGCACTCTCCAATAAATTACAACCAAACAGTTTTACATAAGATTTTTTTTTTTTTTTTACTACAGAGCGAACATCAAGCTAATGCATACAGTGTAAAGCCACTAAAGTGGCTTCCAGAATCTTCCAAACGAGTCATTATAGTGGCTTCTAGCGCTAAATCTGTTAAGCTACATAATTTTTTTTTCAACACATAACAGTGGTTTATACCATAATTAGACACATACACCACTCTTCATGAAAAAAACACATGCTTTATCATCCAAAACTACTTTATTATCCAAAACTCATGTGTCTAAATCTAAATACCAGGGGCGGGGAGGGGGGACAGTGAGTGGTGTGGGTGAGGGGGTGGCTGCTGGGGTTAAACATATAAACATGATTTATACCAATATTTTGGTTGACTACATGGTTAGTCACATGTCACGTAATTTTTGTTAGACATATAACAGAACTGGTTTACACTAACAATTAGACAGATATTCCACCATTTATGAGAATGGATTAATGGATGGTTGGACAGATAGTTGGATGGCCAAATGATGGGTGGTTGAACAGGTGGGTGGATAGATAGATGGACAGGAACCATTTCTATCTTCCCACCAAGCTCTGTTTGAGTAGGGACAAAAAGAACATTATCAGATATTGAAGCCACATGTAATCTGGACGGAGTTCTTTTTTCCAGATTTTCTTAAAACTCTGTTCATCATGAATGATTAACTCTTTGCATGCTGCTGGTGGATATTCCTGCCCAGCACAGGGTTTCTCTTGTCATTGAAATCAATATAATTTGGGTACATTTAATCCAATCCCCCCCCACCCCCCACCTATAAATTGAATGGATCTTTTCTCCAATGATTTCTTGTGTTACACTTAGATTAATTTTTCATAAAATCTAGTCATGGCTGCTTCATGGCAGCCATGACTAGATTTGATGAAAAATATCTTGGAAAATACTCAGCAGGTTAAGAGTTAACACTAGTTTACATCTCATCTTGTCGAGGCTAAATAATGCCACACGTCACTGCAAATTCTCTGCGAATAAGTGCCCAAGTTAATATGATGGCTACTGAAAGTGTCATATTGGCTAAACTCTGTGAATGACACCTTATTAAGCCTTAGCTAATGAAATGGGCACATCTGTTTGTGTAATTTAAAAAATGAGCAGTTGAGAAAAAATTATTTTTCAAAACATTTCAACAAAACCATATCATGTGCCCCTTCACAGGAATGACTTCAATGAGCTCATTCCAATGAAGAGTCACATGATATGGTTCTGTTGAAAGTTTCTGAAAAAACTGAAAAAAGAAGTTATTAACCCTTTATCCAAATCAGATGATATCAAAATGTTTATTTTAAATATTATTTTTTTATATTTTCAAAAATTTTCAACAAAACCAGATCATGTGACCCCCCAGTCGAACAGGTGCAAAGAACTCATTTTAATGATGGGTCACATGATATGGTTTCGATAAAATGTTTGGAAAAATAATACTTTTTCAACTGCTCAATTTGTACATTACGCATGTAGATGCAGCCAATTTGTTTACTTAAGTAAAGGGTTAAAATAACAAATTTTGATGTCGTGTGCATTGGGTGAAGGATAAATGTGATCCTTCTCATTAACAAACTGTTCATATTCAAAATATATAGAAAACAAAATGTGTGGGCTTTTTTTTCTAAAACATAATTTTGCAGCCTTGTCAAGCCTTTGTCAAGCAGAATCCAATGTGGCAGAAGTACGAAACTTTTAAGTATGTATCCATTAATATATCTGGGTACTGCCAATTTCAGCTCAGGTAGGTAAAGGGTAATTGGCTCATCTAAGTAATAATGGTTTGCCATTTTCAATGATGGAATATTATCAGCATTCATGCTGGAGAGTAATCACTTTTATTCTGATCAATCAAATAGAATATCAAACATTCATTACCTGGGCAATGGTAGTCCATATCAAACACACCTGGTTGCCTGGCATTTTTACGACGCACAAAAATAATGATGACAATGATGACTGCCACGAAAACAGCAAAGGCACCACATAAACCAGCATAGAGAGCAATATTCTCTGTCTCTTCTGCCTTGCTCGCTGAAAAATAGAAACAATGATAAATTAAAAATTAATTTTTATGGTGACCCAAGGAAAAGACATTCCATCATAGTGTTACGTTTGCCTTGGGCATAGCTCGAGTTTATGAGGGTTTTATTACTTTAATCACCACAAAACTATAATTGAAATCAAATATACCTCACACTCAGCCAATGAGTTTTTTTCTGGTACTGGCGTGTTCCAAAGAAACAGCAAAATTATGCAAACTTAGGCCTAAAAAAGTTAAAAATCTGATTCTCAGGCCCTCCACATGGTCCTTTTGGCTGCTACATGCTCTCTTTTATAACCAATGCAAGCTTAGAAAAATAAAAATTAAATGGTTTATGTCTGATATTTTACCCATGTTAATAAAGTTGATAAATTTGTCCCTTGAGTGCAACAAGGCTTTGTAATGCTTTAGCACTGCAAAGCCTTCTTGCACTCAAGGGACAAAATACCCCACCACCCATGCTAAACGAAGAACATGAACTTTTGATGGGAAAGAAATAATTACCATAATAAAAAATTTTTTTAAAAAATGCCCACCCACATGTAATTTTATAAAAAAAGTGTCCTGAGAAACAGAAGATCTACTTTGTGGGGCCTTACTTACCTGAATTTATTGAGCAACCTAATTAGGAGCTCATTTTGATATTGCTCTGTTGTTGCATGCATTCACCCACTAACAAATACAGTACCTTTTAATACCCGTGGAACCCTGTTAATTGAATGCTCTTTTGCCAATGAAAAATACTGAATTAACAGGATTATTCAATTTGCATGAATTTTGTAAAGTAACATGAATTTGTAAATTTTCCTGTATTTTAGTGATAAACTGGGCATTTATTTAATTATATCTTGTTTGAAAGAGGTCAACAAGCTCTGTCAAACAAGACATAATAGATTAAGGGCTCATATTGAATGCATTGAGACCTAACAGGTCTATATTCATTTATTTATTAGAGTTTAACGAGCCTTTCAACAGCCAGAGTCACCTCGTGAAAGACAGTTTTATGGGTGGGGGAAGCTGGAGTATCTGGAGAGAACCACTGAGCAATGGCGAGACTCCCCAATGTACCAACTCCACACATGCAGGGTTAGCATTGGTTTAAGAAAGGTGCACCATCGATGTGCAGTACGCCTCAGTACACAGTGCCACCTTGCCATCATGTGGGCAATCAGGATTAAGTGCTTTGTCCAATGACACAATGCAGTTATCCCTGGTGGGGATAAAACCATGGACCCCTCAGTTTGTAGTTCAATGGCTTACTTAACTACTGAGCCACCATGCTCCCAATAGGTCTATAAACATCCATGATAATTCTTGGTTGTCAGTAACTCTTCAAAGTTACTCACAAGATTTTTTATTCAGTTATCATGGGGTTTACTCAGGGGTGAACTCCTGTTAATTAAATAAAAAGATTCCATTAAATGTCAAGAAAGTGCACCAAAAATCACCCTCTTGAAAGATCTATTTGGCCTCGGTAAATTGGCCTCAGTAAATCCAATAGTCATTTAATTCCTTGTATGCAGCTGGCAGATATTTTTGCCCAGGACAGGAAATCTCTTGCTATTGAAATAAGACAAATTTGAGAATATTTGCCCAAATTTACCCTTGTAATTTGTATAGACTTTTTAACCAATGATCTCTTGTGTTAAATTTCAATAAATTTTTTATCAAATCTAGTCATGGCTGCTTCATAGCAGCCATGACTAGATTTGACAAAAATATCTTAACATTACTCAGCAGGTTAAGAGTTGATCTATTATATCTAGAAATTTAATAAAAAGCAAACTGACCATATCCCTGTTAATTGAATTCTTCTTTTAATTGAATAATTTTCATTCGCAAAGAGGGTATTCAAATAACAGGGTTTTACTGCACCTTTTGCTGTGCAATCAGAGTGCATCGAGATAAACAAATGATGCACTACCAGGGACGATGTGCAAGCAATTGTACTCAGCAGCCAAATTGTTAAACAGCTTTACAGAATTTTTATGTTCAGAGAGAAGGTAGATTCATTCAAGAACATGGAAAAGTTATTAGGAGCTACAGTTATTATAGAATCCTAGACAGCATGTTTCTGTACAGAGAAATTAACATGAAATAAAAACACACTTTGTGAAAAACAAATGAGCATGAAAGAACACAAGAAGTCAGTTAAATTTGAAAATATCAACAGGAACTATCAAATTATAGAGTTTTGGCTTGTCTAAGCAAACATGAAGTGAACCTCAAATTCCTGTAGAGATACGAAAATCTGTCTTCAAAATGTAATGAAAAACTGAATGAAATGACCAGACTGGAGTATTCAAAAGACGAGGATCTTTGTAATTTTCAGCCTCTCTGTCTCATAAAAAAATCATACAGACTCCAAGAATGTAAATTTTGGTAGCGATATCATTATTGTTTCTGACAAATTACGGCAATTACATGAATAAATATGCAAAGTTTAGGGAAAACGGAATTCAGCTGTAGAGTCACAGTTCTGGTTGTAATGAAAATACAGAATGAATGAAATACATTGCATGATTCTTTGAGAGTTTTTTTTTTACATTCCCTATTTTTTACAGTCAGTGGACTTCATTTCTACAGTACATGTATATACTGTTTTACCAGAAATTCAGACTGGACAGCGGTACAACTAAGAGGAATAATTGTCTTGTAAATTTTTCTGAAGTATTTAAAATGTTAATATTTTTCATCTAACTAAACTGGTAGAGTGCGAAAGTTTTTTTTTTTCAAGGGTACCATGCTACAAGCAAAAGGTGCCTCAGTTTAAGAATACTTTGTTCATAAACAATTGTTTTGTTACAATTTATTGGAGAATGCCAGAGAGGCACTCTCCAATAAATTGTAATAAAACAATTTTGTTTAACATTTTTTGTGTTTCAACTGCTGAGTAAATGTGGTAATCAATACTGTGTGAAGCCACTAAAGTGGCTTTCAGCACCCCTAGTAGAGGCCTGAGAGTGGCTTCTAGCACTCAATTTGTTAATTTATAACCCTCTGCTCACAGATGTTAAAATACCAATTCTCAAGCACCAAATATTTTCCATGATGCAACTAAGAATTTCTTTTTTTATATTTTTTTCCTAATGAACTGAAGAAATCCAGTGCATACAATTAAGTTGACCTGTCACAGATGATTTATCATAAAGTTGTCTTTTTCACGTAGACAGACCAGAACTTGATAATGCATGTCTCCCCATGGACAGATTCATGAAAACATTCTGCTGTTGGTGCCATATTTTCTACACAAATAACCCAATTGTCTGAGTATCTCTCCAAGTCTGGGTTCATATAAAATACAGAACTTCTCAGTCCCAGAGGGTGTCCCAATTCTGAGGAAGTTTGAGGAACTTCCAATTACATCATCGAATAACTGGTTTATTTATAGAAACAGTCACCATGGAATCAGAAACAGACCATTTCTTGATAATCAGCATTGCATGTCAGCTGTAACTCAGTGAGTCAATTGACTGCAGAAAATCTGAGACTGTCGAGACTTTCACCATCATGATTTCTAGTTAGTTATTGTAACACTGCAGGCTGGAGTACATGGAGAGTGCATTATCACTAAATCACCTGCAGAGTGGGGATTCCACCCAAGCAATAATTGCAAATTTGTTGCAAACCATAACAAGCACAAGCAAAGTTTCAGCCAATGGACCTCCAAGTTAAACCCAGAGGTCCATCGGCTGAAACATTGCTTGTGTTTTTGGTCGATATATACACAATTTGAAAGTTGTAGATTGGGTGATAACTCCACTCTGTGGGTGATTTAGTTACAATCCACTCTCCACGTACTGTATATGATATACATATTTTGATGTTGTGATTTACAATCAACTTTAAAAAGTTGGAAGATTATTTAAACATAGATTTATCGCGTTCATGTTGATATCTATTGCATTTCGATGACAAAAACATTGAAGAAAATGTTGAAGATATCCCACAGATATTTGGCATCAATTGTCAAATTGAATTCAAATCGATTATTGTGATCTAATCAAATATCATTTTGAATACCAAATATTCACAGAGGCCTAATTTAAGGTTACTGTCAGCAGCTACAGTTAAAACTAGAAGCCCTGTCATGAAATACGCACAAATAGCACATCGATCTGCGCATTAATCTACGGATTATGACCATAGTAAGGCAATCAAATTCTGAACATATGGCCAGTGCACAAGCAATGTTTCAGCCAATGGACCTCTGGGTAATCCGTAGGTCCATTGGCAGAGACATTGCCTGTGTTTGCTATGAGTAACCAGGAGAACCTGCCGTGCTTTGGATGCCATTCGATAGGGCAATTGCGTGCAGTTCCTACATGCAATTAAGCCTAGATAAGCACACAGTTCATGACAGGACTTCTAGTTTTAACTGTATGGCTATATCATGATATTGACACAAGAATGAAGTAAAGTTTAGATTGTCTGAGTGACTGCTCGATGGTCAATAACCAAACAAACTTTCAGGGGTTATGATTAGAACTTACAAATACACACGTAAAACTAACCTTCTGCAAACTGATGGTTAAAATAACAAAATTTCAAACAAGAAATTTTGCTTGTATTGCAAGTGGGAATTCAACAACATCAATTTTGTTTGACAAGCCCGTAGGGCTCCTTCAAACAAGATTGAATTTGTGAAATTGCTAGTTGCACTGTTACAAAAAATTGCAGCTTAAATTTGTGATGTTTCAAAAATCATCGTGCAAAGGGTAAAAGGCTAAAAAATTTGGTAGGTAAACTCGATCTTCATTCCTTCAACTTTTTATTGCACATTCTGACACTAACCTCATTTTCAGTTGTACATAATTTGCTGTAGCCATAATACATGAGGGAGTTGCTTCTACTGCATGCCAAAGATTTCATTTAAAATTCGGACTGACATTATAGCTTCTTATAAAACTACTTCAACACTGTTCCGTTGTAGAAAGAATCTGTACTAAGTTACTGGTATCAGGAAATGTAAACTCATAGAGGTGGAAATCAAGAACAGCTGTCTATAACTATGTGCTTCCAACCATTTTATCTGATAGATAGAGGCAGTAATAGGTTCTTCAAAGTGTGTGTGAGAAGGCCCAGAGAGTGGATGGGGAGAAAGGTGGAGGGGGCCGAAGTCTTCTGGTACAAGTATAACTTTTCTGACAATGCAATTTCATCATCAGAGTAAATTAAACCAAAATCATGAGATTTCTGGTTTCTCTCATCACACATATCTTGAAGGCAGCTTCATCAGTAACGTATATCTCCCATTCGTTAATCTTAGGGCTGCACGGTATTTCGATAAACCGATATATACCGGTATTCAAACCAATATCGATTGAATACCAGTTTAATTACAAAAATATTGGTTTATCGTCATTATTTATTTACCCACAATTTAATTTTCAAGATGTCTTGAGTTTTTTAACTGTAGCCCCGAATGAATAATATTATCCCTTTATCCAAGGAATCGTCTGCTTGTGCCCTTGTAATATACAAATTCAGCAGTTGAAAAAATAATTTTTAAAAATTTCTGCAAAACTATATCATATGACCCCTCATTGGAACGAGTTCGTTTTGTTGATATCTTTGGGGGAAATCTGATAAATTAATTTTGAAAATAATAAATTTTGATATCGCCTGCTTGGGTAAAGGTGTTTCAAACCCCATCATCAAGGCATGCTAAATCATTCCGACTGTGATGCCTCGAGTCTCGATTGTGGTACTTGTGTTTATATATCTGAACAGTTTTCGATATACCGGTATACCATGGTATTTTTTTTTAATACTGATACCAGTGTTCAGTTTTGAATATCGTGCAGCCCCAGTTAATCTTGTCTGATGTTATTTGTCTATTATCATTTTGTGAGCTCAATGTCATTGTGATGTATCAATGTATGGAACATACAACAATAAATTTATTATTATAACTACTGATATATTGTACTTGAAACACTGCACTCTCCCATAAATAGTAACAAGGCAAATCCACTGAGACTAAATAATCCCATTTCAAAGTTAATATGAAGCAAATTAATTCACAGAACGTGAAGCCTTTCAGTTGCGATACCTGTACTTCAAACTAAAGCCCAAATAGCCCAGCACTCTGTAACAGTTAAACAAGGTAATAGTAGACTAAAATGTAAAGATTTAAGGCTATAGAAAGAAAATGTTTTGTTTCTCAGGCAATCTCTCACTGAAATTGACCCCAGGGGTGGATCCAGGAATTTGGAATGGGAGGGGGGGGGGGGGTGCCAATTGATCATCTGAGCCACAAAGCGGCGAGCAGGGGGCATGTGCGAGAGTGGATGTCTGCCTCTCGCCAGTGGGGTGGCCTCCCCCAGGAAAATTTCACAAAACTTGCACCAAAGACACTTCTTTCCCTTAACACTGAGCTCTCATTCAGATAGTAAATTGCTGCCAGAAAAATAGTAATTATATACACAAATATACATACATGTTGAGTTGACTAGCCGTATAGTTTGACTGACATCCTTTCTACCCTCCAGTGGGGTTGTCAGAATATGAGCTGCCATATATAACTATGCAAGCATGCATGATCATCTAAATTCGTAAATTCAGACTTTGCTCAATTCTGTATTATGGCATGGCTCTGTCCTTGGACCCCCTCATTAGACGTTTTTATTGCCTTGTAATGTCTTCAAATATACCTTCAAAATCTGGAAACTCAAAACTTTTTACACTTTTTGTTTGTTATTGAACTCTGAAGAGCTTCATAACTAAAGATGCAAAACAGTTTCATCTTTAAAATTAAATATACTACTCAAAGTTTGCTAAGCACCAAGTATATCCAACTACCTGTTTTACGTTTTAGCTGAAATATTGTTATGAAAAGTGCATATACTTTTTATTTAATTACATCCTTAATTATTTAAGTACAGAAATTAAGATTTGTTTTGTGTTTGACATTATTTTTTAGCTTTTGAATACGATAACCATGGAAAATGGATATTTTTGGTAAAAGACAATATGCCAAAAAGTTGACGGAGCGAACTGGTATGGCTTCAATATTGAATATGAGACCCATTATTGTTAATTACAGCTTGACAACGCCTTATCGTGCTCCCAATGAGGTTCCAGATGGTCCTTTGTGGGATGTTGTTCCATTCTTGGACCAGCATGGCACCAAGCTCCTGGACACTTCTTGGCTGGAGTGGACGGGCTAAAATTGCAAGCTGCAACTCATTCCAGACATGTTCGATTGGATTGAGGTCAGGGGATCTTGCTGGCCAGTCCATACGCTCAATCCCCTCCCTCTGTCGGTACTACCCAACAGCATGGGCAACATGAGGACGGGCATTATCGTCCATCAGAATGAATTTATTACCCACTGCACCTGCATACAATCTGACGTGGACATCCAGGATCTCATCAATATACCGTTGTGCAGTCAATGTACCATGTTCAAGGACACAGAGCTCTGTACGTCCATCCCAGCTGATGCCGCCCCAGACCATGATTAACCATCCACCATATCACTCATGCTCAGCAATGTTAGCTGCATGGAATCGCTCTCCTGGTCTTCTCCATACCCTAGAATGCCTATCTGTGTGGTCTAGGCAGTACCTTGACTCATCTGTAAAAAAGATAGGTCGCCAATCTTCTCTGGTCCATCCAATGTGGTCCACGGCCCATTCATATCGTGCCTGGCAGTGGCTCTGGGACAGCGGAATGTGAATACATCGTCTTTTCAATCGGAGACCACCTTCGTGCAATCTTGCCTGGATAGTCTGCGTCGAAACATTTAACCCGGATGCATTCTGAAGATCACTGCGAAGCTGGGTTGCTGTGGCAAAGCGGTTCCTACGGTCCTGAATGACCAAAAACTGGTCTTCAGCTGCAGATGTTGCCCTGTCTCTGCCACATGACCATGCCATCTTACTGGTGTGCCATACTGCTGAAATCTTGCCCAGGCTCTGGTGATCACCATATGGTGCACACCAACAGCTTCACCAATCTGACGAGGGGTAGCCCCTTGCTCCACCATATCTACAGTCCACCACATTTCTGCTTCAGACAAATGTCTTCTTACATTTGCATTTGCCATATTCAATCATTAAATCACAAGGGTTTGTGTTGAAATGAAGATTGAATACCCTACACATGTCATGTACATGTAGACAGTACACGAAAATATCATGAAAATCAAGGGGTACACACTGGGGACCATCTCAATATATTCCTCAATCATATCCACCAAAAATATATGCAAATATGTCACAAGCAAATTTCACAATGATATGTCAAATATTTGGTGCTTAGCAAACTTTGAGTAGTATATGTTTATTGTACAATTATGCACTTTCTTATATTCTGTGTGTGAAAAGATGAGCAGAATGTCTACAATCCATGCACAGTTTTTGTAATAAAAAAAACAAGAGGCCCCAAGGGGCCTTAATCGCTCACCGGCCAAACTGGTTCAAAGAAGTATTTGGGGTCACATTCAGTTAGACATGGTTCATCAACACTACAAAGGAATGAAGTCATGAGAGGCAAATTTTATGGAAAAACACTAAGGAATAGATTTGAACAAACCTGAACGTAAGATGCCTCCCCCACCCACACCTGCCCATAGAGCTTAAATATTAAGGCAAGGACTCAAACTGAACAAATTTGAATCTGATCCCCTTGAGATGTCATAAGTCATATTGGAAAGAATTCTGACTGATGGATATGAAGAAGGTTTTTAAAGAAATCACCTCACATTGCACTAAGTTAAACTTTGGGCTCAAATAGGAGCCAAAATATTAACCCAAGGTCCCAATTTGAACAAACTTGAATCTGACCCACCTAGAGATGTTGTACACCAAATATGAAAGGATTCCGAGTGGTGGATCTGAAGAAGACGATTTAAAAAGAAATTCCCTCATATTGCACTTACTTAAAATTCAGGCTCAAATAGGTAGTCTAAATTAATAACCCCTGGACCAGGTTTGAACAAACTTAGTCTTACCCTCCAAGAGATGTTGTATACCAAATATGAAAGGATTCTGACTAGTGGATCTGAAGATGATTTTTAAAGAAATTTTCTTATATTGTACTAAGTTAAAATTTTGGTTCCCATAGGGAGCCCAAATATCAACCCAAGGACTAGGATTGAACAAACTTGAATCTAACCCTACTAGAGATGTTGTATACCACATATGAAAGCATTCTGACTACATGGTCTGAAGAAGATTTTAAAAACAAGTCAGAATCTGACCCAAAATTTTCAGGCTAGAAATTTTTTTTTCCATTTCAAAATTGAACAAAACACATAAAAATACCCCAAAAATGTCCAAATTTTGGACCAAAATTTCGGAGTCCAAACCTGACCCCAATTTTTTTGTTGATCTCAAAATTGAACAAAACGCATAAGAAAAAAAAAAATTTTCTTTCAAAATTTTCGTCCAAAATTTCCAAGTCTGAAAATGACCAAAAATTTTCAGGCTAAAAATTTTTTTTTTTCATCTCAAAATTTAACAAAAGGCACATAAAATTTTATTTTAAAAATTCCAAATTTTGGTCCAAAATTCTGGAGTCGGAACTGGACCCAAAATATTCAGGCTTAAAATGTGGGTGTTTTTTCATCTCAAAATGCATAAAAAACCCAAAACAAATTTTTTTTCTCAAATTTTGGTCAAACATTTCTAAGTCCGAACCAGACTCAAAATTTTCAACCCAGGGACCTAATTTGAACAGACTTGAATCTGACCCCTCCTAGAGATGATGCATACCAAATGTTAAAGGATTCCATCTGCTGGATCTGAAGAAAAAGATTTTTAAAGAAATTTTCTCATATTGCACTAAGTTAAAATTCAGACTCCCATAGGAACCCAAATATTACCAAGAAACTCGATCTGAACAAACTTGAATCTGGCCCTCCCTAGAGATGATGTATACCAAATATGAGAGGATTCTGAATGGTTAATCTGAAGAAGAAGATTTTTAAAGAATATTCCATGCATTGCACAAAGTAAAAATTTGGGCTCCCATAGGGAGCCCAAATATAAACCCAGCGACTCGATTTGAACAAACTTGAATCTGATCCCCCTATAGATGTTGTATATCAAACATGAAAGGATTCTGAGTGGTCAATCTGAAGAAGAAAATTTTAAAAAAATTTCCTCAATTGCACCAAGTTAAACTTTGGGCTCCAATAGAGAGCCCAAATACTAACTCAGGGACCTGATTTGAACAAACTTGAATTTGACCCCCCTAGAGATGTTGTATACCAAATATGAAAGCATTCTGACTGGTGGAGCTGAAGAAGAAGATTTTTAAAGAAATTTTCTCATATTTTCACTATGTTAAAATGCAGGCTCCCATAGGGCACCCAAATATTAACCAAGAAACTCGAATTGAACAAACGTGAATCTGGCCCCCCTAGAGATGATGTATACCAAATATGAGAGGATTCTGACTGGTGATTCTGAAGAAGAAGATTTTTAAAGAATATTCCACGCACTGCACAAAGTTATAATTTGGGCCCAAATATTTACCCAGCAACTCAATTTGAACAAACCTGAATCTGACCCCCCCCCCCCCCCTCCATAGATGTTGCATACCAAACATGAAAAGATTCTGAGTAGCCGATCTGAAGAAGAAGATTTTTAAAGAAATTTCCTCAAATTGCACCAAGTTAAACTTTGGGCTCCAATAGAGAGCCCAAATACTAACTCAGGGACCCGATTTGAACAAACTTGAATCTGACCCCTCTAGAGATGTTGTATACCAAATATGATTCTGGCTTGTGGATCTGAAGAAGAAGATTTTTAAAGAAATTGCCTCATATTTCAGTAAGTTAAAATTTGGGCTCCTACAGGGAGCCCAATTATTAACCCAGGGACTGGATTTGAACAAACTTGAATCTGACCCCTCTACAGATGTTGTATACCAAATATGAAAGGATTCTGACTGGTGGATTTGAAGAAGAAGATTTTTCGAGAAATTTCTTCAAATTGCACCAAGTTAAACTTTGGGCTCCAATAGAGAGCCCAAATCTTAACTCAGGGACTTGATTTGAACAAACTTGAATCTGCCCCCCCCCCCCCCCCCCCCCCCCCCCCCCCCAGAGATGTTGTATAACAAATATGTTAAGATTCTGACTGGTGGATCTGAAGAAGAAAATTTTTTTGAATTTTTGAAAAAAATTATGGGTGCTATCAGAGTTATGCCCCTTCTGGTGCCCCCTGTGAGCATGGCAAGTTTATTTGTACAAACTTGAATCGACATATGACAAGGAACATGCAAACAAAATTTGTTTCAATTTGGTCAAGTAGTTTGTGAGGAGAAGTCGATAATGTAAAGTTCACGACGGACGACGACTGCGGATGACGACGGCGGACGGCAAGTGATAAGTTAAGCTCCCTTCGGTGAGCTAATAAAAATAAAGACCTCCCTCCTTCACTGATTTGAAAAAAAGACTGCCTGAGAATCAATTAATTTATTTCAGTGGCCTAACATAAGTAAAGAATTGTTAAGTCAGTTTATAAGTTAAATATGATTTAACGCATGATCTGTTATCACTCATTCGATGATAACATTATTTTTATGTTTCATAAAATTTTAAAAGATTTCAAATTTATTGTTCATTAAAGTAGAATATTCATTCATAAATGCATGGTGTTTCTCTTACGAAGTGTATAATAGAAACACATTAGCCAGTATATGATACTGTCATTTTCAACAGAGACAGAATTTCATGGGCACAAATCCAGACATAAAAAGAAGCCTTGTATCTACATGTTACCTTGAGACATTTTTAAACCATGTACCCCTATTAATTTAAGTATAACAAGTCTTTATTCATCTGTTCATTCAATTAACCCTTTACCCAACGCAGATGATATCAAAATTTATTATTTTAAATATCATTTTTTAATATATTTCAAAACATTTCAACAAATCCATATCATATGACCCCTCGTTGGAATGAGCTCGTCGACGAGCTTGTTCCAACGAGGGGTCACATATGGATTTTGTTATTCTGCCTCTTTCTATTTAGTTTTGAGACCCTGATTCAGATTGAGGTTCACAGAGGGTAAATTTAGTGATGCTACCCTGCTATGCAGGGTAGCATCACAGCAGGGTAGCATCACTAAATAATTCACCCTCTGGGGACCTCATTTTGCAGATGACAGTCTAATTATTTTCTGGCTTGGATGACACGTGTCAAGACTGAACCTACAACAGCAATTAAGTTTGATCTTCTAGTCATGTTTGGTAAAGGGTTAACATGGAGTGACTTGGGACAGTTTACAGAAGTTAACATGAGAGATGAACATCACCCCACTGGGCAGTGATAAAAACACCAGAGTAACACCCATGACATTCAACACCTACTCATATCAAGAGTTATTATATACAAAAAATAAACAAACTGGTGTTTCTTGTTGAAGGACATCTGGAGTCTGACATGTCATTTGGGTTAAGTGTGGGAAAGATAGAGATTTCATGCTTTTGTATACATTGTGCTGGTGAATTATACTCAATAAATAAAACTGGAATGACTGAATGTGTATACCATGGAAAACAACCAATACTGACATTTGATCATAATGGTTGGGAGATGAAAGAAAAGCCAATACATATGGTTACACATGCCTCAAAATGGCTTTAGCATTTACACAAAGTCAAAACCAAACACTCTGTCTCAAAGCAAGAGGCTTTTGTTTGATGGCATAAAAGAGCTATAGGTGTGAGTGATAATATATGATCTGGAATACTTCAATCTGTTGAACCTAACTAACATCATGATCCAATGATGTTGAAAACTATAAAACAGTTCATGAACCCTTTGAACGCTAGCGACCGCTTTTCTGGCCAAGAACATGATACGTCATAACGTCATTATATAGGATGGCTGTTCAGTAAATGTGTGGGGTAGACCAATCAATATTTACAATGTACAAGCCAAGAGGTCCTCAGTTCAAATTCCACCTGTGACAACAACATTGTGTCCTTGGGCAAGACACTTCGTCCATTTGCCCACATGGGAGCACTGTGGCATTGTGTATTAAGGCGTCCTGCACGTCAATAGTGCACTTGTCTTCAAACAATGCTAACCCTGCTTATGAGGAGTTAGAATGTTGGGGAGTCTGACAGTTGCTCACCATTGCTCAGTGGTTCTCTCCAGGTACTCTGGCTTTCTCCCCCTGTAAAACTATCTGACATGAGGTGGCCCTGGCTGTCAAAAAAGTTGTTAAACCCCATTAAATAAATAAATAAATAAATAAGTATTTGTGTTAGTTAAATAAGTATTTGTGTTAGTTTTCCCAATGCACACAAAACCAAAATTTGTTCGTTAATTATTGTTTTCCACATTTTTTACAAAATTTCAACAAAACCATATCATTTGACCCCTCATTGGAACAAGCTCATTGAGCTTGTTCCAATGAGGTGTCATATGAGATGGCTTTGTAAAAAAAAATTTAAATAATTTTTTTCAACTGCTCAATTTGTATATTTTTAAAATAACTTTTTTTCAACTTCTCAATTTCTATAATATATGGATGGGTGTGGCAGATTTGCTTTGTCAAGGATTAACTGGTAGAGACCTAAATTATTTTTGGAAGTCAAAACTCAGTAATCAGTAAGTATTCTATTTTCATTAATTGGAGAGTGCCTTTTGATTCTATCCAATAAAAAAAACCTCTATTAGCAATATCTCATTTGCTTCCAACTCAAGATGAAACATTTGCTGAGAGAAGAATGCTTTGTTGAGGTGCCTATACTTTTCTTAACCCGTTACCTATTAACATCAGAACAGACTTTTTTCAAAAAAAGAGGAAAAAATTTCATTTTTGTTCCAATGCATAGTTTTTGACATTCATTGGAATGAGCGTGATAGCCTGATTCCAATGAGGGTCATAAGCTGTGGTTTAGATGAAAAAAAGTGACAATTTTAATAGCGATTTTTGTATGTTATACAGATGGATCGATATCTCCAATTTGTTACATAAGGCCTAAAAAAGTTGAAAATCTGTTTTTCAGACCCTCCCACATGGTCCTTTTGACTACCACATGCTCTCTTTTATAACCAATGCAAACTTAAAAAAATAAAAATTAAATTGTTTTTGTCGTATTTTACCCAAGTTAATCAAATTGATAAAGTTGTCCCTTGAGTGCAACAAGGCTTTGCAATGCCTTCGCATTGTAAAGCCTTCTTGCATTCAAGGGACGAAATACACCATCACCCATGCTATTCTGTAGATTATGAGGCCCAAAACATAAAACAAACCAAGAACATGAACTTTTGATTTGCAAAGGAATAATTAGAAAAATAAAAAATAAAATAAAAAAATGCCCATCAAAAATTGGCCTGAGAAACAGAAGATTTACTTTGTGGGGCCTCAAGTGTTAATAAAGCCAAAATATTGATTTCTAACTAAATGGGTTAGTGTGAGGGATATTTTGCTGTGTACATACATGTCTCTATATTCAGTGTATACTCAACATTCAGCATAACCAATGCTAACCCTGCTTGTGTGGAGTTAGAACAGTGGAACCCCGTTAATTGAATAGCCACATTGCCAATGAAAATTATTCAATTAACAGGAGTATTCAATTAACAGGGATTGTGTCACTTTCCTGTATTGTAGAGATAAACTTAGCATTTATTCTATTATATCTTGTTTGACAGAGCTCCATGAGCTCTGTCAAACAAGATATAATAGATTAAATGCCTGTATTGGATGTACTGAGGCCAAATAGGTTTATAAATAAAGGAAAACTGGCAAGAGTCAGGGTAATTTCTTGACAGGTTGCAAGATTTTTTATTCTATTAACCGGAGTTTCTCTATAACCTACATTCAATTAACAGGTCAAATTTGTCCTGGAGGTATGGTAATGGTTTTGTGTGGGGAAATTATATTCAATTAACAGGGTTATTCAGTTAAGAGATATCCAATTAAGTGGGCTCCACTGTATGTTGAGTTGAAAAATGAAGCAATTAACTCTTGAACACCATAAAACCTCCAACATCAGCAAAAACAACAACTATCACTCAATGAATTTGTTCAGAATGCATAAAAGACAAAAACAGTTCCCAAGTTAAAATTAAAAAAAAAAAACAACAAAAAATCCCTGAAATGTCACAAACTCAGTTTCAAAGACATGACCTTTTCAGACTATTGAGAGATTTAGAAATGATTGTTAGATCATCCATGGCAAGTGCGGGGATGAAAAAAAATATGCCTGGCAGGAGATGAAATATGTTCTTTATGATGGATACCAAAATATGATAGCTGGGTGAAGATTAATCACGGATCATAATATATTGGCGGAGAAATGTACTCAATCACACAGTATGCTATCATTAGCTATAATAAACTTGGATCAGTCATCAAAAAGTCAATTTTTTAAATGTTAGGATCCTCAAATCTAATATTAATAAACTTCCTGGCTGCTTGCCGACTTCCAATACCCATGCAGGTTATGCCAACCATATGTTGTAATTTCTCCACAAAGCACAAGAATAATATTAAATTGGTTGACATCAGAACTGGCCATGGTGTAACAATCCAACTTTTATCTAACACAACTCGTGCGCAAAGTGGTATTCTTTTATTCATTTAACTAGTCTAGTGATGGGAGCCCAAATTTGAGCTTTACTCTGAAGTGTGGGTATCACAAGTTAAAGGCTTCATTTTTCAGTGGATGAGCTCGATATCCTCTTTGAAGTAAAAATATTCAGTATGTAAGGGGGGTGGGGGTGGGGTGGGGGGTGCATGTGGGTGTGGTGGCTCAGTAGGTAGAGGTGCAGGCTGCAAGCCGAGAGGTCCTCGGTTCAAATCCCACCTGTGGCAACCACATTGTGTCCTTGGGCAATTAGACACTCTTCACCCCTCCACCCCCCCCCCCCCCCCCCCCCATTGCTCATGTGGGGGCACAGAGGCATTGTGCACTAAGGCATACCTGCACGTCAATGGTTCACTTGTCTTCAACCAATGCTAACCCTGCTTGCTTAGTATGTTGAAGAGCCTGACAGTTGCTCGCAGTTGCTCGCCGTTGCTTGATTGTTCTCTCTGGCTTCCTCCACCCATAAACCTGTCTGACACAAGGTGACCCTGGCTGTTGAAAGTGTCGTTAAAACCCCAATAAAAAAATAATTCAATATGTAAGGATTAGCCATGTTGCAATTTATGGGATAGTGCCTAAGGGCACTTTCCCATAAATTGTAACAAGGCAAAGACATACATGTATGTGAACAAAATTTACCAACCAAAAATAAATCAGCACTCTACCAGTTAAATAACTCAGGAGCAAGATGGCTCATTGCTTAATGCATTGGACCTTAAACCAAAAGGTTGATGGTTGATCCAGACCCACCTTATCTGCGCTGTGTCCATGGGCACCCATGTGGATGGTATGGTGCAGCTGTGCACTAGACTCATGCCAAACGTCCAATATCAGCTTGACTGATGTTATTCCATCTTCCTATAGTGCAGCGGCTAGTTCCTGGACATTGGTAGGGGGTTCTTGGCATTGACGTACTGGTTCCTGCCAAGCATATCCCAGACGTGCTCGATTGGTGAAAGGTCTGGACTTAGTGGTGGCCAAGGCAGTGTAGTGATGTTCTGCTCCTGGAGGAACTCTGTAGTGACACGGCCCTGTGTACTCTTGCACTGTCATCTTTGAAAATGAATCGATGGCCATGACTTCACACAAATGGCACCACATGAGCTGCTAACATGTTGTCATGGTAGTACTGCCCTGTGACACACCCTTGGATGACATGTAATGCTGTTCCACTTTTCATGATTATGTCTTCCTACACCATAACTGATCCACCACCAAAACGATTATGCTGCCTGATGGTTACAGTTAAAACTAGAAGTCCTGTTATGGCATGCGCACAAATAGCATGTCGATCTGTGCGTTAATCTATGAGTTATGACCATAGTAAGGCTATCAAATTCTGTACATATGGCCTGTGCACAAGCAATGTTTCAGCCAATGAACCTCAGAGTAACCCGGAGGTCCATTGGCAGAAACATTGCCTGTGTTTGCTATGAGTAACCAGGAGAACCAGCCGTGCTTTGGATGCCATTCGATATGGCAATTGCACGCAATTTCTATGCGCAATTAAGCCTAGATAAACGCACAGTTCATGACAGGACTTCTAGTTTTAACTGTATGTTTTCAATTAGAATCATTTGAGGTGTAGACTGTACTGAAGAATTGAGGCCTAGGTTAATGTGGCCCTCACAGTTAATGTATGTCAACCAAAGTTACCAAATTACAGTAAAATCATTCCAAAATGAGTCATCCTACCCAAGTTACAATGAAATCCCTTTATAAATATAACTGGAAGGCTTTGCTAAAGGAATCTAGGTCACATGATTGCAGTTGACCGATCATGACCCAAGTAGGACAGTCTCATCTACATATCATGCCAAGTTACCCTACCAAGTTACAATGAAATCCCTTCATAAAAACAATCTGCAGACAGTGTGCTATAGGAATCTAGGTCACATGACCAGGTGGTGATAATGGCTGACTGATCGTGACCAAAATAGGACAGTCTCATCTAGGAATTATACCGAGTTACCATTCCAAGTTACAATGAAATCACTTCATAAATATGAACTATAGACTGTGCTAAACAAATCTAGGTCACGAGCCTGTGCAGCCTTCACAGCTGACTAATCAAGGCCAATTTTGGAAGTTCTCATCTAGACATTTTACTGAGTCATCCTACCAATTAACAATGAAATCCCTTTGTGTATGCAAGTTGTAGACTGTGCTGAAGGAATTTACATGTTGTGCCCCTGCGGCCATCACGGTTGACCGAACCTGACCAAAATAGGATGTTCTCATCTTGACATTATACGGAGTTAACCTACCAACTTACAATAAAATCCCTTTACAAATACAACCTGTACGTTGTACTAAAGGTTTTCAGGTTTCAGGCCCACACAGCCATCACAGTTGATCGATCACGACCAAAAGGGGACGTTCTCATCTAGACATTATACGGAGTCATCCTACCAATTTACAATGAAATCCTTTCATAAATACAACATGTAGACTGTGCTAAAGGTTTTTGGGTTTTGGACCTGAGTAGTCATCATGGTTGACTGATCATAACCATAAGGGGACGTTCTCACTTAGACATGACCTTGAACCTGCATATGAAATTTCATGATGATCAGACAAGAATTATGGGGTCCAGCTTGTGCTGACTCACAGACTTCACACACTTCTGCATGTGTAATAGCAATAGCTTATCTTGACCATGTCAAGTTCAGCAAAAAACAAACAAAACAACAACAAAAAATGAAAATAGTGCTTGAATTTAAGGTTCTCACATTTCATTTTTGTGACACAAACAAGACTCTACAGTATTGTTGGAAGGAAATCAGAGAAGTTCGACAAGATCGTGATGCAGTGAAAATGTTGGGCGCTCTCCAATGAATTATAATAAAAAGTGTATTAATGATCAACTTATTTCTTAACCCGCAGTGTATTTACAAGATATTTTTCATTAAATCTAGTCATGGCTGCTATGAAGCAGCCATGACTAGATTTGATGAACAATTCGTCTAAATTTAACACAAGGAATCATTGGTGAAAAAATTCTTTTAATTTAAAGGGAGATAATTTGATTAAATGTGCCCATACGAGACTTGGTAAGTGACAAGAGAAGTCCTGTTTTGGGCCGGAATATCCACAAGCTGCATGCAGGGAGTTAAACCATCAAAAAAATCAAGAACTCTACGAGTAAATATTAATAATAATTTTTGTACCATTCCAACAGTGTAAGCCATGAAGCAGATAAATAATCCTGTCTTTTAAATTTCCACCCCTTATGCAAAACTAATCTCCATCATAATGACATTGGATTACTCCCACTAACATTCAATTGAATTTTCCATTCCATTTCATTTCTTTTTCTCCAATTTATTTTTCATTACCAATCAGTAGAGATCTTTTTCCATGTGATTTGGTGCTAAGAGGGAAACCATCTCTCCCTATCGTCTATCAGTTACATATAATAATCCAGTATCAGAATTTTACTAATTAGGTGGATGATTTCAATTCCATATGTAGGGAACAACTGGTCTCCCAAAGATGAATGCAGTAAAGAAGACAAATTCATTTTATGCATCATGGACCATTTTATATTCTTTCGGCATCAAAGATGTAACAGGTTCACAAAGTTAAAATATGTTTTCATTTAGCTGTAAACCTTTGATTTGCTCTTGATTTATGGTGTCAAGTGCTGAAGTAATTTTGTCATAATTCAAGTTCATTAAGTCTCCATGTATATTTAAAATGCTTTTTTTTATTTTTAATATGAAAATGGAGCAAAGACAGAGGCAAACATTTACTGTCACTTTCGGTTCATGTGACTAAATTGTAGATGCAACACAAGCCCAGAAGAATTATTATTCTGTTAATTATATATACCCAAGCCGGAAAATAAGCAGACTGTTATCTGCAAAATGAGGTCCCCAGAGGGTGAATTTAGTGATGCTACCCTGCATAGCAGGGTAGCATCACTAAATTTACCATCCGTGAACCTCAATCTGAATCAGGGACTCAAAACTAAACAGAAAGAGGTACCCAGAGGATCAATTTGCCCACTGTATGGGATAGCATCAGCAAATTCACCCTCTGGGGACCTCATTCTGCAAATGTCAGACTGCTTATTTTCAGGCGTGTATATACCATGTATCACTGACGAACAATTTCCAAACAATACAACACTGAAATATTCTACCATAAACAAGTGCAATGCCAAGGGGGCTATGTTCCCACTCCCCACTGCCAAGCATGACTTTCTCGTCATTTATCTTTGTTGATATTGAATTAATAAATATCTTATCTTATCTCCATTAAACCGTAGCACCAATACTGCAGGCCACCAAATGTGTCCATGAGACACTAATGCCTCCACTTTGCACAGAAACCAACATGTCTTCCAACTTGGAAAAGGGCCATAACTTTGCCAAAAAACACCAGACCAAGCCCACTAACAACCCCAACCTGTATTTTGTGGTTAAAAACCTGTGTATAAAATTTTGTTTTATTTCGTTCAGTCAAACTAAAGTTATTGTCTGGAAATCATACTTGGGACAGACATACAGAAAACTGTACATACATACATATGGAAGGACGGACGTACATATGGAGCTCTGTCAAACAAGATTGAATTGGTTTATTCACTTATTTATTGGGGTTCAATGACACTTTTGATAGCCTGGATCACCTCGTGTCAGACAGTTTTATAGGTGGAGGAAGCCAGAGTACCTGGAGAAAACCACTTAGCAGTGGTGAGCAACTGTCAAACTCCCCAACATACTAACTCCACACCAGCAGGGTTAGCATTGGTTGAAGACAAGTGCACCATGCCTTAGTACACACCACCACCATACCTCCGTGTAGGCAATCAGGAATAAGTGCCTTGCCCAAATACACAACACAGTTAACCCTGGTGGGGAACGAACCATGGACCTTTCAGTTTGAAGTCCAATGCCATAAATGCTGCGCGACCACGTTCCCTGATTAACCCTTTACCCAACGAATCGGCCGCATCTGTCTGCGTAATATGCAAATTCAGCAGTTGAAAAAATATTTTTCAAAAAATTTCAACAAAACCATATCATGTGACCTCTTGTTGGAACGAGCTCGCTGAGCTCGTTCCAACGAGGGGTCACATGATATGGTTTTGTTGAAATATTTTGAAAAATTTCAAAAAATGATACTTAAAATAATAAATTTTGATAACGTCTGCATTGGGTAAAGGGTTAAATTGGCTAAATTTTTACTTGTTTTGTTGGAAAAATTTCAAGCTTAAAATTTTGATCTATAAAAATCAGTGGTTGGAGGGTGAATGTCACTACTACTTGTGACCTCATTAAGACATTAATTCAACAAAGATGGAGCAATTATACCACAACAATGAATTCCCCATAAAAGTTGATCAAACATTTTTTGTCTTTGAAAACATGAAAAAATGCTAAAATCAAATAGTGAGAAAATCAACACTTTTGTTATAATGAAAATTTATGATGGTGGTTCTTGTTGAGTAAGAGCTACTGTTTGATCATGCAACATAGAATATTCTTTTAATCTTGAGGACCATAAAACTTTCACCTTAATGTGAAAAAAAATTGCCTTAATCATTAGGTGTTTTAGGATTCACAAGAGAAAAAAATGAACATAAACCTCATTCTCTGAACAACATAAAACTGTTTGTACAGCCCAAGATTATTAGATAATAAAAACAGTTGGAAAGAATGTGACAACCCTTTGTATAATAATTCTAAGTGTTTTCCAATGTAATCAGTGACATCATACAGATATGCCTGGGTTGATAAAGAAGTTATATTTTAACCCCAAACAATTTTTAAAATTCCTTTGAAACCTAAGAATCTATAATCGAATGACACAAGGTTCTGCAAAAATGGAAGGGGCAAACACAGTCTGACACACTGAAGGCCTGGGTCTTCCAGTCAAATATTTGCAATTTCCACGGAAAAACACAAAAGGTATTGGCAACTTCTCTGCCCATGGATCATGACTATTCCCTATGCCCTGTTGGGAGGGGGTGGAGGGGTGGGGGGGGGGGGGGGGTGGGGATTGGGGGGTGTTCTTCAATCCCTTCACATACTTGGTCAAAAATATTCAAAATATTTGAAAATAGTAAAGCAATGATTTTCCAGAATGCTCACATTATTATCCCAGGCAATGTGTGAATACACTTAGCTGCTGATTCTATTTGTCATCCTCTGTACCAAAGAACTTAGTTTTTGAGTCAGCGATTATCTGAGTCAGAGTCTGTGATGCAGTACAGACCCTCCCATTAGCATGTCAATTTACACAATGTAGGCCTATTATGAGGTCTGGGTGATTTTAGGGAATTAATGGACCACCAACACCAGGCCAGTAGCCCACTCCAGGCTTTAACTCTATTGACATTGAAATATGTGTCATTTGGGCACATTTATCCCAATTTCCACCCTATAAGATGAGTATAGTTTTTCACCCAAGCCAGAAAATAAGCAGACTGTCATCTGCAAAATGAGGTCCCCAGAGGGTGAATTTACCCTCTGTGAACCTCATTCTGAATCAGGGTCTCAAAACTAAACAGAAAGAGGTACCCAGAGGATAAATTGGCCTGCTGTGTAAGATAGCATCATCATATTCACCCGCTGGGGACCTCATTTTGCAAATGTCAGACTGCTTATTTTCAGGCCTGTTTTCACCAATGATTTTTCAAGTTAAATTTCGAAGAAATTTACAGCAGCCATTACTAGATTTGATGAAAAATATTTTAAAAATACTCTGTGGGTTAAGAGTTAAAATTCATCTTGACTCACAATAATCAGTTTTGATTCTCGTAAACTTCTCCATCGCGAATCAATTTTTAATTTAAAATTTGATCGAGTTGTTATATCCTTGTCAGGCTCATCAGTGCATCCAGTTCAAAGTCCATAGTAAAAACCAAAGCTTGTATATATATATATTTATTAAAGTTTAGCCTCTTCGGGCCAACTTCCATTTTTAGTAAGTTTGTTGCCTTACATGTACATGTTTACACACCTGTTCCCAACATGCAGCCTTTTGGTGGTCTTGCTGATGGACATATAGTACCTTGGCAATGGCATCTAGTGAACATATTGGCTGCCTCCATAGGCAGCCAAGACTTCACTAGACACCACGGCTAAGTCACCGTGTTACCTTATTATGTGAAAGCAAACAATAAATAGAATTCCCCAATCCTTTAAGGACACTTATAGAATCTATGCCGAGAATCAAATTAACATTCTGCAAGAATCAATACTGATTCTCATTATTTGCCTTGTGAGAATCATTTGCGGGAATCAATTCTGATTTTTGCTTCAATTTTAATCCCTTCTATTGAATGCCTCAAAATCACCCAGATTGCTTCTTAGGTCACAAATATTTCAACCCCTGCTTACATTTCAACACCCCCTCCTCATCCACCCAATTCCTGAAACATTCCAATTTACTCCACAGACCTTGAAAGAGAGAGTTGACTGATTTTGAAAAATGGCGATAATTTGAAAATGAGATTATTATTTTATTTAACCCTTTACCTAACATGAAAAGCAGACGACACTTGCAAAAAAAATTCTTGAATAACTAAATTTTTTCATTTTTTGTCTCAAAAACATAGGTTATGACCCCTTGTTGGAACGAGCTCGACGAGCTCGTTCCAACGAGGGGTCATAACCTATGTTTTTGAGACAAAAAGTGAAAATATTTTGAAAATTAATTGGCGATTTTTTAGAATAGCGCTGGCCGGTTTTGGCCGTTACATTGGGTAAAGGGTTAAAAAAAACCTCAGAAAGTCTGTTCTGGCATTTATGGGGTATAAACTACAGTTTGTATATGGTACATTATATCAAGTTGCAGAATTTCAGATCATAAATCAACTTTTATTTTTGTCTATGACAGCCAGTGACAGATTCTGTGGAATTTTCCAACTACAGCAGTCACTAATACTGATAATTTTCAGATTTTGCTGTCTTTTTAAACAGTTATCAACCATCAAACACCCAACACATGTACCAGCAGCAGTGTTCAAAGTTTCTTGTCAACAGTTCAGAAGAAATCTCACACCATTTGTTGAGTTACCAAATTATTCTCTCATAAATATTTTCATGTCAAGTGTTATCACCTTCCCATGTTATTTTCTCCCTCAGCAGGAGGCCAGAACAAGTTTCTCCCTTTAACCTCCAGCACACTGAGAATTTAATAAAAATCTCTTCCTTTTATTAATTTGTACTTGTAGGATTAAAAACTTAACCAATTTTATTTTGTTTGACCGAGCTCAGTGATATAGTTGGTTAACCCTTTACCCAACACTAGTAGCAGACGACACTCGTAAAAAAAATACTCATTTTGCTAAAAATTTTAATTTTTGGCTTCCAAAACATAGGTTATGACCCCTCATTGGAACGAGCGCGACACGCTCGTTCCAATGAGGGGTCATAACCTATGTTTTGGAAGCAAAAAATGAAAATATTAAAAAAATTGAATGGCGTTTTTCGAGTATAGCGCTGGCCGGTTTTGGCCGTTACGTTAGGTAAAGGGTTAAACTTGAAACTAGGATATTTCTGTTGTTGAAAACACTGTTTTTTGGACATCAGAGTGTCTAGAGGTAAGGCCCCACAAAGTATATTCCTTTTTTTTACTTTTGGGAGGGAGAGGGGGGGCATTATGTTTGGCAGGCCATTGGGTGGGGGAGGGCCTTCCCCATCTGAACAAGAAACCTTCTGGTCATTATCCTTGAGGGAAGTGGGAGGAGGGGTAACAACTAAGCCTGGAAATAAGCACTTTGTTATTTACAGAATGAGGTCCCTAGAGGGTGTATTTGCTAATGCCTTCCCATACAGAGGACTAGAATTCCTCAATTTATCCTCAGAGTACCTCTTTCTGTTTAGCTGTTTAGGCCTGAGACATTGATTCCAATAGAGCTTCACCAAGGGTAAATTTAGTTATGCTCCCCTGCTGTGAAGGGTAGCATCACCAAATTCCCCCTCTGGGGACCTCATTATTCAGATGATAGTCTACTTATTTCCAGGGTTGGTAAGAGGGGCCCAATTATTAGTTACGACAAGGCTTTCCCAGGAAAGTTTTGACAAAATTCAATGCTCTAAGAGTGAACCTGAGGCATTTGTCGCATGTGCAGGCCTATTTTAGAGACCATTTTTAGGCTCTATGTTATGCAAAAACTTGCCTTGGGCCAATTTTGGGTGGGGGTGGGGGTGGGGGTGGGTGTGGGGGGGGGGGGGGTGAGAATAGAAACATCTGATTGAATTTTAATCACATTAAAAATATTTGTTGATTTTGTCATGGTCCAAACATTTCAACTGAGCCTTGATATTGATAATCAGTAGAACCTAGCTATCACTGATCCCATAACTCTATGCACACTGTATGTTGTCAAAAAACTGAATTGTCAAGTACCGAATCTTTTCATACAATACGTGGAGAGTGTATTATCACCAAATCACCTGCAGAGTGGAAATTCCACCCAAGCAATAATTGCGAATTTGTTGCAAGGCACAACCAGCACCAGCAATGTTTCAGCCAATGGACCTCCATGTTAAACCCGGAGGTCCATTGGCTGAAACATTGCTTGTGTTTTTTGTCGATATGAACAAAATTTGAAAGTTAAAGCTTGGGTGATAACCCCACTCCATGGGTGATTTACTTACAATCCACTCTCCACGTACTGTATATTGCAAATAGCAATTTAACCAATTCAGTCTCGTTTAACAGAGTTCTGTCAAACAAAACTGTATTGGTTAAACTCCCAGTTGCATTATGGAAAAAAAATTGCTGCTTGAAATTTCAGTACTTTGACATCAGTGTGCAAAGAGTTAATATATTCTCTGCTAAAAGATGTCCTTCAGCATCAAAAAAATAACCTGGCAGGGAATTGATCAAAACACATGGAAAGAAACTGGAAGTGTGTGGGCATGGATAAGAAATCTCAAAAACCAATTTCATAAACAATCTGTTGACACAAAGTTCCTAAATAACTTGTTGACAGATAACGGCAATAAAAAATGATAAACTATGAAATAAGTGAAGTTCTGTTGTCAAGATTTGCATACTTTCATGGAGGGACTTTATGTTTTCCTTGGGATTCCAGCAATCTATAAAGTATACAGTCATAAGAGTTGGTGGATCTTGAAGAAATGTACCACCTCATCTGCTCAGCATGTGTCGAAAAGTACACAAATGCTATTAGTATTTGTACATAAATCCTTTGTAGGAGCACCTTTCTGTCTGATTCTCCAGGCCACGACTGCCAAAATATCCAAATTTACGTTCTTATTTAATTGAAATGCATTCTTGAACATCTATAAAGATCAGACTGCTGATGAAATCATAAATTGTCTCCACTTTTTACCTGAGGCAGAATTAATATTTCCATAGAATTTATTACCTTTTTGACTTTTGTGATGGCTAAGGCTGTATGATACAGCTAATGAGAAATTTATAGAGAAGGAAATGGAAAAAACAAACTTTTTGGTTAACTCACTGTACGCCAAATACTGTTGATTTTGCCAAGCAAGCAGATACAGAACTTAACTTGAAACTTTGGTTGTTATTGGTAATGCTGTTGTTGCTGCTGCTGCAGAAGCAGCAGCTGTTGTTGTTGTTGTTACTGTTTTTGCTGATGGATGTATAGTTGTGTTTTGTTTCAGGCATTTATTTTTCTCTCTGAGAATTACTCATGGGGAAAGATTTGATATTATTGATTTGAAATTGAATTGGAAGCTCGAGGCATGAATTTAAATCTAATTTTGAATATTCACAGAGCCTTACCTGTTTGACAGTTTGATAATGCTCCTTGTGTTGTTTTTTCTAAGACGTTGTAAAGAACTGATAGGTGGAAAATCTACCACCGTGTTTCTATACTACAGTAGAATCCTTTAATTGAATATCCATTTTGCCGGTGAAAATTATTCAATTAATAGGAGTATACAATTAACAGGGATTTGGTCAGTTTCCAGAGTTCTGTAGGTAAACTGAGCATTTATTCTATTATATCTTGTTTGACAGAGCTCATAGAGCTCTGTCAAACAAGATATAAGAGAATAAATGCCTATATTGGATGTAGTGAGGCCAAAAAGGTTGATAAATAAGGGGAATTTGGAGCGTGTCACAGTAATTTTTTTGACATATTACAAAAATTTATATACAATTAACAGGAGTTTACTCCACAACCCATATGCAATTAACAGATCAAATTTGTACTGAAGGTATGGTAAATGGTTTGGCATCTGAAAATTATATTCAATTCACAGGGATATACAATTAAGAGATATCCAATTAAGTGGGCTCCACTGTATTACATTTATACTTCTGAAATAATACTTTGAATGGTATTTTGAAACAAGGATTTCTTTTCTGACCCAGTCAAAATTTTCTGTCCACTTTTTATCTTACAACAAAGTCGCACCTCATCTATCAAAAAATAATTGTGGGAACATGGAATCAATGATGCTATTTTTGTTTGTTTTTCTCGATGTATTTTCATATAGGTGTTTAACCCTGTACCCAACATATCGCCTGCATCCACCCGCATAATATGCAAATTCAGCAGCTGAAAAATTATTATTTTTAGAAAAATTTCAACAAAACCATATCATGTGACATCTCTTTGGAACGAGCTCACTGAGCTCGTTCCAATGAGGGGTCACATGATATGGTTTTGTTGAAATTGTTTGAAAAAATTTAAACAATGATATTTAAAATAATAAATTTTGATATCGTCTGCGCTGGGTAAAGGTTTAAGTCACAATGGCTAATCATGCCTGCAGCATGGATATGAAGTCAAATCCAGCCAATCATTTATACCCTTGTTACCCACTTTTGAGGACTTTCACCTCAGGCATTGGTTACCAGGTTCTATTTTACCAGAAAAACGAAGCTGGTTTATCATAGCAAACAAGCATTGCTTCACTTCTCGGGGTTCTCAAGGGAACATTTTTCTTGATAAAGTCTTGATTTCATTGTATTTTTTATCAGAAATCTGGACCCACTTGGTGGAAGTGTCTCATGATCAAATCATGATATCACACAACAGATCAGTTTTGTGATCAGAGTACTATTGCATGCTATCAAAAACAGTCTCCAAATTTGTTTTATTATAATTTATGTCAAGCAAATGTCAATTTAGTAAACAGAATGCATATAAACTCTGTATAGAATAAAAAATCTTGTAATCAATCGCGATTTACTCCAACATCCACTGAATTTCATTTACAGACATTTTTGGCCTCAATACATCCAATATAGACATTTAATTTATTATATCTCATTTGACAATGCTCAATGAGCTCTGTCAAACAAGATATAATAGAATAAATGCTCACTTTATAACAGAAGAAACGAAAATAACATAATTCCTGTTAATTGCATACTAATGTTAATTGAATATTTTTCTGTGACAAAGTGGCAATTAGAGATGAGCGGTATTAGAATTTTGTGTTCAGTATCGGTTTTGGTATTTTTCAGTATTTTTAGGGAGGATTTACTGCAATATCTGTTCGGTATTCGGTATCTGACTCAACTGAGATTTATTGATAGCACCAAAGGAGAATTCACATCAGAACAAGAGATTGTCACTCGGAAGATGCCTCCAACATGGTAATGACCTTGATCTGTCACCTTGACCTACATCGAACCAATAAAACCTTCCTAATGGACGGAGAGATGGATGGACAAATGGACAGAAATGACAAACACTATAAGCCCCGAAAAAACTTTTTTTTTTGGGGGGGGGGGGGGCATACAATTACAGAAAATAAGTTGTTGTACCATTCTACCGCAGTGCCATAAATGCCACTGCCAATGAGCTCAATGCTGGCTTTTTTGTTGCCAACACAAATCATATCTACCGTAATTTTGTGACTTGTTCCAAACACACCTTAACCTACAAAGGCCTATTTCAGGATTTTACAATCCTGAAGCATGTGCCCTCAACCTGGCATTATTAGGAGATCCTGCTGACAATAGACAAATCATATGGGCAGTGATTTCTAGTCAAGTTTTGACTAGAAATCACTACTAAGCAGGCCTGAAAATAAGCAGTCTGGCATTTGCAGAATGAGGTCCCCAGAGGGTGAATTTGATGATACTATCCTATACAGTGGGCCAATGTATCCTCTGGGTACCGCTTTCTGTTTAGTTTTGAGACCCAGATTCAGCATGAGGTTCACAGAGGGTAAATTTAGTGATGCTACCCTGCTATGCAGGGTAGCATCACTAAATTCACCCTCTGGGGACCTCATTTTGCAGATGACAGTCTGCTTATTTTCTGGCTTGCTACTAAGCAACTGGACGTATACAGGTTGTAGCCTCATGGGAATCTGGGACAAATGACCAGGCCTTTAATGGGTAACAAAACTGAAGGAGAAAATCAGTCACTTCTTTCATAAAAATGAACACTTCATCTGCTGTGAAGCCTGAACAAGGTCTTATAAATAGCAAGTGCAGAAAAATTTGAAAACATAGATGGTTTCAGTGTTTAATGATTTGTTTGGTTCAGTTTTTTTGGTATCCCATGATTTGGGTATCGATTCAGTTTTTCGGTTTATTGCCCATCTTTAGTGGCTACTCAATTAACAGCAGCAGACTGTACCAGATCACATTGATATATTCCAAAGATGGATATTAAGCTATGGTTTGGAAGAAGAATTTTTTTAAAAAATAACTAATATTACTGAATGGCAATTTTTGTGCATCCACAGCATGCATTGGCAGTTGCTTGGGTAAAACGTTATAATTTGAACGTTTCAATAATACACTTCTTCAGTTCACGATCATCAAAACCGTATACACAAAGCTCAAATAGAGAGTACACACTAAGTGTACTTGGTTCAAGACATATCTAAGATGTGTTTGTTCATTGTAAAGATAAGAGAATTATGAAGTCAAAAGACCATCTGCTTTGAAAGGCACGTATGTGTTACACAAAGACAAAAAGGCTCAACATTACAGCACATAACCAACCAAAAGTAACAAATTTTCCTAAAGATAACATTTAATGCAACCCATATGCATTTTGAAAATCTTCCTAGTTATGGAAAACAAATGTGTTTTTAACAATGTCTCCCCATAGACGTGAGCATATCAATTACCAAAAACAAATTCTTGACATTTTCATCTTTTGACACTTTATTTACTGAAATTGTGCCAAAATGTTGCTGTTTTAAAAAAAAAAATGGGATTTCAGTCCATGAAATTCTGCAACTGGCATTAAACTAGAGAGAGTTTAAATTCTTTAATTCTAATTTTATAATTCTGGTTAATCGATGTTCCTGATTTTTTAACTAAGATTCCAACTTGTCTAAAGCCATAGCAGGTGAGAATTATTAACTCCTAGCAGACTGGTAGCAGGCCTGGCATTTTCAGGAGAGCGATTTATTCGCCTGCATACTGCTCGCCTTAAAAAAATTAAGGAGGGCGAAATCTAGCCCTCCTGACTTAAGAAAATAATGATAACCATAACAGTATATTCCTTAAATCCATATCTTTTCAGATCTCTGCTATGATAGTGGCCTCTGTAAGATGGCCGCACTGCCTCTCCCACACCTCCGGGCCTTGCCGAGGCCCGGAGGTAAGGGAGGGGCAGTGTAACCATCTCACATAGACTACCCTGTTAGCGGCAACAAACAAAATGCACAAAGCCCACAGGGCAGAATTCATTAATAGTTAAAACTATTTTGCCACTTTGAGCTTTTGTAAGCTTGAGGATAGCAAATCGCTCCCCTAGGCCAAGCGAGGGGAGAGATTTTTAGCCCTCCTGCATTTTTAAGAATGATAGGCCATGCTGGTAATATTTTGAATTTTTCGTCACTGACTCCATATTGTCCATGCAGCATGAAAATTTAACAAGTTATATCTAGTTTGACAGAGGTCAATGAGCTCTGTCAAACAAGATATAAATTTTTTAAATTCTTAGTTGCATTATGGGAAAAATTTGCTGCTGGAAACGCCAGTATTTTTACATCAGAGTATAGAGGGTTAACATTTCAATGATTTAAAAATACAGTGGAATCATATTAATTCAATATTCAATTTGCCAGTGAAAATTGTCCACTTCCGAGGAGTAGTCAATTTACAGGGATTTAGTCACTCTCCTGTATTCTGAACGTAATTTGGGAATTTATTTTATTATTGTTCAAATTGATTGAAACCAGAGGTGTGACTGTCCAGATGGGCCTGTCCATACACCCTGCCACCATCATTATTCTAAGATGAAAAGAGGCATAACTCTGGCAAAAACAGTCCAATCAAAATTATAATTGCAGGTGCACAGGTTCCCATAGCAGTAAACATCCATACCAAGTTTCAAAAGAATTAACAAATAAACGTCTGAGAAAATCTCTGGCCAAAATTCAGGCCTATGTGGCTGCTATTTCAAGTCAAAAAGGGGCATAATTTTGGTAAAAATAATCTGACCGGAACAGCACAGATTCCCATGGGGTGGACATTCACACCAAGTTTTGAGCAGATTGGTCCATAAATGTCTGAGAAAATCTCCAAACAAAATGATGTCTACGGATGGATGGATGGATGGACAGATGGATGGATGAATGGACAAGATGATTCCAGTATACTCCCCACAACTTGTTGCGGCGGGTATGGAAAGATCTGTCAAACAAGACATAATAGATTAAATGCCTGTATTGGATGTAGTGAGGTGAAATATGTCTATAAACAAGGGGTCTGATTACCAGAGTAATTTATTGATATATTACAAGATTTTTATTCAATTGACAGGAGCTTTATTCTCTAACCAATATGTAATTAACCAGTCAAATTTGTACTGAAGGTATGGTAAATGGTTTTGTGTTTGAAAATAAATAAGCACTGTGCCATTTCCCAGGATTTCCATAGGGAGTATATTTGAGTTACCTTTTTATTCTTTTGATGGGCATGCATTCTGTTAAGTAGGGTAAATAGCCAAACTATAATTTAAATAAATAAAGGAAAATCATTAATTCTTACCTTCTTTTCTGGTTTCAGAATTTGGGCCATTCTCTGAAAAGATAAATTTTGTTTGTAAGCCTTTTACAACAGATTGTTTAATACATAGAGGATATATGGTGTTTTTGAGTGGATACCAAAAATTATCTCATGAGTGACCAAGACAAATTTTTATTTTTTCGTGAGTGCTTGCGTGAGCAAAAATAATCATTTGTCTCGGTCACAAGTGAGATAATTTTTGGTATCCACACAAAAACACTAGATTTTCTTTTTATTGTACGCTTTTTATAAGAATTTGCTTGTTCCAATCTTAAATTGATGCATGAAAGTAAACAGCGCATTGAATCATTGAAACAAGGAAGTGATCTGATTGATACTTGGAACAGATAGCATCTTGCAATCTAATTCAGCTGGCAGGTTTCAGGTCCTAACATGGCCTGAAAGTCTGTAATATAAGTTTTTGGTTTGGTACGTCCTTAAGGACGTACCAAACCAAAAACTTATATTACAGACTTTCAGGCCATGTTTGGACTAGCGGGTTTCATGCATCAATTCAAGGTGAATACATGTTGAATTATTGCTGGAAATGATCGGTATCCGCTCAAAAACACTATATTCACTTTTCATTATACGTTTTTAGAATAAATTGATCATTTCCAGTGATAATTTGACTCGTATTCACCTTGAAGTGATGCTTTGAAAGCTGCCATTTTGATTGATACTGTGAAAGTGAAAATTTCTATATCTTCACAGTGGGGGATACAATTTCTATCTTTGGGCAATTTCTTCAATAAGCTATCAGTTAGAATATAATAAATGCGCTTATCTGCTCAATGGCCTTTAATGTCATTTTCAACAGCAAGAATATTAACAGGCAGTATTAAGGGTGGAGATAACCACCAGCATGGATGAAGATATCGTTTGTGGGGATGGAGAAGATATAACCCCTACATATTTATTTTTTATTATGACTACAACATGGGTATATCCCCTGACATTTATGTTGGGGAACAGACTATATAGTACCACCCTACAATTTAGATATTGGTTTCGGGGGGAGGGGTGGAGTAGATGTTTCTCCCCCCACTATACGTGAAACATATGCGTGTCCCAGGTGAGACAGCCGTCTGGGATATTTCTATCCCACCCACCCCACGTGACACACTCATTTGCATATTTTATTAGATCGCCAGAACTATTTCATCATCATCTGCACCATTGTGAATAAACAAAATGGCTTCACGATTTGCAAATATAAAAATTGATGAATTTGTCGTGGAGAAAAGGAATAAAGAGACGGACCACAAAACAAAGCCCCATTTGAATCTTATTCAACAGTTTTTTAATGAGAAACACAACGATAAAAGGCAAATAGACGAGATTCCCATTGAGCTGCTCAATACGTACATTGCTGAATTCAACAGTTTTTGAATGAGAAACACAGTGATTTCCAGTTTGACAGATTGACATTCTAAATAGTTCTAATGAATTAGTGTTCACAAACGTTCAAACGCTTCTTAAATTATGTTCGTTTATTACCTATTTATCTGTTCCTTGTTGATATAGACTCAATATTTAATTATTATTCAAATATTAAACTTGATTTGTTTCAACCCCATGTTTCTCTGCAGATTTAATAATATCACTGCGCAAATTCATCGATCGATCAATAATCTCACAATGACCTTTACATTAGAGTTTGACATGTGCAAATTCATCAACCCCTTAACGGACAGTGTTACAAATCAATTTTTTAGTATATACCTATGGTACATACCTAACCTTTGTATGATCTTTCTGATGAAATTGTTCATTTTTCGAAAGGACTATTATGACTTGATAAATTGGGTATGTCAGCATGTGACAGCCAATTATCCATAATGACGTAATCCTCGTGTGTGGGGAGAAAAATCATCCTCGATGAGTCTGAAGATGGTAATTTGGAAATCTCACCCTCAGGTCTGGTTCAAATATCTTGCGCCTCGAGTGAGATTTCCCCATCCCACCTCCAGACTCATCGGGGATCATAATTACTTTTTATTGGTGCTGAACATCACTTTCTGCATCTATGGCTATATCATGACTGCAACATAGGCATATCTCCTGACATTTATGTTAGAGAATGGACTATTTGATACCACCTTACCATTTACGTTATGTCTACCATTGGCATGCCTTCAGGCATATACAAATTGGAAACTGGGCGAACATTTGCCTAATAAGAAATGAGACAACCAATTTTTCATTTGCCTGTATTACAATGTAGTAAACTTTTGGACAAATAATAAGAAAGCATACTGACAATCATTTGCTAACCCTTTACCCAATACAAACAATATCAAAATTTGTTATTTTAATTTTCTTTTTTTGAATTTTAAAAAAATGTCAACAACACCAGTACAGTGGAACCCTATTACTTGAATAGCCACTTTGCCAATGAAAATTATTCAATTAACAGGAGTATTCAATTAATGAGGATTGTGTCACTTTCCTGTATTCCAGAGATACAATTAGCATTTATTCTATTATATCTTGTTTGACAGAGCTCCATGAGCTCTGTCAAACAAGATATAATAGATTAAATGCCTGTATTGGATGCACTGAGGCCAAATAGGTCTATAAACAAAGGAAAACTGGGGTGCGTCCTGGTAATTTCTTGAGAGGTTACAAGATTTTTTATTCAATTAACAGGAGTTTACTCTATAACCTATATTCAATTAACAGGTCAAATTTGTACTGGAGGTATGGTAAATGGTTTTGTGTGGGGAAATTACATTCAATTAACAGGGTTATTCAGTTAAGAGATATCCAATTAAGTGGGCTCCACTGTATTCTGATTTAGCATAAATCCTTCTTTATCACAGAGTTTAATCCGTTACCAAAAGCACAGGATATCAAAATTTTTTATTTTAATTATTAGATTTTCCAATTTTTCAAACAATTTCAACAAAACCATTATCATGTGACCCCTTCATTGGAATGAGCTTATCAAGTTCATTCCAATGAGGGGTCACATGATATGGTATTATTGAAATTTTTTCTAAAATATTTTTTTTCAACTGCTCGGTTTGTAAATTATGTGGGCAAATGTGGTCAATTCATTGAGTTAACTCTGTTCATCTAATGGATTGACAGCGATTTCCAGCCAAGTTTTGGCTGCCAGAATATACAGCCATGACTCAACTAGAAACAAACCACTGCCAGTCAAAATTGGTAACTATTCTTGAAGACTTACTCATGCCTTTACAAATTTATTTATTTATTGGTGTTTAAGGTCATATACTTATGCACAATGGCTAATCATGACCATGACAGTTTTACGGGTGGAGGAAGTCAGAGTATCCAGAGAGAACCACGAGCAACGACGAGCAGCTGCCAGCTCCCCTACATTGTAACTCTGCACTGCAGCAGAGGCAGGGTTAGATTGGTTGAAGACATGCATACCATCGACGTGCAGAATGCCTTAGTCGTGGCATCATTGTGCCCCATGTGGGCAATCAGGGTTAACTGCCTTGTCCAAGGACACAACAAGGGAGTCCGAATTGATCTCTCAGATGGTCACCCATCCAATGATTAATTAACCAGGCTCAACGTTGCTTAACTTCGGTGATCTGATGAGAACACGTTACCAACATCCCTGACTTTACAAATTAAAGGATCACCGGTTTTTCAAGCCATAAATTTATTATTGTTCTCTTGAAGCTTCAAGGGTTACCTCACGTTAACTCTCTAAGTATAGTTTTTCTTAACAATCAGCAGCCATATGGCTGTTTAGTCTCATTCATTGTGAGAATTGTTTGAGCTGTATGAAACAATTAACATGATATAATGGCACTGAAATCTGGATATGAGGTTGGAAGAAATAAAAATGATCAGATTTCCAACCAAAATGGGGAGAGAAAACTAACATTTTACTATTCTGTTGAGTAGCTGTGCACTAACTGACATAGAAAAATGGAGCCATGCATATGCACATCCAGACTTCCCCGTAAAACAAGAATGATTAAAAAATATAATGATAGTTTACCTATAACATATTCATTCGCTTCTCCAGTCTCAGGATTTGGTAGAATGTTAACTCTTCCCCTTTCTGTCAGAATAAAAAAAAGTTTTAAATCAGTTTTAACTCTGGTGGATATTTTTTTTCAATGTTCTCTCTCACAACCACTGTTCAAAGATGATGTAATCTTTATATGTGTCAAGGTTCTCTTTCCACAGGTATTTGAAACTTTGTGTATTGCCAGTTGTTATATTTAAATAAAAGAAAGATACTCCAAGAAAGAGATTTGATACATTAACACTTTATCTTACCATAAGTACCTATTAGGTCCAAAATCTGTATCTTGCAAATATATAATACAAGTGCATGCTTGGTTACAATTTGTTTACATTTTGAAATGAGTTTGCAAGGGACCGGATATGTTTCTATATATGGAAAGATAAAAAAAACTCTTCTCAAAAGTAAAATTATTAAATTGTGGAACCACACTGCTTTTATATCTAAATCACTGGAAGCATTCAAGCTGAAACAACACACAGCAAGCATGAGACTTTAGTCTAATAAAAAAAAACTGAAATTGAGCTTGCATGAAGGGAAATGTATCAAAATCATCCATTATGCCCCAAATTATATGATAACCAGTTTGTAAAGCCGTGATGGAACTTTTTATTTCTCTGAATTCACATGAAAATGGTCTGAAGGACCATTTTCATGTAAATTCAAAGAAATACAAAATTTTTTAAAAATTCGAAAAAGACTGAAATCCAATAAAAAACTGAAAAATCTCCTCCCTGATGTTACAGTTATTCCATTAAAGTGCACAAACAATCTTTTTGGAATGTTGAACATGTACATGCTCAAAAATTTATCTGAGGATCGCAAAAGTTCAAGGCAACTGCATACAGTTTCAACCAGAACAACAAGAAATTTTGAGTCGGAAAATGAAATCTGAAATTAAAATTCTAGTTAACCATTTACTCAGAGCACACAACATCACATTTAAGTATTTTAATTATTTTTTGTAAAAACTGTTCTGCAAATTTCAACAAAACCATATCATGTGATCCAGACCCATCCCCATTGGAATGAGCTCATGTAGCTCCTTCCAATGAGGGGTCACATGATATGGTTTTGTTGAAATATCAGAAAAAATAATGTTTTTTCAACTGCTCAATTTGTAAATTACATGGAAGAAGGTGGCCGATTCGTTAGGTAGGTAAAGTGTTAATCAAGTTTTTACTGTCAGGGATTGCAAGATAATCTATCATCACCATTATATTTTTGAACAAAATATTGTATCAGAGTCTAGTTTCTAGGGCTATACCTCAAAAAATCTTAGACTGGTGAAGATATGGCCTCAGAGACAAGAGCTCAACTCAAGACAGAATGACCATGTTCATCCAACACTGTTCTTCTATACATAAGAAATGCTATTCAAAATTAGTTTGTTGTCATGTTTCATCTACTCCCACCCCACTGGAATGAGCTTATTCATTTATTTATTTATTTATTTATTTATTTATTTATTTGCTGGTGTTTTAGGTCACATATTTTTACACAATGACTAATCATGACCACAACATGAGTATCAACTCAAGACCAGGGGTGTGCGTTAATAAGCCATATTGCCCATTTTAGAGAGGGTTTGCACCTCCCAAGCATTAGTGACTGGGTCCTATTTTACCAGTAAAACATGAGCCTGTTTACCGCAGTGAACAGGTACTGATTCACTTCCCGGGGTTCCCGTGGGGAGGAATGAGTTTATCAAACCCATGCCAATTAATGATGGATCACAATGATGATCATGGCATTCAATAAGGAGCTTCAGGTAAAGTGTTTATTAACCCTTGAGGGACTGGAGATTCTTATATATTTTTGCTATACTTTGAAAGTCAATCTCCATGGGATTTGCAGTTATTTCTAGTCAAGTCTTGGCTGCCTACAGAGCAGCCAAGACTTGCCTAGAAACAACTGACAAGGTACTTAGAAAACAAGTTTTGAGTTTACCCAAACAAAGCATGTTGGGGGCACCTGTTCTTTTGCATTAAAAAGTTATCAAAGTCAGAATTAGGCCCTAAAGGGTTAAAACTTACGGATGAGCACTGGCACTACCAAACATAAGAGAAATATCTAGCCAGTCCTTTTTCGAAAAATCAGCATTCGATGTTTATTATTTTTCCATTTTTGTCTCCAAAACAGCTTATGACCCTAATGAGCACGTTCCAATGAGCGATCATAAGCTAGGTTTCAAAGGCAAAATTTAAAATTTCTACTTATTCAAGAAATTGTTTTGCAAAATTCATCTGCTGTTCATATCAATGAGTTCATACGACCAATGTACGGTCATAATTTATGCTTTTAAGGCAAAAAAATTATAAAAAATTTCATAAGAATTTGTTTCTTTTGTAAGTGTCATCTTCACGTCGTGTTAGGTAAAAGATTAACACAATTCTGAAACTGATGTTGTTTACCCTCAGTTAAGAAAAGGATTATGTTTAATTATGGGGAGAAAGTGCATGGGCATAAAAATCTGGCTTCATGGTTTTCAAACCTAATTTTCCAAAAATGTTATCTTCCAAGTGAGTTCTTTGAGACGGACTAGAGGAGACCATTATCACAATTTATCAGCATATAGCGGACAGATAAACTGTTATTTTCAACACAAAGCCTTCTAATAAAGGGAAGGACAGTCAAGGACTTCAATAATTTTACAGAAAATATGTTCCAAGTCCCAACAAACCATCAAGTTACTTAGTCATGACTCCAGGTGAAGTACTAGAATTTTGAGTTTGATTCCAGTTTTGATATTGTTAGGGGGGGATACAATGGTATTGGTTTGGTATTCAGTATCTGACTTGGCTGATATTTGCCGACTGTACCAAAGGAGAATTCACACCAGGAAAGGATAGAATAAATTGTTCTTGTATCATTCTACCATATTGCAGTGCAGCCCACTTAACTGGATATCTCTTAACTGAATAACCCTGTTAATTGAATATCATTTCCCCACACAAAACCATTTACCATACCTTCAGTACAAATTTGACCTGTTAATTGAATATAGGTTATAGAGAAACTCCTGTTAATTGAATAAACGATCTTGCAACCTGTCGAGAAATTACCCTGACTCTCCCCAGTTTTCCTTTGTTTATAGACCTATTTGGCCTCAGTACATCCAATACAGACATTTAATCTATTATATCTTGTTTGACAGAGCTCATGGAGCTCTGTCAAACAAGATATAATAAAATAAATGCTAAGTTTATCTCTACAATACAGGAAAGTGACACAATCCCTGTTAATTGAATACTCATGTTAATTGAATAATTTTCATTGGCACTGTGGCTATTCAATTAACAGGGTTCCACTGTACCACAAATATCACTGCCAATAAACTCAATGCTGGGATTCTTTGCCAACACAAATCATATCTACAGTAATTTGTGACTTGTTCCAAACACACCTTAAACTTCAAAGGCTTCTTTCAGGCTTTTAAGATCTCAGAATATATTGTGCCTTTAACATTCCATCATTTGGAGGTCCTGCTGGCAATAGATAAATCACTGCTAAGCAACTGGACATGTAAAGGTTGTAGTCTAGTGGGAATTCAATACAATTTCACAGGCCTTTAATGTTAAATGAAACTGAAAAGAAAATCAGTCATTTCTTTCCTGAAAATGACCCTTTTTTGTTATCAACCCTCGACAATTAAGGCCTTCTAAGTAGCAAAGGAAGGAAAACGTGAAAATTCAGACAGTTTCACTATTCAATGATGGGTTCACCAGGCCTGGCAATCTAGAAAATCCAGGAGTGCAAAACAATTGCCCTCCTTAGATTGTTTAGGAGTGCATCTGAAATTTTCAATGCAAAAACCTGTATGCTATTTTGGTTATATTCACTTCAAGGTATTAATATTGTGACCGAAAAATTGTACTACATTCAGCTACATAGTGGAAAAATTGGCACACACATCTTCTCATTATTCAAAATGTTACATTCAATTCTTATGTGACTGTCTTCTACACTCAAACTGTATCGAAATGCAACACAGAATGGGTCATGAATTATTGCGAATCAATGCAACATTGACAAATCGTCCCCCGAGTTCCAATGTGTTCTCTGTGCCAGTAGGCACAGAGAACACATTGGAACTCGGGGGGACAAAATGATAATAGATTTTAAAGGCAGTCCCAAACAGGTCCAGAAAATCAAGGGTAGCAAAAAATTGCCCTCCTCAATTTTTTCTAGGCGTGCAACACTCCTGCACTCCTAAAGAATGCCAGGCCTGGTTCACTTGGTTATTTTTTCTGTATCCCCATGATATTGGTATTGGGTCGGTTTTTCAGTATCCTGCCCATCTCTGTTGTTTTAGTTGAATATTTATGAATTTGTTATGAAATCTAGATTTGATGAGAAATATTTTCTTAAAAATCTCTGCAGGTTAAGAGTTAAAGTGCAGGAATTAAAGTGGTCATGCATTGGTAATGGACACACACCCATATGCATGGACACATGGATGCACAAACACATAGGTGGCAGTCATTGTAATGTACCTATCATTTTGTTACAGAGACAAAAACTGGGAGTGCTGCTGCATGGTAGCTTCTTCTTTCTTTCAGTATATAATTCTCAATTCATGAATTGACCGAATAAAATGGAAGATGAGAAAACCCTATACAAGGTTACAGTTCTGTCACTGAACAAGTTCCAGCATGTCTAATTTTGTGTGAAAGATTGAGGTTTTAGGAATATGAATTACTTTAAGACGATTCTCTAGAGTACTGTATAACATGCAAATGATAATTCCATGGCTGTGATACATTTTATCCTTTACCCAGAGGAATTTTCATATATTGGTAAAACATTTAACACTTACAGCTAAAACTTGACAGTTTTAAAAGATTTCCATTGTGTCACAATTTGTAAATCTGGTGTTTGGCAGAGATTTTAAGTCAAGTCTTGGCTGTCTTAGGGTACATAACCTTTTCAGAGATTAAATGCCATGACTTTCCCATGACTAAGATTAATGTATATATTTGAAACTTCCTTAACTTTTCTATGATTTCATGTAACCTGTGAACCCTGTGCTTGTATAGACAGTCATATATTTATTACTACTTTTTTATTGGTGTTTAAGGTCACATATTTCTGCAGAATGGCTAATCATGACCACAACATGGAGATAAAGCCAAGTTTAGTCAATCGTTTATACCCATGTTGCCCATTTTAGAGGACTTCCACCCTAAGCATTGGTGACTGGGTCCTTTTGTGTGAATCACTTGCAAAAAGGAACATATGTCCTAAGGCAACAAAGTTTGAAGAAAAAATGGGAAAGATGAATTCTCATGATGAACTATTCTGCAGGTAAACCTTATATGTACCCCAAAACAATATAACATGCCCTTCATCTGAAAATATTGCATTAAAAAAATCTCAGTCTTTCAGGCCTGGCAATCAAGAAAATCCAGGAGTGCAAAACAATTGCCCTCAGATTGCTTAGGAGTGCAATTGCTTGCACCTGAAATTTTCAATACAAAAGCTTGTATGCTATTTTGGTTATATTCACTTCAAGGTATTAATATTGTGACTGAAAAATTGTGCTGCATTCAGCTACATAGTGGAAAAATTGGCACACACATCTTCTCATTATTCAAAATGTTGCATTCAGTTCTTATGTGACTATCTTCTATACTCAAAATGTATCGGAATGCGACACAGAATGGGTCATGAATTATTGTGAATCAATGCAACATTGACAAATCGTCCCCTGAGTTCCAATGTGTTCTCTGTGCCAGTAGGCACAGAGAACACATTGGGACTCAGGGGATGAAATGATAATAGATTTTAAAGGCAGTCCCAAACCGGACCAGAAAATCAAGGGGTGCAAAAGAATGCCCTCCTCAATTTTTTCTAGACATGCAGTAGGCGTGCAGCTCTCCTGCACTCCTAAAGAATGCCAGGCCTGGTCTTTTGACTAGATTTTGGACTGAACAGGCTGATGATATTTCTGGAATTGATGACAACAATCAGAACGATGTTGATGTTTAGCCTCTACTATCACAAGTAAGACAAAATTTTTTTTTTTTCTAGGCTCTAGCAGTTACCAGCAGGTTGCTACAGTTAGTGTGCTATATCAACTCAAATAACAAATAACATCTAACATTTCTCAGCATGGTACATTTGAAGTGGTATCAATGAAACCAGTGTGTAGTCAAAACACTAACCATGAAGAATTGCAGGATTAATGAGAAGATGCTTAGGTGGAATTGTTAGGTCTTTCATCTTCATTCCACACAATTATCATTTATTGAAAGCTCTTGTCATCATCAGATGTTACAAATAGAAAATCCATCTGTATGTGTAAGAACATTCACGCCACCTGTCTATCACCATCAATATGTCTATGTTCAAAGTCCCCCTGACAACACTCTCAATGGCCTTAGGTGAATTTACCCTCTTGTCACACAAGTTATTCACTGTAACCCAGTTAGATAGTTGCTGTTTAACTAGTTGGGTGGGAGTGCGATGGCTTAGTAATTATGGCATTGGACTTCAAACTGAATTCATCAGGGAGCAGCTGCATTGTGTCCTTGGGCATGGCACTTAATCCCAATTGTCCACATGAGGGGTCCAGAGATGCTGTTTACTAAGGTGTACTGCATGTCAATGGTATGATGGTCTTAAATCAATGCTAACCCTTCTTGTGCAAAGTTATTGTGTTGGGGAGTCTTGACAGTTGCTTGCCATTGCTTGGTGGTTCTCTCTGGGTTCTCCAGTTTTCTTCAATTGTAAAACTGTCATACACATGGTTACCCTGGCTGTCAAAAGTGTCATTAAGCCTCAATAAAAAAGAAAACTGGTTAAGTGCAAGAAGCCCATTCTTTTAGGCTCCACTGCAAAGGTTTTGTATTTCAATTAAAAAGGCATCTTTTTCTGAGGATTTGCTTCATCCATACTACTCAAAGTTTGCTAAGCACCAAGTAGATCCAACTACCTGTTTTACGTTTTAGTCTAATATTGTTATGAAAAGTGTATATATTTTATATTTAATTATATCTTTAATGATTTAAGCACAGAAATTGAGATTTTGTTTGTGTTTGACATTATTTTTTAGCTTTTGAATACGATTACCATGGAAAATGGATATTATTGGTAAAAGAGGAAATGAGACCTATTATTGTTAATTACAGCTTGACAACGCCTTCTCATGCTCTCAATCAGGTTCCAGATGGTCCTTTGTTGGATGTTGTTCCATTCTTGGACCAGCATGGCACCAAGCTCCTGGACACTTCTTGGTTGAACTGGACGGACTGAAATTGCAAGCTGCAACTCATTCCAGACATGTTCGATTGGATTGAGATCAGGGGATCTTGCTGGCCAGTCCATACGCTCAATCCCCTCCCTCTGTCAGTACTCCCGGACAGCATGGGCAACATGAGGACGGGCATTATCGTCCATCAGAATAAATCTATCACCCACTGCACCTGCATAGCCAAATCATTGGTACAATTTATTGGAGAGAGCCTGCTCACACTCTCCAATAAATTCTGACAAAACAATTTTAGATAAACACTTTTTTTTACAGAGCAAACAACGAGCTTATACATGCAGTTTAACCCTTTACCGCCTGCATAATATGCAAATTCAGCAGTTGAAAAAATATTATTTTTCAAAAAATTTCAACAAAACCATATCATGTGACCCCTCATTGGAACGAGCTCGTTGAGCTCGTTCCAACGAGGGGTCACATGATATGGTTTTGTTGAAATTTTTTGAAAAATTTAAAAAAAATGATATTTAAAATAATAAATTTTGATATCGTCTGCGTTGGGTAAAGGGTTAAAGCTACTAAAGCGACTTCAGCACTTTTCAAGCCATGATTCTAGCACTCAACAAGTTAAATATAGATTTGATCAGAAATCTATTGCAGATTAAACCCATAAGAAAGTCAAATTTTATTGCACTTTGCAGATAACATAAGTTTTTACAACTGTGCACATAAAAATTATCCTTGTACTTTACAAAACCACTCTTGTTTACATTTCAATTTTGCAATAAAACTGTCATAAACCTTGTGAATATTAAAGCTGGAAGCTCAATGCTTGCAAAATTGAAGTGGATTTTGTTAATAAAATTCTAGTTTTATTGACTAGCCACTGGAATGAGCTTTTGATTGATCAGCAACAGACATTAACCATCTACATACCATATGTTACACCTCGGGCTACAATACAGTCACCGTGGATTGGTCGCAATCTACGCGTGGGCAGTGATGCCCACTCATGCATTTTCCAGGTAATAAAAATCACCAGCAGCAAAATTTAACTAATGAAGCACCGGGTTGTACCCGGTGCTTCATTAATTAAATTTTTAATGATTTTTTTCTGTAATTATAGTGTTTTGACACTAATATTATTGCGTCCGAGAAAATATTGCCCACACATGGAAAGTGACCAGTCCATGGCGGCTGTACTGTATATACAAATAAGAATCAAACATTCACAAGGCCCCACAAAGTAGATCTTCTGTTTCTCAGGTCATTTTTTTGTAAAATTGCGTGTGGGCAAGTGGTTTTTTATTTTATTTTTTATTTTTGTAATTATTGCTTTGCCATCAAAAGTTCATATTCTTGGTTTGTTTTATGTTTTAGTCCTCATAATCTACAGAATAGCATGGGTGGTGGTGTATCTCATCCCTTGAGTGCAAGAGGGCTTTGTAGTGCTAAAGCATTGCAAAGCCTTGTTGCACACAAGGGACATATTTATCAATTTTATTAACATATTATTATTATCAGATATAAACCATTCATTTGTTCCAATGATGGGTATGAAGCTGTGGTCTTAAAGTCTGTTTTTTGAAGGCCAAAAAAATTATTTTTTTAATTATTTAGAAGAATATATTGTGACAGATGTTGGTCATGTTAGGAATAGGATATCCGTTGAGACATACAAAATGCAGTAAATCATAGTCATGGACATTTCTCCAGGTGCAATTGTATTTGTCAACATCATTAGCCATTATTATAAGAAGTGACTGATTCGAATATAAATTGTAATGATGATACAAGACTTTTGTACACCTTTGGTACATAAAGACATGTAACAGGGCTATTAATTGGCCTCCTGTGACCCTGAGAGCAGTTTTCTGTTCAGCCTATCATACTGCCTGAAGTGATAATGAATACACTTGAATGTAGTCCTCGTGTAAACCATATTAAGACACAAACTTCCCCTAAGAAGTGCTATCATTCTTTCGAGCAAATTTTCACAGCTGATTAGATGGCCTTTTCATTTTGTCCAGTTTTACATGTCCAAGGTGATAGGGAACGAAATTAGGGCAAGAACTTTTGAGTATAATTTTAGTGCAATTTTCTACACTTTCTGGCATGCACAGATTAACATTATCTGATTAATTTCTGGAAAGAGCTAACAAAGGCTTTCCAACAATTAATCAGACGATAGAGTAATAACTGTGTTATCTATTTATTGGTGTTTAAGATCACTTTCAGAATCTTTGTCTACATCATGACAGTAACATATAGGTATGAAGTCAAGTTTAGACAATCGTTCATACCTATTCTGTCAACACTGGAGGACTTCTACCTCAGATGTTGATCCTGGGACCTATTTTACTAGTAAAACAGAACTTGTTTACTGTAGCAAGCAAGCACTACTTCACATACCGGGGTTCCCACAGAGATATAAATTACATTAAACTTTCTCACGTCCCTGCAATCAAACAGGTCCACCAAATATGGTAAAGTGGGCATGGGCCTGTTAAAAAGCACCTGTTTCACTGTATCAGATATACACTACCAAATTTCTGCTTTATCAGTAGAGCAAAATGAATCTACTCTAATAGATAAACACCACTGCATTTTCCAGTGATCCCCTCCCCCCCCCCCCTCGAAATCAAAAATTATCTATACAATTTGTAAATAGGCTGCCAGTAGCTTCATTTCCAAAAGACTTGACAAGTAAACACAGCAACTGTATCTCGAATACAAATATACAAGGGGGCAGAGCTTTAAAAATAATTCCACAGAGATGAAGCAGAATAGTTACTGAGAAAACATATCACTGCATACCTCCTATCTCCTATAGGGGCATATTTTGTAATGAAGCATACCTTCGTATAAATAAGAAAATCTTGCATGAAAAATATCAGAACAGTTCGAGTGTAAATAGGTAAATAAACCCTGCTATCTATAGCAGCCTTTCCTAAGATATCATTATACAGATGATGTCATATATGTGGGAATATAGTCTTAATCGGCAAAATTTTTCTTGCCCTTTATTTTTAAAAACTGTCTGCCAAAACTCCATTCAACAAACTCATACATTAACCCTTAGCTACAATTTTATGATCAGAGAAAGAGCCAGGAGGCAAGTTTCATAAAAATACAGTGGAGCTCACATAACTGGATATCTTTTAACAGTATAACTCAGTTAATTGAATATTATTCCAAATACAAAACCATTTACCATACCTTCAATACAATTTGACCTGTTAATTGCATATAAGTAATAGAGTAAACACCTGTTAATTGAATAAAAATTCTTGAAATACATGTCAGGAAAGTATCTTGATAATCACTAGGTTCCCCTTGTTTGTAGACCTATTTTGCCTTACAGTACACTCGACGCAGACTGCTTGTAATTCACGCATGGCTAGTAATGTCCACGTATGCATTTACCAGGTAAGAAAAATCATCATCTGCAAAATTTTAATTAATGAAGCACCAGGTTGTGTTGTAGGCTTTAAAAATACCAAAATTGAGGTATAGTATTAACACCCTTCACTCTGATGTCAAAATACCAAAATTTCAAGAAGCTGTTTTTTTCCCATAATGCATCTAGAAATTTACCCAATTCAATCTCGTTTGACAGAGCTCAATGAGCTCTGTCAAACGAGACTGAATTGGTTAAATTTCTAGTTGCATTATGGGAAATTTTTTCTGTCTAAAATTTAGATATTTTGACATCAGAGTGCAGAGGGTTAACTCATGGAGCTCTGTCAAACAAGATATAATAGAATAAATGCTAAGTTTATCTCTAGAATACAGGAAAGTGACAATCCCTGTTAATTGAATACTCCTGTTAATTGAATAATTTTCATTGGCAAAGTGGTTATTCAGTTAACAGGGTTCCACTGTATATGAGGCTGACTCAGCTGGACAAGGGTACCTAAGCCAGTAGCAGTTGCAGAAAAACACTAATAATTTGCTGCTGCCATCTTTACAGATAGGTTTGTGCCAGCAGAAAGTAAGCCAGTGTGCTTTCTGAGAATGATAAAAGACATTCTAGAAAAGAAGACAAATACTTCTTTGGTCAAATTCTAAACAGTTTGATGAACAGAAGTAATATATTGCAATGATAGATTTATTTTTTAATGTGTTTTGACTTCAAAGAAATCCACTCAGAAAAGGGAATATATTTCAGCTTTATTCTCTGATAAATCTGGAATTTCAAAGGTGTTACACTTCACTGTTGTTTCAAGATAGCAAAGCTAAAAAGAAGGGTTCTGTGTTGAAAGATCCCTTTATATGCGTATCAGATGAGGGATTTGGCAATACTGTAAGATTGATGAAATGAACATGGAAAGTATTTGAGTAATTTTATTCTCTATTTATTTTACAATGCTAAATGGGTGCAGGTTGGTGGATATCTACTCCATCAAAGGTTCCATTTACAAAGAAATAACATGCACTTAGAACCAAATATTACTTTATCACATTTCTTAAGGCCAATCTATTTTCATGTGATACAACATTTTGCTACCAGCAGACATATTTAACCAACTAACTTTCAAAGTAGCAGACTGTGTCAAAGTCTGATATAGTGGAACCCTGTAAATTGTAAAGCTGCTTTTCAGGGAGAAATATCCAAATAACAGGAGTATTCAATTCACTGGTTGAGTACTAGAGACACTATGATGGCTCTACTGAAAAGTGCTGAAAGCCACTTCAGTGGCTTTGTACTGTATGCACTATAGCTTGCTTAAAAAGACAATAATCAATTCGTTCTTAAATGCATATTTTTCCGGCATTACTTGCACCAAGCCATTCTGTCCCGATTGTGACCCAGCATAAAGTGATCTCATCCTCCCAACTACTGAAGATCGAAGATTTGTATAGTGATTTGGTGGGTCTTATGTTCGGGATAATCTGCAATTATCCTGAGCGTAGGACCTTTCAAATCACTATTCATCTTTTCGGATTATTTTGAGCATTGTGTAAGTGGTTTTAATCCTAACATGGGGAAAGCTTCACTAGAAGTCTTCTTAGGAGCTTTACCAATTGTGAACAATCCATTCTGTCCTGATTGTGACCCAGCATAAAGTGATCTCATCCTCCCAACTACTGAAGATCGGAAGATTTTTGTAGTGATTTGGGGGGCCTTATGTTTGGGATAATCTACAATTATCCTGAGCATAGGCCCTTTCAGGTCACTATTCATCTTTTCGGATTATTTTGAGCATTGTGTAAGTGGTTTTAATCCTAATATGGGGAAAGCTTCACAAAAAGTCTTCTTAGGAGCTTTACCAATTGTGAACAATGAAGATAAAGAGTTAAACGACTTTGATGTCAGGACAGGATATCATGTTTGGGAATGGCAGGAAGACAGCCTCTCCGGCTATGCCATTTCCATGCAGTATACACCTTTTTGATTGCTACCATATTTTAATTTATGTAAACTGTATCTGAGTATGCTGCTAAATAAAGTTTCAAGTTCAAAGTTTCAAGTAGCTTGCTCTCTTCTCAGCAGCAGGAAAAAATCTTTTCATGCAATTGTTTTATTAAAATTTATTGGAGAGTGCCTGTTGCAAAAGCAAAACCCAACCAGCTCAAAAGGGGTTCACTCTGTAACCTATATGCAATTAACAGGTCAAATTTGTATTGAAGGTATGGTAAATGGCTTTGGGTTTAAAAATTACATTAAATGAAGTGGGTTGTTCAATTAACTCCTTGCATGCGGCTGGCAGATATTCCTGCCAAGGACAGGATTTCTCTTACCACTGAAATAAGTATCATTTGGGCAAGTTCAACCAGATTTTCCCCTTGTAAATAGAATCGATTTTTTCTCCAAAGTTTTCTGAAGTTAAATTTAGATGAATTTATCATCAAATCTAGTCATGGCTGCCTCACAGCAGCCATGACTAGATTTTATGAAAAATATCTTGAAAATACTCAGCAGGTTAAGAGTTAAAAGATATCCAAGTGGGTTCCACTCATTCCAATGCAGTATTATTATAAGGCATGTTTTGGAGGGCAAAAATGAAAATTGTAAGTTATTCAAGAAATTTTTTGGCAAGTTTTGTCTGCTATTCATGTTTGATCAATTGAGTTAACAGTGCTGATGATAGTGGTCACCAGGCTAGAGAGGATTAAACTTTTGTTATTTCTAGAATCTTTTTGAATTTAAAAAAAGTAATATTTTGGAGTCCTTTCATTTTAATGATTTACTGTTTTGTTGAAAATAAATTGTAGTGTGTGAATTATGAATGACTGCACCCATTCCAGTGAGGGGGGCATAAAAAAGCTATGTTTTTGCGGCAACAAATTTAAAAAATAAAATTTGTGAATACCTGGGCATTTTGGCCATTAGGTTTGGTAAATGACTGAAATGATTTACTGCCACAATAAGTGTCTAATATTTATGGAATTAGCTTAAAATTCAGACAGTGGCAAAATTTCCAAACAGATTTCATTGGTTCCTCCCCAATTATTTATTTATTTATTTATTTATTTATTTATTTATTTATTTATTTATTTATTTATTTATTTATTTATTTATTGGGTTTTTAATGACACTTTCAACAGCCAGGGTCTTATTGTGTCAAACAGTTTTATGGGTGGAGGATACCAGAGTACCATGAGAGAAAACCACTGAGTAGCAGTGAGTAACTATCAGACTGTCCAAACTTAATAACCCTGCACAAGCAGGGGTAGCAGCTGTTTCAATGCGAGCATGTTTAGTACGCCTTAGCACAATGTGCCACCATGCTCCCTCTTTGGCAATTATTTCTTTTTTGTTTGTTTATTGGGATTTAACAAGACTTTCAGCAGATAGCATCACATCGTGTCAAAGAGTTTTATGGGTGAAGAATGCCAGAGTACCCAGAGAGAACCACTGAACAACTGTCAGACTCCCAAACATACTAACTCTGCACAAGCCGGATTAGCACTGGTTGAAGGCAAGTGCTCAATGATGTACAGTATGCCATACTACATAGCGCCATCATGCCACCACATGGGCAATTGGGATTAACCTTTTACCCAATGTAACGGCCAAAACTGGCCAGTGCTATTCACAAAAATCGCCAATTAATTCTCATTATTTTTTCATTTTTTGTCTTTAAAACATAGGTTATGACCCCTGTTTGGAATGAGCTCATCGAGCTCGTTCCAATGAGGGGACATAACCTATGTTTTGGGACAAAAAAATGAGTTATTCAAGAATTTTGTTTGCTAGGGCTGTCTGCTTTTCATGTTCGGTAAACGGTTAAGCGACTTGCACAAGGAACCAATGCAGTTTCCACTGGTCAGGATCAATTTGGTTTGAAGTTCAATGGCCTAACCACTGAGTCATGGCTCTCTTCCTTCCTTGGGAAATTGGGATTAACTGTTCTTCCCAAGGACACAACAGATATGTTGTGGGCGAATTCTCTCCAATAAAGTGTACCAAAACTGTTGTTATCAATGAATGATGACTGTCAAATTTTTTGTAATTTTCAACAAAAACAATCCTCTCCAATAAATGATGCTAAGGCCAAAAAAAAGTTAAAAATCTTTTCCTCAGGCCCTCCTGCATGGTCATTTTGGCTGCTGCATGCTCTCTTTTTATAACCAATGCAAACAAATATAAATTAAATGGTTTATGTCTGATATTTCACCCAAGTTAATAAAACTAATAAATTTGTCCCTGATGTGCAACAAAACTTTGCAATGCTTTAGCACTGCAAAGTCTTCTTGCACTCATGAGACAAAATACACCACCACCCACGTTATCCTGTAGATTTGAGGCTTAAAACATAAAACAACCATGAATATGAACTATTGATGGTGAAGAAATAATTACAAAAGTAAACTGGAGGCTCTAAAGAGCCTGTAATCACTCAACTCGTAGAACTGCATATAAAAATGTGATTTCCCATAGGGTTTCCATGGTAACTAAGAGCCGCAACTGTGGTAATGTTTGCAACATTACATCAACATTACCAGTGCTCAATCATGTGAAGTTTCAAAACATTTGACCCTGTAGTTCCAGAGGAGAAGAGTTTTCAAAATCGACCAATCAGAATCAAAGAATGCATCTGGCAGCCACGTTTTTCAACCAACAGGAATAAAATCAGTATCACTTGTAGAGAACCTCTCATAGACCATGCCTGCCAAGTTTGTTTCACATTGGCTCAGTAGTTCCAGAGAAGAATATGAAAATGTGATTTCCTGTAGGGTTTTTATAGTAACTATAAGCTGCAATTGCAGCCATGTTCGTAACCCAATCAACATTAAATGAGGAATGTTGGTAGAGGGGGTCCCAGTCATCATTTATGTGAAGTTTCAAAACATTTGGCCATGCAGTTTCAGAGGAAAAGATTTTTGAAATCCACCAACCAGAATCAAAGAATGCCCCTGGCAACCACGTTTTTCATCCGAAAGGAACAAAATGAGGATCGTTTGTACAGGACCTCCCATAGACCATTCCTGCCAAGTTTGGTTCACAGCAGCTCAGCAGTTACAGAGAACAAGATGAAAATGTGAAAAGTTTACAAACGATGGACGACGACAGACGCCAAGTGGTGAGAAAAGCTCACATGGCCTTTTAGGCCAGGTGGGCTAAAAAAATAAAATATGCAATTTTACAAAAAAATGGTCTGAGAAACAGAAGATCTACTTTGTGGGGCCAAAAGTCTCTTGCACAATACACAAGTGAAATCTTTGCTGACAGCTTTGATATAATAAAAATCCTTTTTTTCTTACCATAAAAAAAACACAAACAATCTCACAATTGTATTCACTTGTGTTAGAAGGGTTTTTTAGTACATGCAGTTATAAATTAGCATGTGCGCACTAAAGGGCATTAAGGCAAGAATCTGATATTTCACTCAATCTATGAAATTAACAAAAATGTCTTTTGTCTCTGTCCCAAATGAGAATGCTATCCAAATAACTATCATGAATGCACCGATTGACAATTCCCCAGGATCATTTTAGGGGTACGGGATTAAATATCGTGAACTGCATGTCAAAGAACAATTTAGGAGCTACTATTTTCCACTGGAAATGATATCAAATGAAAAAACATTTAAATAATAGATAAAATCAGATTACACTCACAACTTCTAACGACTAATGCACTATTATCACACAAGTTTGCATCCCATTACATAATTAGCTCGAGAAACAAGATGATTGATTTTTTTTCACAACCACAAACAACCGGTTCTGCTTCTTATCTCTCTCACTTCAATACAAAGTTTCTCTGTATTCTTTTAATTGATCTCTTTCAAACACTCCAGCAAACTATATTTTATTGGACTAAGGCTAAACGAAATTCATGAAAAACCACAAATACAGATTTTTTTGCCTAGAAAGTCAGCCAAATTAGCAAATCGCTCACAGATTTCAAAAATTTCATTTGTTCCCCCGAAATATTTTTTCAAATCACAAGTTTGTCATATGATATAAAGAAACTGAATTCAATTTATTTTTCTCCAAGATTGGCTCTTCTCATTTTAAGAGCCATTATTAACGTGGACATAAAGATTCTTCAAGAATTTATTTCACTATACTGATTTTTACAGTTTCAATGCCAAAATCTATTTTGCAATGATGTCATGAGCTAGTCTGTGTATATTTGGTGTTTGTTTGTGTTGCTGTTTCTTGATCAGATGATTGATGAAATCTGCTTGCCACAAACTTACAGCAGTGGGACATGATTCTTAAAAAATATATTGTGAAATCAAGTCTGAATCAAGGAAAACAAATGGAAATAGTTTCTCATGTTTAATTGGTAAGAGTGCTGGAAGGTACAGTAACTTAACCCTTTACCCAACGAATCACCCGCAACTGCCTGCGTAATATGCAAACTCAGCAGCAGAAAAAATATTATTTTTCGAAAAATTTTAAAACCATATCATGTGATCCCTCTTTGGAACGAGCTCGTCGAGCTCGTTCCAAAGAGGGGTCACATGATATGGTTTTGTTGAAATTTTTTTTGAAAAAAAATGTTTAAAATGATATTTAAAATAATAAATTTTGAAATCGTCTGCGTTGGGTAAAGGGTTAAAGGCTTCAAAATCTGTGCATATACTTCATATTACCTTCGATGAGAAATTATTTAAGCTGTACAGATTTGCCATGTTACAGTTTATGGGAGAGTGCTTATAGGCACTCTCCCATGGTGGTGTAGCCATGGGGGGGGGGGGGGGGGAATGGGGGGAGGGAGGCATTGGGTATCATTGTTGGGAGTAGAGGGGGTACATCCCTCCCAAAATTTCAATCATGCACACCCCCCTTAATTCATTCAAAACTCCACATGTTTCCAACAATATTTGAGCTGCACTTTAGTGGATACCCACATGTGTTGTGTTTACAAATATACAGGAAGCCATCGCACCCACACAAAAATGGCACTGCATCAAATAATTCACCTGTTGGTTGCTATTTTGCCATGTTGTTGCAAGCAATCAGTAACAAAACTTCAGAATTTATTTGGATTCTATTTGGTGGTGATGTGGACTAATTATTGATGCCTTTCACAACTTATAAATTATGGACACGAACAGACTCAGAATCAAGGAAATTGCATTTTTTTGTCTCGAATTTCAAAATTTTTCCCAGACTCCTCCAATGAGAGGGGGACACCCTCTCTCATGCTTGCCACCATATCGATGCTGCATAGCTTAGCTGATGCTGTGCATCATATTCTATGTGCCCCCTAGATATTACTCTTGCCCTCCTAACTTTGATATTCTGGCTACGTGCCTGCTCTCCAATAAATTATAACTTGTTAGGCAAAGATATGTTAACAAATTCTGACTGCCAAAAATAATTTAGCACTCTACCGGTTAATCTTCTCATATTTTCGTTTCGACAGGTGAGATTTGACAATGCTGATGGAAGAAAAGCAGACTGCGAATTTTGTCCAGATCGTAATCCCATCCTGACCCAGTCAATATTCTCTGACTGCTTTCGTTATCAAATTTGGCTAAGTATATCACATGCATAGCAAAGTATCTATCTTAGGGAGACATGCAGCCACATGTCTCCTCTTGAACTCTTCTTCTGTCTTCTGTCATCTGGTCTCCTGAAAAGGAGACCTGATGACAGAAGAAAAGTTCAAGAAGGTTCCATTTCTGAATCTACTTTGATCCCATTCTGGTATATTCAGCTTTTTTGATAGACTTGCCTAAACAGATGAGAAGCTGTTGAATACAATATTTGAGTAGAAACTGAAAATATTTAAGCATCACTGTGTCACAGATTGAGAGAGAAGAGAGGGAGCCGAGGTTCAAACCATTGACCTCTAGCACAAAAAGCAATCAATTTACTATGAGACCAAGAGATCCAGTCCTACCAGGCTGGTTGCTAAATGTTATGAAAACCTTGACCGCTAAACTACTCTCACGTTCTTTGAGATCCACCCACTGTGAAACTCACCCAAATTCCACTTCAGAGTAGTCAAAACATCCACCATGCTTCACCACAGCATGCACAGTGCCACCAGCATCAATGTACCAGATCAAGAGAGACATGTGGCAGCCAACACTTGAACTGTCAACCTCTAGCACGCAAAGCGACCAATTTACAAGACTAAGAGATCCAGACAAACAAGGTTGGTTGGTAAATGTCACTTATAACTCAACTGCTACAGTTGTAAGATTGTACAATATTTACAGGTTGAAGTGCAGTGAGATTTCATTTCAGATTCGATTCGATTTGAAATCGTCTTTCTGGTTTGATTTGGGATTCAATTCGATGTAAAATTTGAGATTCGCCGGGCCTTAACCTTTTGAACACTAGTGGTACCTTCCATGCCAGTTCAATGACAGCAATTAGAAGAGTCCATATTCATTATTTGGGGTAGACCAATCAATATTTTCAATGTGCAGCCTCAGGGCTGCACGTTGAAAATATTGATTGGTGTACCCCACACATTTACTGAACAGCCATCCTATAATGACGTTATGACGTGGATGGCCAGAAAAATGGCCACTATAGGGTTTAAAGGGTTAATGCAGACTGCATGAAGATGATAATAAGTGGGTTATAGTAGACTGTACATTCCTATGTTATTTAAACTGAGAGTAGATGTGTAATCTACACTATACTGATAGTCCATTTATCATGAACCAGATATAGAGCATGTATTGACTGACCAGTTACAGGGTAGATCAGTCAAACATACCAACTTCCTTGGAAAACTAATCAAACTACTGACACAATGATGGATAGAAGATTTCTGTGATAGATCTATACTCTTAAAGAAAATTAGCTCAAAGATTCCATGGTTACTTATCTTTTTTCAATTGGACATCACAACAGGACATTTATACTCAGTTGGTTTCAAAACAAACTTGGCACAGCTTGACCATTAAATGGAAAATTTAACTGGCATCATGTTAGAGTAATTTTTGTAACCTCAAGTTTTGTTCAATAATTGTTTCGATATATTATGCCACACCCATAAACACTTATTCAGTTAATAAGGAGCAATATCTTCTTCAAATAGATCTGGGGGGTTACAATTCATCAGAGAGTGTATCCAACATGTGCACTCTCCAAACAATATTTGCGGTGGACTGGTCATATTCCACAGGTGGGCAGTGATGTCCTTGCATGCAGTTACTAGGTAATAAAAATCATCATCAGCAAAATTTCAATTAATGAATCACCAGGTAGTACCTGGTGCTTCATTAATTAAATTTTTGATGATTATTCCTCTAATTAGTGTTTTTAAATCTAATATTGTTGCATCTGTGGAAATATTGTCCACCCACGGAAAGTGACCAGTCCATGGCAGCCATAATGTATGTGAATATTGGGGTTTAATTACACTTCAACAGCCAGGATCATAATGGGTCAGACAGTTTTATGCCCGAAGGAAGCCAGACTGGAGAGAACCGTTGAGCAGTGGAGAGTGCCTGTCTCAGCACAAGCAGGGTCATCACTAGTTGAAGGCAAGTGCAACATTGATGTGATGTATGCCTTAGTACAAAGTGGCACCATGCCCCAACTTGGGCCATCAGGATAATCTCGCAACTGCTGCCCTCACTCACCCTCCAAACTTTTCGTAAGAAATGTCAACCTTAAATGCCTCCATGCCAAAAACTCTTAAACAGGTTCATGTATTTTCATCCTGATATTTCTTTTTGTGTTAAATTTGCAATAGTTATTCCTTCACCCTCTGGGCACTTAACTCTTAACTTGCTGCATACTTTCTAGATATTTTTCATTAAATCTAGTCATGGCTGCCATATGGCAGCCATAACTAGATTTGATAAAAAATTAATATAAATGTAACATAAAAAATCATTGGTGAAAAAATCCATTCAATTTACATGGATTAAATACAATTAAATGTGCCCAACGTATACTTATTTCAGTGACAAGAGAAGCCCTGTGCTGGGCAGGAATATCCACCAGCAGCATGCAAAGAGTTAAGCCTTCAAACAGCACACAGGGTTTGTGCTCCAAGTTGCATGAAAAAAGTTTTTGGCCCCAGAGAAAGGCCCTGGATCTTCACATAAAGGGGACACAAAATCTTAATCCAGCACAAGGTGAAATGAATTGAAGTGGAAGGGGTGGGGGAATATTTTTCATCCAAAAAGTATATTGTCCCCTGCACTTCAATTAATCTGGCCACACCCCTGCATCCAGTAGTATACTGCTTCCCTCTTAATTTCACTAGTAAGCATACCAGCTCTCCCTTGTTATCTCTCAGAGAATGTTGAATGCTATGTAAAAGCCATTTTAGATATGTAAAAGGACCCCAAAAACCATTTTTAACCCTTTACCCAATGTAACGGCCAAAACCGGCCAGCGCTATTCACAAAAATCGCCAATTAATTTTCATTATTTATCCATTTTTTGTCTCAAAAATATAGGTTATGACCCCTCTTTGGAACAAGCTCGTCGAGCTCGTTCCAATGAGGGGTCATAACCTATGTTTTTGAGACAAAAAATGAAAAAAATAGTTATTCAAGATTTTTTTTGCAAGTGTCGTCTGCTTTTCATGTTAGGTAAAGGGTTAAAACATGGTACTCACTATAGTATTTTGTATACAACAGTAAAATTGTTACCGATAAATAAGTAGATCAGAACAATCAACAATCAATAGATAATTTCCTCTCACCAATAAATACCATCACTATTTTGATTTACAGGACACTTCCCATTTATTAAAACGGACATGAAGACATACACTTACTAGATACAATTCTCATCACCTAATCGTCACTGATGACATTAACCAATTTCATGCTGGTTTATAATCACATAATGTCTCTTGAACCCCAGAAGGACAATTTCACAAAAATTAACTTCATTACTATCAATTACACCAAACATTCTTTGTGTATCCTTACTTTTGCTTATGAAATGCAATCCTGTGGTACTGGGATAAATTGATGCATTTTCTCCATTAAGCTCAACCAATCACTTTTTACAATTTTGACATCAGTGTATAGAGGGCTAAAAGAGAACCACTGAATTTTTTTGGTATTGTATCCAGAAAACTGTTTTAGAATTTAGTATTTTTTACTGAAAGGCGTGTCAGATGAAGGATTAGGGCTGCACGATATTCGGATTTCAATACCGGTAACGATATTTTAAAAAATATCGCGATATACCGGTATATCGTCAAGTTCAAAACATGTAAGATTCTCACCCAAATTGTCCCAATATTTTTTTTGACATTCGAAGTCAAATAGTTACGTTTTAAAAGCATTGAAATAATAAGCCTACTAACTTGTCTTAATTCATTCTTGTATTAATATTTGGAAATAAACTTCATGATGGCACAACAAATATCGTTTATTTTGAGTCGATAATTTCAAATAAATATATACTCTTTGATCCATCGCTTTACAAAACAAAAACGCTTTACCTGCATTTTGTCGTGTACATGTGAATAGATCACCACTAGTGGGCATTTGCCATGTACTGGTTAAGCAGGATGCCGTTAGAGGGCTAGGAGTTTGTGCACTTTTCCACAAATGAAAGCAGTCAGTTTTGTCACGCGGTATCACAAACAGCTGAAACGCACATGCTCGATAGGCACGTTTTGATGTACCGGTGAACCACCTCGTGCAGTGGGTGAATGCTGGCGATGTATAAATACTATTTCAATATTAAATCACTCTTAACAAAGTGAAAATAATCAATATTATTCCCTTCATATTTTTATTAGTGTTTTGATAACTATCTGTCTAATTTTTAAGATGTGGCATACAAGTCAGATCAAAACGTTCACCTACTTTTCAAAACATTAACATGTGCGAACTGGTGTTGACAAAAATGAATATGCATTACCGCAGCGCTTGGAATTGTGGGTTCATTAATACGTATGCGATTTGTTCATATTGCAAAGCACATTCCAAGTGTGCCGGTGGGGGTGCGGTGGCATCGCGGTAACTGGTTCTCATCAGATCACCGAAGTTAAGCAATGTCAAGCGCGGTTAGTAGTTGGATGGGTGACCATTTTCAGCGACTGATTCGTGCTTCTGCATTGTGTCCTTGGGCAAGGCACTTAACCCCGATTGCCTACATGGGGGCACGATGATGCTGTGTACTAAGGCATACTGCACATCGATGGTGCGCATGCCTTCAACCAATCTGACCCTGCCTGTGCCGCAGTGCAGAGTTCAGAGTTACGATGTTGGAGAGCTGGCAGCTGCTCGTCGTTGCTCGGTGGTTCTCTCCGGGTACTCCGGCTTCCTCCACCCGTAAAACTGTCACCGACATGATATGACCCTGGCTGTTAATGTGTCATTAAACCCTAATAAAAAAAAAAGAAAAAAGTGTGCCGGTAATAAAATAAACTTTGAAAATATTACTGTATCACTTGGAATTGCGAGAAAAAGTGCAATGAAGTGAGAGCAAGAAATTTCCCGGTCCAACAAAAGCCATTATTAATGGAAATAGGGTAATCATTCTTCACGGTTTACGTTCGAAGCCATACTGTTTGGGGAAAATCTGTACTTACCTGTGTCATCGGAGAAACAAAAATAAAACAGCTTATGGGAGAATATTTTACCAGTACCAGGACATGAAGTGTATTGATAAAAAAAAAGAAACAAACTGCTTTCACAGTTTCTGTTTATATACATTTTTTTCAATCAGCTGTGAGATTAAATAGAATTTTTACGGAAAAAGTCTGTCACTAAAAAACGCGGCTTGAAATGAATATCATCACAGACGATATACCGGTATTAAAAAAAGGACGATATTTAACCGGTTAAGATTTCAATACCGGTATTACCGGTATATCGAAATACCGTGCAGCCCTATGAAGGATATTTGGGCAAAAATAGGTGAAAAACTCCTACCTCTGCACATCCCTCCACTACAGTCTGAAGTATCAAGGTCATCACCAGAACAATATCCACCTCCATTTTCTGGTGGGGGATTATCACAGGATCTTCGTCTATGTTGGAAGCAGTCAGGACTACAAGTAGACCATGATGACCAGGGTGCCCACAAACCATTCACTGAAAAAAGAAAAAAAATGGTAATTCCGACATATGCTCATTAAAGCTTAGAGAAGTTCAGTGTCAGTAACTATAATAATACTAGCAAATAACCCTCTTCACTCTGATGTCAAAATATCAAAATTTCAACCACTATGTCCCATAATGCAACTAGGAATTTAATTAATTTAATCTTTGTTTGACAGAGCTCATTGAGCTCTATCAGACAAGAAGATTGAATTGGTAAAATTTGTAGTTGCATTATGGGAAAAATATGCTGTCTGAAATTTTGGTATGTTAACATGCAGACAGAGGGTTAACACATTACCATGGATATGCATAAATGCTTGCACAAAGAAAAAAAATGGCTTTCCATGAGAATGTAACAAAATGAACACTATATTTGGAAGGAGGTTTAGTAATAGTTTAATTCTATAGTCCTCCTGGGCTGTAAGATTATAAATTATCATTGAACCCCCCTACAAATAAAACAAGACTCACCCATTTCTCTATTGATAGGAAGGTGCAAAGGATGATACCATTCAGGGAGTCAGAATTGAAAGGGATAATATCTATAAAATCCTGATGCAAAATATTGGGCAGTATTTATTTTCCTGTTGTGCCGTCTTTCAAAACTCCCTTCAAGAACCTAGCCTCTGTACATGTATATATCCATGGGCTCCATCGAACATAAATGTGCATGTTAATACAGTGGAGCCCACTTAATTGGATATCTCTTATCTGAATAACCCTGTTAATTGAACATAATTTTCCAGCACAAAACAATTTACCATACCTTCAGTACAAATTTGACATGTTAATTGAATATAGGTTATGGAGTAAACTCCTGTTAATTGAATAAAAAATCTTGCAACCTGTCAAGAAATTACCCTGACTCTCCTCAGTTATACTTTGTTTATAGAACCATTTGGCCTCAGTACATCCAGTACAGGCATTTAATCTATTATATCTTGTTTGACAGAGCTCATAGAGCTCTGTCAAACAAGATATAATAGAATAAATGCTAAGTTTATCTCTAGAATACAGGAAAGTGACAGAATCCCTGTTAATTGAATACTCCTGTTAATTGAATAATTTTCATCAAAGAGCCTATTCAATTAACAGGGTTCCACTGTACTAGAATATAAGAAATTGACAAAATTCCTATTAATTGTATACTCCTGTTAATTGAATTTTATGCACAGGCAAAGTGTACTGTTAATTGAATTTTTTGCACAGGCAAAGTAGCTATTCATTTAGTTCCTTGCATGCTGCTGGTGGATATTCCTGCAAGGGACACAATATCTCTTGCCACTGAAATAGGTATAATTTGGGCACAAGTAATCAAATTTGCTCCATGTAAATTGAATGCACCTTTTGACCAATGATTTCTTGAGTTATATATGAATAAATTTTTCATCAAATCTAGTCATAGCTTCTTCTCAGCAGCCATGACTAGATTTAACCCTAAGACATTAATTATCCTGACATTCAACTGTCACTGGGAATTCAGTTTCTTCAACGTTTTTCAAAATGCAACGTCAAATGTCGGAAAGTACAAATAACAAGATATTTTTCACAATGGTGATTATCTGGTTGAGAGCTAGATTCTTTTTGGTGGTCTGAATTTGGTATTCAAAACTTGTGTTATTACAAATTATTGGAGAGTGCCCACAGGCACTCTCCAATAATTTATAATAAAACAAATTTATATAAACGAAATATTATTTGTGTTTGACTGAACGTGAAATATAAGTAAGGAATGTGTTGGCTTTTGAACTGGTATCCTCATTTTTTGAAAGCCCTGATAGTGGCTTCTAGCACTCAACCAGTTAAGAAGTCTTGACAGCAGGATTATATTAGTATTTTAAGCTGCAGTAACATTTGACTCAACGGCTGTCACTGACCACTATTCAGAAGAAAATAAAAGATTGAAAAATAATAACCAAATAAATGACCACAAAGTATTAACGCGCCATTTGATTTCGTACGTCAAAAGACATACAACAGTATCAAAGGGTTAATAAAAAATAAAAAAATGAAAATACTCAGTGGGTTAAGAGTTAACAAGATTCCACTGTGCCTCCTCCAGTATCACTGTAAGCTGGTCTCAAGCATGCTGAAGAATTCTTAGGTACTTGAATGATAAGTTTTATAATCATCATAATAATTACACACATCTTCAGATAGACCAACAATTTCTCCATAATTCCCTAATTACATTGACTTTACAAGAACAATATGAGATACAGGTACCAGAGTGCATCTGTTAGTTATTATAGCTGATTGAGAGGAGAAGTGGTCAGGTGCATAACTCTAAACCTCTTCTTATTATTATCTCTTTACCAATTTTTGCCCACCTTTCTTAACTGGTAGAGTGCTGAATTAATTTCTGCCCCCAAAATTTGCTCACCTGTGTTTGCCTTGTTACAATTTATGGGAGAGTGCCTAGAGGCACTCTCCCATAAATTGCAACAAGGCAAATCCACACAGACTTAATAATTTCACTTCAAACTTAATATGAAACACATCCACAGAATATGAAGCCTTTAAGTTCTGGTACCTGCACTTCAGATTAAAGCCCAAATATGGGCTTCCAGCACTCAACCAGTTAACCCTCTGCACACCAAGGTCAAAATAGTAAAATATCAACCTGCAAATTTTTCTAAAAATGCAACCATAAATCTAACCTATTCAGTCTTGCTTGTCAGATAGAGCTTATTGAGATTTGTTAAACAAACTTGAATTGGTTAAATTCCTCATTGCATTATGGGAAAAATTTGCTGCTTGTAATTTCAGAATTTTGACATAAGTGTGCAGAAGGTTAACTCTTTTCACATGACTCTCAACTAAAATCAACAGCATGGCAGACCATGGTAGATGACTATAGTCAACATTTTAGCCAATTGCATGTGTCCATCTCCAAATGCTATAAATCAAATCAAATACCAATAGGTTCCTCCATTTCATTCATGATTTCTATTCTGTTAATTTCAAGAACACCAAAATCGACCCTTGAAAGCGTAAAGGTGCCAACTGCAATGCATTAGCATTGCAGATGGCACCTTTATGTTTTCAAGGAACAATATCACATTGTTTCAAATAATTTAGGTCACATTATGTTTAGTTTGACTATAGAAACACAGAAAGCACTAAAAAATGGCCCCATAAATCCTAATAAATGCACAACAAAACATGAAGCCTTAGCAGTTATAACCAGTGATTGACAAACTCAATTTCCAAGCCTGGTGATGACAGTGAATTCAAATCAGTCAAACTTTGTCATACTATGAACATGATAGTAATACGGATGCAATACTGAATCTGACTGCTGTTGATTTCCATGCCCAGATCTAATTATCACCACATAAGGTATCACTGAACTAATATTTGAATTTGAGTTACCCACCTTGAAATGTTGCACTCGGAAATGATGCAATCTCTAAAAATAATTTATTGGTGTTTTAAGGTCACATACTTATGCACTCTCTAAAAATAAAAGCAGCCTTGGGAAAATATATTGTTTCAATAAACATTTGAAACATTCTACTGACATCTTGCATTATTGTTGAATATTCCTGATAAAAAAGAGGGTGATTTGATGACTTTTGGACCTAAAAAATATAATTTACTTTTTGTGTGTTTTTGTAGGGAATTCCCTGAAAAATATGTGCATGTGAACGGTACTTCCCTTTGTGACATTTGTTCTCTCTTATTTGATGCATGACCTCCTGTTTTCAGCTCAGAGAAAGTTGCCTGAAGGACTACACTTGACAAAGATATTTGAATGCCAAAATTAAAGTTATGCGATATTTTTTTTCATCTGAGCATTATAATGGTGGCCTATTAGTACTGAAATGGTTAACCAGATAATCGGTTTGAAACCAGTTAGCTACCTAACCGATTAGAAAACCACCAACTGGTATCCGAAATATTGATAGTGAAAACGTAGTAAAAATGCCGCTTCTCCTTTGTGATAGATTACACCTCGAAGCTACATTGTATATACTGAGAAATAATCGACTTTGGCATTGAAGATTTTGTTAGTGATCAGCAGTTTTTGTGAGTACTGAGTAATCGCAGAAACTATTCCGTAGTTTGTATACAAATGAACGTTGTCAAGTACTCGACAATGTTCGTTTGTATACACACTGCAGAATAGTTTGAGAATACTCCTTTCCAATTCTTATAATTTTGATCCCATGCTCGGTGAAATAATGGCCACAGATATTATCCGGTTATAGCTCTTGGTTAGTCGGTTACGAAAATGAGCCAGTCGTTTCAGCCCTATGGCCTATGGGAAAATCTTTAGTTCTGTGATACCATAAATGGATGTGGTACCAAACTATATTCCATGGGGTTCGTGAAGTTCAAGTTGCTGTTGTGAATGGCTTCAAAACATATAACAAATAATTATCCTCATCTTTCGAAAACTTTCAATGAGATCCCTAAAACAGTTTTAAAATTATATCCCTTTAGTCTAATCGCCCATCTTTTGATAAAATTCCTGAGAAAATATTACTCACTGAGAATTCTGTTTCTCAGAATATTTCATGCCAAAAGAGTTAACCCTTTACCCAACGTAACAGCCAAAACCGGCCAGCGCTATTCTCAAAAATCGTCAGTTAATTTTCATTATTTTTTCATTTTTTGTCTCAAAAACATAGGTTATGACCCCTCATTGGAATGAGCTCGTCGAGCTCGTTCCAATGAGGGGTCATAACCTATGTTTTTGAGACAAAAAATGAAAAAAATTAGTTGTTCAAGAATTTTTTTTGCAAGTGTCGTCTGCTTTTCATGTTAGGTAAAGGGTTAATAAACAAATTTTTTGCACAGCAAACCTATAATTTCTCCGTTAGAAGTAAAATGTCTTGACGAAATACAAGTCTGTATTGAGGGTATAGCAACGCACGTAAGTCTGCAAATAATATTTAGGTTCCTGCCATTGTGACAGGTAATAATAGTTCTGTGCCTGTCATCCCAAACTTGGTACCTGTTACAGATATTAGTACTCTCCACTGCTTGATGTTTATCTTCTGAGTACTGGTTGTTCAAAGTGATTTTAAACCCCAATAAACAAACAGGGATTAGCATCCAATACTGAGGTGAACCATGAAGAAAAGTCCTTGTATGTTCTGACCCTTCTTCTGGTTATTAAATCCATTCATTAATGAAAGTATCAATGACACTGCAGCTTAACTTGAATGTGTGTTGTGTTTGATGAAAAGGATAATTTTCAATGTTTATGAAAGGATTATGAATTATGACCAAGCCTGAAAATAAGCAGTCTTACATTTGCAGAGTGAGGTCCCCAGAGGGTGAATTTGATGATTCTATCCCATACAGTGGGCCAATTTATCCTCTGGATACCTCTTTCTGTTTAGTTTTGAGACCCTGATTCAGATTGAGGTTCACAGAGGGTAAATGTAGTGATTCTACCCTGCTGTGCAGGGTAGCATCACTAAATTCACCCCCAGGGGACCTCATTTTGCATATGACAGTCTGCTTATTTTTTGGTTTGATATGACAAGAATTGTGATAATTGAGAATATGTTAATTTCTATTCCCTGTATGCTATGTTTTCAATAAAAATAATTTGAGGTGCAGACTGTACTAAAGAATTGAGGGGTGGGTTAATGTGGCCCTCACAGTAAATGTATGTCAAGCAAAGTTGCCAAGCTGCAGTGAAATTATTCCCAAACAAGTCATCCTATCAAGTTAAAATGAAATCCCTTCATAAAAATGGCCTGTAGACTGTGCTAAAGGTTTTCAGACTTTGGGCCTGTGAAGCCATCATGGTTGACTGATTGCAACCAAAAGGGGACGGCCTCATCTAGACATTATACTAAGTCATCCTACAAAGTTACAATGAAATCCCTTCACAAATATGACCTGTAGTCTGTGCCAAAGGTTTTTTGGGTAGTGGGCTCAGACAGCCGTCATGGTTGAACGATTGCAACCAAAAGGGGACATTCTCATCTACACATTATCTGGAGTCATCCTACCAAGTTATAATGAAACCCCTTCATAAATATGATCTGTAGACTGTTCTAAAGGCTTTCGGGCTTCAGGCTTGGCAATTTCAGGAGAGCGATTTTTTAGCTCTCCTTACTGCCCTCCTGAAAGAATTAAGGAGAGCGAAAAATTGCCCTCCTAAATATTTTGGTCTGGGATGATTGAGATTACATGTATTATGCTCACATTAAATTTTTGTTGTAAAGCAAAAATGTAATTCAACTTCGAAGTCACATAACATCACGTAATTTCATTTTGAAAGTGGTTTAGTGGTAAAAGGTAATGGCTGCAACCATACACAAACACAGTTGCAATCATTTGAAGCAAAATGGGTCACAGCAATATTTGTTATTCTGTCAGTTTCAAGATCAACAACTGACCTCACAGTTTGAGGGGTAATTATTCAAGGAATATTGACACTATAATATACTACCATTGCTACTATCCTGTCACTTGAAGCACTTGAACCAGGATGTGACTGTAGATTCAAGCAGACCTGTTGTCCAAGAAAGTCATACGCCTACCACTACCACCTTCAACCCCCCCTTGGGGGGTTGAAGGTGGTAGTGGTAGGCGTATGACTTTCTTGGACAACAGGTCTGGGTACACACACAGGTTTTGTCAAGTGTGTGTTCGGTTGTTGAGTGAGACATCTAGATGTCTAAGAGATTTCGCTTTACCTTAGTAAAGTTAATAAAATCACTGATGTTGTCTGTTGGTTTCAGTTTCAATGAGTTCGTTCAACTGGATACTTAAAAAGCTGTGTAAAGCTAATTGCTCTCCTAAGCTGATTGAGGAGAGCGATTTTTTGCTCTCCTGCATTTTTCAGAATGCCAGGCCTGGGGCTTCGGGCCCGAGTAGTAGTCACAGTGGAGCAATCATGACAAAAAGTGGACATTGTCATCCAGATATTATATGGAGTCAGCCTATCAAGTTACAATGAAATCCCTCCATAAATACGACCTATAGACTGTGCTAGAGGTTTTCGGGTTTTGGGCTCAGGTAGCCGTCATGGTTGAGAGATCGCGACCAAATGGGGAAGTTTTCATCTGAACATCATACGGAGTCATCCTGCCAAGTTACAATGAAATCCCTCCATATTAAATATGAACTGTAGACTGTGCTAAAAGTTTTTGGGTTTCGGGTTTGGACAGCCATCATGGTTGACAGATCATGACCAAAAGGGGACATTCTCATCTACACATTATACAGTCATCCTACCAAGTTACAATGAAATCCCTTCATGAATACAACCTGTAGACTGTGATAAAGATTTTTGGGATTTGGGTTCAGGCAGCAATGACAGTTGGTCGATTGCAACCAAACGGGGATGGTCTCATCTAGACATGACCTCAAACCTGCATATGAAATTTTGTGATGATTGGACAAGAACTACGGGGTGTAGCCTGTGCTAAAGGAAAATGTGAACAGACTCACAGACTAACAGACTTCCGCACATGTGATGGCAATAGCTTATCTTGACTTTGTCAAGTTATGCTAAAGATTATAATGCATGGCCGTCAAGCATCAGAGAATAATCATAGATTCAAGCCAGAAAATAAGCAGACTGTCATCTGGAAAATGAGGTCCCCAGGGGGCAGGGGTTGATTTAATTTTTAAAAATTGAATAGCAGTTTACTAAATTGGATAAATTTTGATTAGCATTTCCTATCATTTATATGTTTTTGTCATGTGAAATTGATTAGCTATAGTTGAAAATTGATTCTAAAATCGCTATGCGAATCCAGTTAAATCGAGCCCTGCCAGAGGGTGAATTTAGTGATGCTACCATGCACAGCAGGGTAGCATCACTAAATTTACCCTCTGTGAACCTCAATCTGAATCAGGGTCTCTAAACTTAACAGAAAGAAGTACCCAGAGGATAAATTGGCCCACTGTATGGGATAGCATCAGCAAATTCACCCTCTGTAGACCTCATTCTGCAAATGTCAGACTGCTTATTTTCAGGCTTGCATAGATTCTGACTCTGGGATGAGGAATGATAAACATGTGTTGTCTGTGACAACTAGTAGTTGATATTTGTTTGAAAATTATTTCATTAAATTTGTGTCATTAAATACATTGCAATCCATTCTTTATCAAAGACTATTTCCTGACATGGACGCTGTGGACAATCAATGCATCTTTAGATGTAATGTAATCGCATGTCTTATAGACGTACTTGCTGCTTGTTTCTCATTCGATTTAAGTGTCCTTTGTGGGTTTTTTGGAACATATAATAAATACAATTATCTTGAACTCATCCCCAATTTATACTGAAATTTACAAACCTTGTTCAGTAAATTAGGTCTGGACTGAGCTTTAGTGAGGTCCAGATCTAATTTACTGAACTTGTTTTGTAAATTTTGATGCACACTGGTGACTCATTGGATATCCTCTATGTGACAATCTATTGAGCAGTACTCCCTACCAAAGGCAGGTTTTTGTTCAATCATTCAAGCAAAGAAATTCTTAAGGTCCACCTATAACAAAAAGAGGTAAAGAATAGGTTGTGCTTGTCAAATTCAGCTCATCACTTTCTCTGACTAAATACAAAGGGTGAATTTTACAGCATGTTAAGAGTATATGAAGATCTTACAATAATCTTTTCTTGTGATCATATTTTGGGAAGCTCTCTGTAAGAGAGCTTTCCAATAAATGATATCAAATCGAGAATTGTGTGTTGATAAAGCTACAACTGAAACTGTTGAGTTTCAGGCTCATAATCTTTTCAAAAGATTGTACTGGTCATTATGTCAGGCACAAGTGAGTTTGTGCCTCACAAACATGCAAGTTGTGCCTGTGAATGATCATGACAGGCTGCTTATTTGAAGAATTGCAACACTCCATGCATGTGCATGCAAAGGAAGGGAAATTTTTTAAGCTGCACTCACTCACAAAATTAATCAAATGCTTCAGTTTGTACATAAGTATGTAGAGGTCACTGTTTTTGTTAAAACTTATTTAGTCAATAAAGCTAGCTGGTTTACTATGCATAACAATGTCAAGCGCTCTCGAAAATCATTTGCTTTACCCTCAACTGAAATGTTAACTCCATTGACAATATTAATGCCACTGTTGTTAACCCAATGAATAACTTATCAAAACAACAGCCCTGTTTTTTGGTTTGCACACAATAAAATACTTCCTTGTTCAAATGACAAGTTTGTCATGTTTTTGAGGAGATATCATAAGATAAATTGGTCACTGGCAATTGCCATCTTGGGGGAATTCCTTATGCAGTATTGGAGAAGAGCAAGACCACAGAGGGAACTTGCTTCCATGATGTTTATCTAACGCAATCCGTGTAATGGCACTAATAGCCAACAGGAAGTGTTAATGCTAGTTGCAGAGAACTTGCCCACCAATCCTTTTTTTTATTTAAGATAAGCGAAATAGCCTATAAGTTACGCTGTGATAAAGACATCTATCTATTTTCTGGCACTCAAAGTGTCCAGGAAATATGTCTCATGCTTTGAAAAATTTGTCTGTCTTAAGTCATAGCTTTTATCAACAGAGGACTAGCTTTGACTTGTCAAGATGGTATTAAATGACATTTCTTTATGATAAGTTGCTGTTTGAATTGGGTGTGTGTGCATGCACTTGGTGCATTAAATTGTGTTGAGAACATGAATGTGTAAACTTTTAACAGATTTGGAGCCATAAGGGAGTCACTTCTTGTATTACACAAAATCTGTAACCTGACAGTAGCATCTTGTCATTCAAGCAGCCAATGAGATGCAAGCAAAATATATTCAGTTAACTGGAATAATTCTTCAGTCATGCAAATTTTGTTTATTAACTGGTAGAGTGCAAAATTATGTATGGTCATCAGAATTTGTTTATGTGTCTGCCTTAATTGCTACAATTTATGGGAGAGTACCTAAAGGCACTCTCCCATAATCTGTAACAAGGGAAATCCATAAAGAAGAAACAAATTCACTTCAAAGGAAATACAAGAAAACATTTTGTGCAAGAAAATGCCCAGGAAACACTCTTATTTTGTTCATTAATCATACATTCTCTTCGTATTAGAACATAAGCAAGAAACATTCTATGAACAAAGTTGCATTTCTCTCACTAAAACAAAGTGAATTCCTCATCTCAAAGCATTGTGCCTGGTGATTCATAGTTTATTTTTTTTATTTATTGGTGTGTAAGGTCACATACTTATGCACAATTGCTAATCGTGACTGTGACAGTTTTACAGGTGGAAGAAGCCGGTGTACCCGGAGAGAACCACCGTGCATCGACGAGCCACTGTCAGCTCAACATTTTTACTCTGTTCAAACTCTGCTCAAGCAGGGTTACAGTGGTTGAAGACATGTGGACAATCGACATGCAGCATGCCTTAGTACATAGCGTCATCATGCCCCCATGTAGGCAACCAGGATAAAGTGCCTTGCCCAAGGACACGAAGCGGGTCATCCCGGACGAAGAAATTAGTTTAAAATAATTTCAAGTTTATTGGACAGGGTTCCAGACTATGGAAGTTAATATTTTCTTTGAAACCCCTTGAAAGGGCAACTCTCCCACACACAAACACCTCTGCCCATAAAAAAAAAGATAAGATTTTTTGGATGAATCGTCCCGGTATGAAACTCTAGTTAAGAAAAAGCGAGCATGCCAAGGTAATTTTGAGAGGAACTGCCTTTGCACCATATCCAAGTATTGTCAGCGGTGGTTCTCGGAAATTCTTTTTAAAGAACTTCAAGCTTATTGGACAATGGAAAGAGTTCTACACTTTGAGGGTTAAGATCTCCATTCAAAAATAAGTTGAAAAACTATAACCCACCCATACACACAAAATAAACAAAGCAAAATGCTTAAAATGTAGGCTGCAGACATATCGCAAATTGGCAGAAAATACTCACTCAGACATCTTATCTGATATAATCGAGGGTGGATGTATAATAACAAAAATGGTTTTAAAAAGTACTTCCAGGTTTAGAGGTGACATAACACAACAGAATACTGATTGATAACATTGAATACGTTGAATGACAGTTAAATAATGAATTCCGCATATTAGTGGATCCAGTATGGTATACAATTCCATTTTCCATTGTTTTCCATGTCAATTCAATCGACCTGAGAATTCCATACTGAAAATATGGGCTTCCAGCATTCTACCAGTTAACAGCTTTTTTGCCAACAGACTACAGATAAAACTAGAAGTCCTGTCATGAAATGTCCACAAATAGCACATTGATCTACACATTAATCTACGCATTATGACCATAGTAAGGCTATCAAATTCTGTACATATGGCATGTGCACAAGCAATGTTTCAGCCAATGGACCTATGGGTAACCCGGAGGTCCATTGGCAGAAACATTGCCTGTGTTTGCTATGAGTAACCAGGAGAACCTGCCATGCTTTAGATGCCATTCGATATGCCAATTGCGCACAATTCCTATGCACAATTAAGCCTAGATAAGCGCACAGTTCATGACAGGACTTCTAGTTTTAACTGTAACAACATAATTCACTTTGCTTATTGGACAGAGTGCCCTAGAGTGCAATGTGCTCTGTCAAATAAGAAACAATATATGTAGGTTAAATACTCAATTCTTCAACTTTGATGCATGGTGTGAACAATTAAAATATTTTATCCAGAAAACACAATTATTATACAGTGACACCCTGTTAAGAAAAAAAAAAACCACTTAACCATTGAAAATATATATTAACAGGGATATTTAGCTATCTGGTTAGAGAGTGTGGTGGCTCAATGTTTAGAGTATTAACTTCAAACTGAAAGGTCCATGGTTTGATTCTGGCCAGATGTAACTGTGTTGAGTCTTTGGGCAAGGCACTTCATCCTGATTGCCCAGGTGGTTCTCTCTGAGTATTCTAGCTTAATGTTTGTATTAAAAGTGTACTGGTCAAAGAATAATTTTCCAAAGGGGCATAATTTAATTTTTTTTTCACTTAATTAATTGAAAGTTACTCTTTAACCCTTTGAGACTTTAATTATCCTGACGTTCAAATGTCACTGAAAATTCAGTTTCTTCAACATTTTTCAAACTGCGACGTCAAAGGTCGAAAAGTACAAATAACAATATATTTTTCACATTAGTGATTATCTGGTTGAGAGCGAGATTATTTTTGGTGGTCTGAATTTGTTATTCAAAACTTGTTTTATTACAAATTATTGGAGAGTGCCCACAGGCACTCTCCAATAATTTGTAATAAAAATTTTTTATATCAACAAAATATTATTTGTGTTTGACTGTATGTGAAAAATAAGCAAGGAACGTGTTGGCTTTTGCTCTAGTATCCTCATTTTTTGAAATCCCTGACAGTGGATTCTTGCACGCAGCCAGTTAAGAAGTCTTGACACCAGGATTATATTAGTGTTTTAAGCTGCGATAACATTTGGCTCAACGGTTTTCACTGAGCACTATTCGGGAGAAAATAGGAATTGAGGTTAAAACTTTAAAAAATCAAAAAATAATAACAAAACAAATGGCCACAAAGTATCAAGACGCTGTTTAATTTCGTAAGTCATAAGATGTACAAAAGTATCAAAGGGTTAAGCTAAATGAAAATGATGGGTCAAATTTGTATTAAAGGTATGGTAAATAGGTTGGTGTTTGAAAGTTATAGACCTTGAACCAGGTTAATCTAGACAGATGTAACCAGTTAAATGGGACCAACTGTATTCAGTTAAGAGGGATTTTTTCTTTGCCAATCAACAGGTCACATTTTTAATAACAATTTGGCCTGGTGCTGATTTAGTTTTTGTGTTTGGAAGTTATATGCAATTAACAGGGTTATTCAGTTAAGAAATATCCAATTAGATGGGATTCACTGCATATGCAAATTTTATTAAGACAAGCTCCTGACTGAAAATAGAATGTGTTTTCATTTTTGGAATTCACTACAAAAACTCTCCACAATCCATTCAGAAGCTGATTTAAAATGTTTTTTGAGAATGTTACAGGCTGGTTTTGGCCATCATGCTGGGCAAAGAGCTGCTATAGATGAGTTTAATTTAATTTAAACAATATTTTATTTCTGAATTCAATAAACTCAACAATACAACATAATTACAGATGATGTGTCCAGAACAAAGATGGAAAGTGGATCCAGCAGCGAGCAAATGCTTATGTTACTGTCTCCATGGTATTTTCACAAATTGTTTGTACATCAGCAAGGTGAGTGTGGTTGTTTTACATAAAATGAGCAGAAATATGCCTTATTCGGGAATAATAAAAAGAAGAAAGGCTGAAGAAGAAAATACTGTTTATAGTTATACAGTGGAGCCCACTTAATTGGATATCTCTTAACTGAATAACTCTGTTAATTGAATATAATTTCCCAACACAAAACCATTTCCCATACCTCTAGTACAAATTTTACCTGTTAACTGAATATAGGTTACAGAGTAAACGCCTGTTAATTGAATAAAAAATCTGGTAACCAGCTGAGAAATTACTCTGACTCTCCCCAGTTTTCCTTTGTTTATAGATCTATTTGGCCTCAGTACATCCAATACAGGCATTTAATCTATTATATCTTGTTTGACAGAGCTCTGTCAAACAAGATATAATAGAATAAATGCTTAGTTTATCTCTAGAATACAGGAAAGTGTTAACTGAATACTCCTGCTAATTGAATAATTTTCATTGGCAAAGTGGCCATTCAATTAACAGGGTACCACTGTATTTATATTTATATTTGGACCATACCGGTTGTTAGCGAGATTGGGATGTTCCTTGAGAGATGAACAGGTGGTATATGGACTAACAGCAAATGGTACAAGTACAAGGTATGAGTTGGCTCTCTATAACAGAATGGTGTATTGGTTTCTGATTACATCTACTCAATTTGGGCTTAATATGGTTGGAATATGGGCTTAATATGGTTGGCTCCATAAGCTCTATCAAACAAGATATAATAGATTGAATGCCTGTTTTGGATTAATGAGGCCAAATAGGTCTATAAACAAAGGAAAACTGGGGAGTGTCAGGGTAATTTCTTGACAGGTTACAAGATTTTTTATTCATTTAACAGGAGTTTACTCTATAACATATATTCAATTAACAGGTCAGATTTGTACTGCTTATATGGTAATTGAATAACCACTTGGTCAGTAAAAAAATATTCAATTAACAGGAGTATTCAGTTAACAGGGATTGTTTCACTTTTCTGTATTTTAGAGATAAACTGGGCATTTATTCTATTATATCTTATTTGACAGAGCTCCATGAGCTCTGTCAAACAAGATATAATAGATTAAATGAGGTCAGATTTGTACTGGAGGTATGGTAAATGGTTTTGTGTTGGCAAATTATATTTAATTAACAGGGTCATTCAGTTAAGAGATATCCAATTAAGTGGGCTCCACTGTACTACCCCTATGCATCTGCACAGACTTAGTTGGTTAGCTACCATACACTCACTAACTATAGCATTGCATAGAATTAGTTGATAGGCTGCCACATCACACGCTACATGGAAATATACACTAACGGAGGCTGTTAAAATGCACAGGCCCGGTTGGTTACATGTTACACAGGGTGGGGGATTTAAAGAACGAAATGGAAATAATACTTCTACTAGATTGTTAAAAAGTTTTTTCTAAAGTGAATTCCGGAAATGAAAAAAATATTCTATTTTCAATTAGTAGGTTGATTTTCCAAATACCATATTTACTGTGACAACAAAAGTAGACAGATGATTTCAACCAGATTGCAACTGGGTCATGATCTGATCGAAATTCTCTATTCGATTTTCCTCCAAACAGCACTGTACAATCTCATCTGTCAAAAAGGAACTACAAGAGCACTGATTTAGAGATGCTATTTTTGATTGATTTTCTTGATTCAATCTTGATTTTGTAATATTTTATTTATGAAATCTTGCAAAGCCTTTCACTTCTCACAATGGCAACTTTAGTCACCAAGTAAGTGGGATGTTCCCAAATTGGAGGCCATAACAGACAAATTGATTTGTTTTTAAGTCTTCTATGTCCACTTTCATAAGAATGAATTTAACTACATTTTTACTACACACAGTACCGTTTATTTAATCTTATTTGTTTTACAAGGATTGGCGAACAAGTTATGCAACTTATATTAACGCCTCTCCTTGGCCCAATGGCATAGGTGTGTGAGATGACCTTCATAGTGGCAACTTCTTTCCCTAGCTCTTCTCGAATACTACGAAGGGATCTTTAGCCTGCACAGAGTGTGTCTCTCTCCGCACAGAGGACAGCCATTTTACGTCCCCACCCGATGGGACGGTAGGCTGTGACAGCATCAACCCCACAATTGATGCTGACAGAGAGTGTTCAGACACCTCGAGAACTTTCCCTGACCATGGATCGATCCCGGGTCCTCTGACATGAGAGACCAGCGCACTTATCCACTCGGCCACAAACACAGTATTTGATGACTGGATTCGCATCACAAAATGCTATACAAAAATGTTCAAATGCTAACCATTTTTCTTTCATATTTTCCTTATATTCACTATTTATCATCACTTTTTGAAACGAAGATGGAAACTGCTAATCAAACTTTTAAAAACAAAAAAATACCCTGACACACTGGAAATCTTCATCCTGTCCCTTTGAAGTTCTTTCTAGGCAAGTCTTGGCTGCCTATATAGGCAGCCAAGACTTGCCTAGGAACAACACCTTAGGTACTTAAAGAGTAACTTTGAGTTTACCCAGAGATAGCATATCTGGGCACCTGTTCTGATGAAGTGAACAAATGATCAAATTTGGAGATAGACCACTGTAGAGTTAATAGATATCCTTAGACACCAGTAAAGCCATAAGAAGACAGATATTATAAGTTACGGGATGTTTAGTGGTCGGATATGGTATCATGTGAGGCAAAGTGAGATCAATATTAGGCAAGGCGTTATCCGAGCTTAATATGAACTCACTGAGCCTCACATGACACCATATCCGATCACAAAACATCCCATAACATATTTATTATGTCAGTGGACAAAATCCAGTATTTCCTTTTAATTAATCATCCCAGTAATTTATTTTTTCAAATCGAAGAAGAACTGAAACGTTTCCTTGTTATGATTTGAATTGTTTTGGTGTATCGTACTTGTGAAAATGTAAACAAGTAGATGTAAGTTTACAATGTAAGGGGAGTAACTCTATCTAGCAATCGTTTTGTGCTGAAGAGATTATCGATCGGTACGATTAACCCTTTACCCAATGTAACAACCAAAACCGGGCCAGCACATTTCACCTAAATCACCCTTCAATTTTCATTATTTTTATCACATTTTTTGTCTTAAAAACATAGCTTATGATCCCCTTTTGGAAGGAGCTCATGCCAGTGAGGGGTCATAAGCTATGTTTTTGAAGCAATCGTTTCGTGCTGAAGAGATTATCGATCGGTACGATTAACCCTTTAGCCAACATAACAACCAAAACCTGCCAGCACATTTAACAAAAATCACCCTTCAATATTCATTATTTTTATCACATTTTTTGTCTTAAAAACATAGTTTATGATCCCTCTTTGGAATGAGGTCATTCCAGTGAGGGGTCATAAGCTATGTTTTTGAAGCAGAAGAAATAGCTATTCAAGAATTTTGTTTGCAGGTGTCATCTACTTTTTGTGTTAGGTAAAGGGTTATTGTGAATGTTGGGCATGTTTCGATTTTCATTGAGCTATCGGTTATCAATCGAAATAAGTTTCTCAATTTGGGACACATATTATAAACAGATTATTTCTTTTTGTTCAAGTGAGTTTAATGAAACTTTAATCGCATTCAACGGACATTGAGACGAGGCAGTTGTATTTTATTACAAACATTTCTTCAATCGAGCTGAACGACAACTAACTTTACAAGTCTACGATGTCCTAAAATTAGGCCAATCTAAAGGCCTGTCTTGACCCACTGGTTTAACTCTGTCCTGACCAGATCAGGATTTGATCAAGAAGATACCACTTTCACAATCACTGCACTGTAAAGTTTGTAAGGATTCAATTGTGCATGGCATTAACCAAGACAGCTGTGATATATTTCAGCCAAGCCTGAAAATAAGCAGACTGTCATCTGCAAAATGAGGTCCCCAAAGGGTGAATTTAGTGATGCTACCCTTCACAGCATGGTAGCATCACTAAATTTACCCACTGTGAACCTCAATCTGAATCAGGGTCTCTAAACTAAACAGAAAGAAGTACCCAGAGGATAAACTGACCCAAAGTATGGGATAGCATCATCAAATTCACCCTCTGGGAACCTCATTCTGCAAATGTCAGACTGCTTATTTTCAAGCCTGATTTCAGCTTTATAAACTTGTGAATAATTTGTAAGTTTTCTCAGCATTTCAAACACAAAGAGTCAGTTTTAGCTGCCATTCTTGTTTTTTCTTGGTGAACTACTACTCACCAACAGATTAAAATGCAGGATTTCAAAAATCAATTTTTTTGTCAGCTCTGTTAAAAAAAAATAGCATTTCATATGACTTCAGATAAAATGTTTTTAAAAAGACAATGCTGTTACCTTGTCTGGATAAGGGAACATTTTTTTTATTACACCAAATGATAATGCTAAGTTCATGAGTGTCAATATAGTTTTACCACCAGAAAGAATCATTTTCCCAATAGTTATACAATAACTAAAATCTCAGCCTTTAACCAATGAGAATGTATCCTCCCTCCTACCCATCTTAGTTCTTTGAAGTGTGAGAACTAGAGCCATTGGAACATGAGACATTCAAAATGGAAAGGTATGGGCATAGGCATACCCTTCCAGGTGGTTGGGATCTGGGAGACTTCCCTGAAAAAATGAAAACCATTAAGATCAGGCCTCTGAATTTCATCAAACTCACATCAGTAATCGGAATCCCCAAAGTAAATAAATGTTCACAAATAAGAGGGAATAATGCGTAGTATAGTATGTTTTCTCTGCTTTTTTGACGAATTTCATAAAAAATAATTTCACCCTGAGAGTGTTGAAAATTTTCAAAATTTTGGCTACAAAATGAGTCTACAGCCTGTGACTTTGCAGTTATTTCTAGGGATGTCTTGACTGCCTATGTAGGCAGCCAAGACATGCCTAAAATGAACTGCCAAGGTACTTTATAATGTAATTTTGAGTTTACCCAGAGACTTTATGTTGGGGCAGCTGTTCTGTTGCAGTAAAAAGTGATTAAACTTGGAATTAGGCCTTGTTGGGTTAAAAGATATTCTGAAACACCAATACAGCCCTGAGAAGCTAAAAAATAACATTTTAAAAGTCAGTTTGATAAAAAAAAAAGTTTCTTTAACCCTTTACCTAACGAGTCACTTGCAACCGTCCCCGTAATATGCAAATTCAGCAGTTGAAAAAACATTATTTTTCAAAAAATTTCAACAAAACCATATCATGTGACCCCTTGTTGGAACGAGCTCAATGAGCTCGTTCCAATGAGTGGTCATATGATATAGTTTTGTTGAAATTTTTTGAAAAATTTGAAAAAATGATATTTAAAATAATAAATTTTGATATCGTCTGCGTTGGGTAAAGGGTTAATGGGTCTGAACAGCAAATGACTTGACTAGTATGAGATGTCTCAAAATTAATCTAATCTAAAGGCCTGAAGACTTATTTGCCATGGACCCTTCTGGCACGTGTTTTACTCAGTAATGCAGAAATATGTTTGAAATACAGTACCATTTCTTATATGACAGAAATTTAACCAATATGAACTCCTTGCACATGACCTATACATAAGTGAGTAGTACTAAGCCAATACATATATTATACAGACATAGATGGATGGTCACACATTCACACTCTGAACTCCAAGGGGTCCAGACATTAATCAACAGTCTTTGATTGAAATTAGGGAAATCTTAGCAAACATGCGGAGTGCTTTGTTAGCTTTGAATGACACTTATCCTCTTACTTAGACTCTGTAAGTAAAGGATGAGAAAGTTCACCTCTTTGTGGTATTTGTGAAAGAGAATCCACCACCACCTCCTTTGGGGAAGGATAGCATCTTGGGTGAGAGGACCTCCTCCCATCCTTGTTCCTACTCAAAGGAGAATGGACCAACAACATGTGCAAAGACAAACAAGAAGAAGAATGAGAAGATCCCTTTGACCAAGTGAGCAGAGGCCCAATGCATGTTAGGCTTTTGAGTGAAGAAGAATGAGGGTGTCTAGAAGGTGACGGAAAAGGCAACCACCACTTCACCACCTCACACCACAGTTCAACTCATCCAACATCTGATCCCTACCTTGGAGGTGTCAGTGGATGTGAAACTGAGATGAAAATGGAGATTGCTTTCACCTCACCACAACTCCTCACCAAGTCAGAAAATAAACAGACTGTCATCTGCAAACTGAGGTCCCCAGAGGGTGAATTTAGTGATGCTACCCTGCACAGCAGGGTAGCATCACTAAATTTACCCTCTGTGAACCTCAATCTGAATAAGGGTATCAAAACTAAACAGAAAGAGGTACCCAGAGGATAAATTGGCCCACTGTATGGGATACCATCATCAAATTCACCCTCTGGAGATCTCATTCTGCAAATGTCCAACTGCTTATTTTCAGGCCTGCTCCTCACTAGCCACTTCCTTCTGAACCTTCAGTTTCAGGCTGATATGAAGTTACCTCTGGCTTTTGGCTGATATGAAACTAACCAAGTAATAACCTTTAATTATCGTAACCATTCAAGGATAGGTATTATGACATTGAATTAATGCGCATATTTCTAAGATATAAAAGACGTAAACAGTCAAGTACTTTGACTGTAGAATAATTATAAGAATCCATTTGAAAATCCATACCAGCACTAAAAGACTCAAGGGCAGTCAAGGCTGGCCAACTTGTTGTGACAACTTGCAATCAGCGTCAATAAAAATCAGACAGAACATTGTAAACTAAGTGTATGCTATATAATTCTACTCATGCACCTATGAGGTAATTTATTTGACAGAAATTACTTGACAATTAAAATTTTTGACTTCTTTCCAATTAGTGGTGCAGCAAAACAAAACTCATCCAAGGTACAAAAGATTACACTTAATATCCTCGACTATTTGCTGAAAATGTTCTCCATTTCCTGAGATACCAAGAAGATAACAAAAGCTTAATGTTCTGTTAATCACTTCCATACTAAACAAACTTCTGTGTTTTCATATTACCATAAACATGACATCCAAGCTCTTTTCAAGTCAGTTTCTGCAAGCTGTTCAGTTTACTGTTTTCATAAGATACAAACATCATCTTCAATTGAACATGACTGGCAAGTCATACCAACAGTAATTTTGTTATTCTTTCATACCTTGTCACTATTTACAGCAGACAGAGCTATAATGGTATGGTGGGTACTATTTAACCCTTTACCCAATGTAACGGCCAAAACCGGGCAGCACTTTTCACAAAAATCAACTATTAATTTTTATTATTTTTTGTCTCAAAAACATAGGTTATGACCCCTCTTTGGAACGAGCTCGTTCCAAAGAGGGGTCATAACCTATGTTTTTGAGACAAACCGGTCAGCGTTATTCGCAAAAATCGCCAATTAATTTTCATTATTTTTTTCATTTTTTTGTCTCAAAAACATAGGTTATGATCCCTCTTTCGTCGAACTCATTCCAAAGAGGGGTCATAACCTATGTTTTTGAGACAAAAAATGAAAAAAATTAGTTATTCAAGAATTTTGTTTGCAAGTGTTGTCTGCTTTTCATGTTAGGTAAAGGGTTAACTGGATGTTGCCTAATAGATTAACCCTGTACTGAATATTTAGTTTCAAACTATGAGCATATCTAAGGAGAGTTTAGGGTGAATGTGACACCTCACCAATAATTTTTCTAGTCTGGACATTTTGGTCTGGATTAGAGTCATTCTAAAAAATCTTGGCGATCAAAAAATCACCTGCCTTAAAAGGTCTAGGAGGGTTATTTTGTGCCCAACTCAGCGAGACAAAATTTTGTAAACAGTGGTCCAGTCTTGTTTTTGTGAGACCCCTACAACTTCACCAGTACTTGGCCTTGAGTCTCACATAGACTAAGGCCCAGTCCCAAGGGTTCATTTTTTGCCATTCATGTATTTCACACCCTACTATTTTGATATTTTGGGAACCTCAACCAAGACAGTTCTCCGTAAATAAAGATGCACGTTATAGTAAGTGCAACATACAATTTAACACCTTCTATCATAGATCTAATACAGATTAGCCATCTGAATGTAGTTAATTGTCAATCCATTGGTGGAGTGACACCGTCATGCTCAGATGGCTAAACTATGATATAATAGCGTGCTGATAGTCATCTGTTCATAGAGTTAGGTGGTTGATATCTCAAGGGATAGGAGAGCGATATTTTGCTCAACTCAGTTTTTTTAAGGTGAGCGGTAGTGGGCGATAAAATGCTCACCTGAGAATGCCAGGCTTAGGAGTATCAGATACAGGTTTACTTTTGCTTGTATTATAAACTTTCATATGAGACTAGACTTGATACTTTGACTTATTATGTCCCACAGACTGTTCGTTATACAAACTAAGGTCTGAAGAACCAGAGTATGGCTGTTGTGGGCGCAGCAGACCAATTTGTAGTATAGTATGTGCTAATTAAATATGAAGTTACATTATGAGTATTACATGTACATTTTATCCACAAATGAATTTACAAGAAGACTTGATTTTCTAAACTATAATCATTACTGAATTATATTCTAAGAAACATCATCAGGGCACGCCTTTGACAAAGGAATGCCTTGATGATGTAGTTGGTATATTTTAACAGTCAGGATTTGATTCATCAGAGTACGGACAAACCAGGTTTACACTCCCCATCCCAATCAACATCTTGGCGACTCCCATTTCAAACACCAAACTGCCCTATCAATTGCATATCTATACCAGAAGCACAGATGTTCATTTGTCCATTTGTTACTTATGCACTCCTACATTTTCAGAAATATTGAGCTGATATTCAGTTTAAATAATATTTATTTCCAGTTCTTAAATATATAAAATTATATCAGTTATGGTAAGTGTGGATCCAACAGTAAGCTGTAAGCTTATACGAGGTTGTTTTCACCAGTAAGACACTTGAACGTAATATAATAATAACACTTCGGCCGGCCGCTGATTTGTCGCGGTTCTCGTATGAGAAGGCCTTGGTTACCCATGTTCTACCAACTGCCTCCCTATTCCCGCGCTTCTTCTCTCCTCCCAACACTCGGAGACGAACTGCTTGATGACATCCCTTGCCCCATTCTTCCCAATATCTCTTCGATTAGTATATTAACCCTCTCCTTTGGGTCACCCCCTAACCACATGTCCTTCATTCTCCCATCCCACATCCCCATTATACTCCCCGTGAATCTTATTCTTTTAGACTGATATTTTGGGCATTCTATAAGAAAGTGTTCCAGGGTCTCCACCATGCCCAAGTTACACATCTGGCACTCCTTTTCACTGTTTTTCCCAACTTTTCCCCTCAGCTCCAGGGACCGCGACCTCAGCTTGAACAACAGTGACCCCCCAAAGGTGCCATCAAGGTACTCTTCAAAACCGGGCTTTTCTTTATCATGCAGGCCACCCAAAGATCTCTTTGATTTGACCCCCTCTCGCCAATTACAGTTACAATCCTCCATGACCCTTTCTCTGACGATCTTTTTGCCCTGGTTTGCCCCAACGTCAAGGTCCGAGATCTCCAATGAGTAGGTTTCTACTAGCTCCCTCACTTGGACCATCCACCCTGTCTTGATATTTGAGTTGAAAGTTCTCAGGAACATTACTTTACACCATCGGCTATCGGGGAGATTTACCAAATAATTAAGATAACCGAGTTTCAATAGGTCTATCCTGTCCTTGATCCTCATCCACCCAAACAGTCAAGAAGACAGGTGTGTGTACAATCAAAGTTACCGTCCAAACCCTATAATGGTGAATTTTTCATTACACCTTCAAAATATAGTTACGATTTGATAGCAGGTTTGGTACAGAGGGAAATAAGAGATAACTGTATATGCAGATGACTTAAACAAAGAAAACAAGAAGAAAATTGTGAAAAAATGGCAGAAAAGAGTTACTGATTAGGCCTAAAAAGGTTAAAAATCTGTTTCTCAGGCCCTCCCACATGGTCCATTTGGCTGCCACATGCTGCTATCTTTTTATAACCAATGCAAACTTAAAAATTAAATGGTTTATGCCTGATATTTTACCAAAGTTAATAAAATTGATAAATTAGTCCCTTGAGTGCAAGAAGGCTTTGCAATGCTTAAGCATTGCAAAGCCTTCTTGCACTCAAGGGGCAAATGCACCAGCACCTAGCTATTTTGTAGATTATGAGGCCTGAAACATAAAACAAACCAAGAACATGAACTTCTGATGGCCAAGAAATAATTACAAAAATAAAAAATAAAATAAACAAGAGCACCGCCTAGCGGGGCAACATATGTCCCGTAAAAATTGGAACATGCACAAGTTTCTCTGGGATAAAGTTTGAAATTTTTGTTGACTCGACTATGTCTGCCCCCCCCCCCCCCCTCCAATCATTTTCCATTCCCCTGCCCTCTCTGGGGTAAAGGGTAATTCACCTGTTTCCACATTTTCATATTAAGCGATCTGAGGTCTTTACAAAATAAAAAAGATACCATGCTCATGAAGCTGCATATTAAATTTCAAAAGAATCTGATTAAGTTCACGGACTGAAGAGCACAGAAAGTATAATCTGACTGATTTCTAAGTATCAAAAGGGTAATAACTCTTAAGAAAACAACTAAACACGGCCCAAATATGAACTTGTGTGAGATATCATGGCCATGAAGCTGTGTATTAAATTTGAAAAGAATGTGATTAAGTTGATGGTCTGTAGAGTACAGAAAGCATAATTTGCTCGATTTCTAAGTATTAAAGGGGGAATAACTACTAGGAAAACTGTCGAACATGACCCAAATTCAGACTTGCGCAAGATCTTATTCTGGTTGTGCAGTATATCAAATATTTTTTAAATCCGATTGAAATCACACTCTGTAGAGCACGGAATACAACTGTCCCCGGACGGACAGATGGACAGACGGGCAGGTGGACAGCGCCATAACATAATACGTCCGTTTTTCAAACGGGCGTATAAAAATCACAAAATAGCCTGAGAAACAGAGGATCTACTTTGTGGGGCCTTATACTGGGCATAAATAACTGCATGTTGCTGAACCACCTCCATTCCATGAGGAATATTATCAAATTCTAGATTATTTAATATCTCTGCTTGTTGAATTCAGTTCCAAGAAGCTATTTGGTTTACAGGGTTCATAACATATAAGCAATGTTAAAGAAAACCTGATGACAGAAAAAGTGTGCAAGAGGAAACAAATGGTAGTATTTTGAGAACATCTTGACGATTAAATAATTTCAAATCAGAGCAACTCAATTTGAATCATTTCAAATCAGAGCAACTCAATTGTAATCACCAAGCTGATTTGAAAGCAAATTCAATTTTGAAGCTTCGCAGTGCTGTATAGGCAACATTTGTAATCAACTGCTGTTCCCAGTCAATTCCTTGACTACCTTTTAAAGAAAACAAGTCCTGATGAGAAGACACTACCAAATTTATATGAACATCTTTGGTAAGACATTCTGATGATGACAGCATACATATTAAAAAGATCATTTGTACAAATTATAAATTTCATTAACCCTTTATCCAATGCAGATGATATCAAAATTTATTATTATAAATATCAGTTTTTTTAATTTTTCCAAAACTTTCAACAAAACCATATCATGTGACCCCTCAAAGAGGGGTCACATGATATGGTTTTGTTAAATTTTTTTGAAAAATAGTATTTTTTCTGCTGCTGAATTTGCATATTATGCAGGTGGATGTGGCCGATTCGTTGGGTAAAGGGTTAAAAAAAAAAACTGGTTTAAGGACCCTTGAGTTTTATAATTTGTTATCAAATCTTAACACTGACAAATAAATTTTATAACAGAAGTTTTATCTTTTTTAAAAAAAAAAAAGCGCAAGCCTTTATATTCAATGCACACACAGGATATCAAAATTCGTTATGTTAATTTTTTTCAAATTTTTCAACAATTTTCAAGAAAACCATATGTGACCCCTCACTGGAACAAGCTAGCTCAACATGCTCGTTCCAATGAAGGTTATATCCTTAGGTTTTGTTGAAATTTTTGAAAAATAATTCTTTTTTCAACTGTAAATTACATGGACAGATGTGGCCAATTCATTAGAAAAAGGATTAAAAGTTAATCCAGTTAATCCAGTAGATCTTCTGTTTCTCAGGCCATTATTTGTAAAATTTCATGAGGGCAAGCATTTTTTTATCTTATTTTTTATTTCTGTAATTATTTCTTTGCCATCAAATGTTCATGCTGTTGGTTTAGTTTTAGGCCTCATAATCTATGGAATAGCATGGGTGGTGGAGTATTTCGTCCCTTGAGAGCAAGAAGGCTTTGCAATGCTAAAGCTTTATCAATTTTTTTTACTTTTACTTGGGTAAAATATCAGACACAAACCATTTAATTTTTTTTTTTTTAAGTTTACATTTGTTATAAAAAGAGAGCATGTGGCAGCCAAAAGGACCACGAGGGAAGGCCTGAGAAACTGATTTTTAATTTCTTTTGGCCTTAAAATGCACATGTGTAAGATATCTTCTCTGTCTCGACAATATCCAAGGTTAAATTTATTCCTTGCACAAAAAGAATTAGTAATTCATTATATATTGCAAGCCATGACCTAACATAATGCACACACGCACACAATGGCAAGCAAGATCAGGGTAAACAGAACACTGCCACAACAGTGAGACTTATCAACTAGAGTAAATTTCTAAGGATAACCTGCCTGACCTACACCAATTAGAAACTGACTGGTAGCAAATTTACTAAACTGTTATCAACATACTACAGGGAATTCTGGTCTCCAGGCAAGCCCTGAGGATAAATGGCCACATAATAATATTAGGTAAACTATCTCAATCAAATTATCACTTCAGATATCGGTGATGAGTGTTATGGTTTGGGTCACCCACTAAATTACCATTTAACTGATTTTTTTTTTTCGTAATGTCAACACCGGAGATGACAAAACTCAATCAGCTTCACTGTGGTGAGATATTATTCACAAGGGGAGTGTGCCAGTATAGAACATAGATTATCACTTCAAGGACAACTCTTCACCAAGCAAAAAAAATAATCTTGTAAACGAGAAAACACGTTTTCCCAGTGAACCGAAAGACCACTTTTTCAGTCCAGGATCGTGATATGACCTGGATTCATAAAGTGGATTGCAGGCAAGAGAATACGAGAGGAAGACCAATTAATATTTTCAACGTGCAGCCTCAGGCTGCACATTGAAAATATTAATTGTTATTTATTTATTTATTTATTTATTATTATTTATTGGTGTTTAAGGTCACACACTGCACAATGGCTAATCGTGACCATTTTATGAGCGGAGGAAGCCGGAGTACCCAGAGAAAACCATCGAGCAACGATGAGCAGCTGTCAGCTCTCCAACATCATAACTCTGAACTCTGCACTGCAGCACAGGCAGGGTTAGATTAGTTGAAGACATGCGCACCATCGACGTGCAGTATGCCTTAGTACACATCATCATCACACCCCCATGTAGGCAATCAGGGTTAAGTGCCTTGCCCAAGGACACAGAGCAAATCAGTCTCTAAAATGGTCACCCATCCAACTACTAACCATGCTCAACGTTGCTTAACTTCGGTGATCTGATGAGAACTGGTTAGCGTGATGCTACCGTGCACCCGAAAGTATTAATTCATCTACCCCAAATAATGAATATGGACTTTTCTAATTGCTGTCATTGAACTGGTATGGAAGATACCACCAGGGTTCAAAGTGTTAAATAAGCCTTACGAAAAAATTTTTTTAACTGCTTAATTTACAAATAATGGGGCAGATGTGGCCGATTCATTAGGTAAAGAGTTAATAGAAAAGCTGACCACTCTGCAAGTGTAAAATATTCATTCAACAGAAAGATTCAATTAACAGAAATTTAATAATTTTTTCTACTCTTGTGATAACATGTGGATTTATTTACTCTATTATATCTTGTTTGAGCCCATTGAGGTTTCTCAAACAGGAGTTTATTGATTACATGCTTATATGGAATGTAGTAGAACCAAAGAGGTCCATATAAATTTCGGGAACGCAGTGTCTATCAAAGCAGTTTCTTGATAGATCACAAGATTTGTTATCCAGTTAACCAGAATTTACTCTATAACCAACATGCAATTAATTGGTCCAATTTGTATGGAAGGTATGGTAAAAGAATTGGTGTTTGGAAATTATTTGCAATTAAAAAGCGTTCTTCAATTAAATTCACTTTATAAAACTGTTCATATTGATTCAGTGCAATATTTCAATTAACCCTTTCAACACTGGCGCCCCTGGAAGGTATCATTTCAGTCAATACTGTGAATGGTAAATCGGATGAAACCATCCTGGTTTGTTGGGAGGTTCAGTAGTAATTTAATCCAACAGCTCTGTTGAGCTGTTGGATTAAATTATTACTAAGTCTTGATTCATATTTTTTGCTCTTTCTATTCTCTGCTCATCCACAACCAATTTTTTCTTTATGCAAAAATTTATGCACACCGTGTTGAAAAGGTAAAAGTCCCCACATGCTCACTTCCATAACAGATAAAACAAACACAGACAGAATATATCAGGTAGCTCATACCTGGACATATGGTGGTACATGAGATTTTCTGAACTGCATCACCCATACACTGGGATCCTCCATTTTTTGGCACAGGCTTAGTACAAGTTCGGGTTCTTTTCTGTGTACCTTTTCCACAGAGTGCAGAACATTCAGTCCACTGCATCCACTCTGCCCATCCACCATTAACTGTAGAGAAGAAACAGATTCCACTGTTGTAGATTAAATACTATTATTGGACATAAAAATATATGGCATGAGGCCGAATAGGTCTGTAAACATGGGGAATACAGTTGTTGTCTGAGTAATTCTTTGATGTATCACAATATTTTTCACAAACTTCAAGTTACCAGTCACATTCTGTTTGGAGTATGATGCTGTTATTGGCTGTTTGTGTACCCAATTTTTGTGGAAATTTGCATGCACACCATCATTCATGTAATGCCAATCAGTTTTATGGGTGGTGAAGTTCCTGAAGAAGTCCAGTTCGCCATCAACATGCAGTATGCCTAAGTACACAGTGCCAACATGCCGTCCATCACCCCCCTCCAAGTTTTAACTGGTAGAGTGTTAAATTATTTTGGTTATCAGAGAGGCACTCTCCTGTGAATTGTATCAAGGCAAATCCACACAGACTCAAAAATTCCACTTCACAGATAATATGAAGCTCATCCACAGAAGATGAAGCCTTTAAGTTGTGGTACCTGCACTTCAGAGTGAAGCACAAATATTGGCTTCCAGCACTCTGCTAGTTAAAGCTCTAGCCAATGAGACTATTATTATCTTCGATGAGTATCTGGGCGGGATGGGGAAATCTCACCCGAGGGGCAAAATATTTGAGCCAGACACGAGGCTTCACAAGTAGTGGCTCAAATATCTTGCTCCGAGGGTGAGAGTTACCTGTCCCACCCAAATACCCATTGGGGATGATTTTTTTCCCACCATTTTAAGGGTGCGATGCCATTAATAAGAAAATACCATATTTTCCAGGAAAAAATATTTCTTAGTGTGTTCAATCTAGGTGAAAACCAATAAAATATATTCGGAAAGCTTGTCGAGAAGTGTGGTATATACCAAAGGTATATACTTCAAAACACGCAGACTAGCACCGTATGTTGAGCATTAATGCACTGAAGCAACCTCAAATGAAATTGACATGCCTGCACTCGTCATTTCTTTACAGACTCGTACTTCAGTTTGGCAGTGTGCAATGATATCAGCTGCATGTTTTTCTCCGATAAACTGATAGAGCAATTTGAGGGTTTCTGAAGTTTTTGTTAGTGTTCTGATTTTGTCAGTCGTATTTACCGAAGCAAAACAGCCTTCCATTTTGTTTGTTTATACATGTGCAGACGTGATTTGCGATGATTAAATAGTTCCGGTACCAACTAAATATGCAAATAGGTTGGTCATGTGGGTGCGATGAGATAGCTGTCACGTGCGTGGGGTGAGACAGGCATAGTTGACCAACACAACTTTATATATATCTCAGTTCCTTAGTGGTGGGAGAAGTGTGCCAAGCTCCTGGATTGTATGACTTGATTAGTTTAAATTAAGTTTGTGCATGATTTACTTTATATGTACAGTAGATTATTTAACCCTTTACCTAACATCAAAAACAGATGACACTTGCAAAAAAATTCTTGAATAACTAATTTTTTTCATTTTTTGTCTCAAAAACATAGTCTATGACCCCTCGCTGGAATGAGCTCGTTGGTCATAACCTATGATTTTGAGACAAAAATGAAAAAATAATGAAAATTAATTGCTAATGTTTTAAAATAGCACTGGCCAGTTTTGGTCGTTATGTTGAGTAAAGGGTTAATATATGAGTGGGTTTTCTATTATATATACCCACTAGATGGAGCAAATGGGATTCTTTAGGGTCAGAATTGGATAGAAATTGTCCTAATTCTCCTCGGGAGAAGGGCTGTCCAGCCCCTAGCAGTGTCTCACAGATTCATCCCTGTATTAGTGAACAGATAGGGAACTGATTGAGAAAGAGACTACTTTCGATCACAGTATTGTAAGACGTGGGCTTCTGACACTGGTTTCCAAAGAACTTGTCTCATCACAGGATGGTGATATTAACATTAGAAGAAATAATAAGAGAAGTTTTCTTATGGTTGTCCAACAACTCATTTTCACTAGTATTGCAGTATCTCTTTTCTCTTAACTGGTCAAGTGCTGGAAGCCTATATTTGGACTTTATTCTTAAGTGCAGGTACCCTAAGTTAAAGGTTTCATTACCTGTGGATGTTCTTCATATTATCGTTGAAGTGAAATTATTTCATCTGTGCAGATTTGCCATGTTAGAATTTATGGGAGAGTCATAACTTGTAACAAGGCAAAAACATGTGAACAAATTTTGATGACCAAAAATAATTTAGCACTCTATCAGTTAACTGTGTCGAGAGTATGGTGACTCAGTGGTAGACTGCTGGACTTCTATGCTAGAGGTCACGAGTTTGATCTCCACCTGGGATGACCTGCATTGTGTCCTTGGGCAAGGCACTTTATCCTAGTTGTCTACATGTGGGCACTATGACGCCATGTACTAAGGCGTACTGCATATCGATGGAGCACATCTTCAACTGCTGTAACCCTGCTTGAGTGGAGCTTGAACAGAGTTAGAATGTTGAGGAGCTGACAGTTGATCGTTGATGCCTGGTGGTTCTCTGGGTACTCTGGCTTTCTCCACCTGTAACACTGTCATGGTCACGATTAGCCATTGTGCATAAGTATGTGACCTTAAACACCAATAAATAAATAAATAGTTAACTGGGTCTATAATGGCTGAATCTGTTCTCTTGTCGGGTAGGTTTTTATCTCCTGATACCTCCAGCTCAGCTCTAGCTCTTCTTGTTATGCCCTCTCAAGGGTATGTATGCTGCATCAGCTCAGTGTCCTCTTACCCATTTTCTGAACCTTGTTTGTCTTTTGGCTGCTTGTGTTTAATTTCATGTTGGCTTCATCTTATACTATCTTATATTTTATCATATCACTGTAATTCCTTTCTTCTTTCACAGTATCTATCCATATACTTAAATATCATTCATACTCAGTTTAAACAATTTGTATTTGGAGCTCTGCCAGCAATTCTGGTAATACTTATTTTGTTACTCAAAGAACTAGGGAGACAACCCACATAAGCATCAACCTTTCTGTCGAATCCCTTCATTTTTGTGTTTTATCTAGTAATGTTTCTGTATGCTGCATTCACTGTTTCATAATTATATGTATTTCTTTCCTGTATTATAAATCATATTGTATGCAACAACAGTTCTTTCATTAACAAATATTGTTTAAACTAAAAAAGTGGAATACCCCAAAACAGAATCAAAATAGTTTCGGAAGTGAAATTCCTTGGAACTCTTCTTCTATCATCAGGTCTCCTGTAAAAGAGACCTGATGATAGAAGATTAATTCAAAAGGACACACTTGGAAGGATTTTTGATAACATATTGTGGATTTGACATTTTCTAAATCAGCTTCACTCAAATCAAATCAAAATAAATAAAAGCTCACTCGGCCACATGCCCCCCTCCCCCCCTCCCCCCCCCCCCCCCCCAAAAAAAAAAAAAATTGGAATTTTTTCGAATTCAAAAATGGACATAACTCTGGCAAAAAAAGCTAGACCAAACCCCAATTTCAACTTGCCCTGTATCTTATGTTGATACACCTACACAACAAATTTTATTTGATTTGGTCAGTTACAACTGAGGTTATTGGTTGGAAACTAAAAAAATAGAGTTTTCAAAGACAAAAAAGGGGCATAACTCTGGAAAAAATTGTTGGCCACACACCGATTCGAACTTATCCTGAATTTTATGTTGATACTCCTACATACCAAAATGTCATTTGATTTGGTCAACTACAACTAAAAGTTATCGTCAGAAAACCAAAGTAGGATGGATGCACAGATGGACACCGGCTATTTTAATAGTCCCCTGAAATTTTTATTTGGGAGACAGTTATTTGCATGATTTCGAATCGAATCAAATTTAAGAGCTTGAGGATGAAACACTTCCTATGAGTAGAACTGTACATGCATAAAAGCATGAAAGGTCCCCATGTTTGATAAACACATCACAACTGGTAGAGTATTTACAACTGCAATAAACTTTTTGAAAAGAGAAAACATAAAAATGTCATAAAAAAATCCTTTAGAAAATGCACATCCATCATAAAATTGTTTGTGATATTTTCTTAGCATTGATTGATACACAGAAACTTCAGAAAGTGAAATTAATTGAAAGATGGGGAGGATGTAGTAATTCTACATGACATAACATTCTGACGAGAGTCAACTGCTGTGAAAACATGAATTAGAATTTACATCACAAATGGTCTAACATGGGAATTTATAAAGGATGTATGATTTCTTTATTTTTTAATTTATATTCCTATGCTTTTTATGAAGTTCTTTCATCTTGGGGGGTTTGTGGACACAAAGTCTTCTTTATGTGTTTAACTGTTAAAGAGCCACAGTCTATTTCACAATGATAACAGAAGCTTGTAATCTCTTTAACCCTTTACTCATGTACACGACATCAAAATTTATTATTTTAATTAATTTTTTTTTAACCCTTTACCCAACGTAACGGCCAAAACCGGCCAGCGCTATTCTCAAAAATCGCCAATTAATTTTCTTGGTTTTTTCATTTTTTGTCTCCAAAACATAGGTTATGACCCCTCATTGGAACGAGCTCATCGAGCTCGTTCCAATGAGGGGTCATAACCTATGTTTTGGAGACAAAAAATGAAAAAAATTAGTTATTCAAGAAATTTTTTTGCAAGTGTCGTCTGCTTTTCATGTTAGGTAAAGGGTTAATTCTTCAAAAATATTTCCACAAAACCTTTTCATGTGAACCCCCCCCCCCCCCCCCCCCCCGCCCCCATTAGAACAGGCTCGATGAGCTCATTCTGATGAGGGGTCACATGATATGGTTTTATTGACAGTTTTTGAAAAATAAGACTTTTTTAACTTGCTCAGTTTGTAAATTACGAGGGTGTTGCATCCTATTCATTAGGTAAAGGGTTAAGACATTATGCATCACCTTTTGTGCAAAGGAACATCCATCATTCAACGACAAGTCAACACAATCAACAACAGAGAAATTTACTGTTCTTAGTTGGCCATCTATTTGTGTAAAGTTTTAAAGCATTTCGCAAATTTCTCAAGTCAGCCAGCTACAGTTTGTTTACTGGGATTTAATAACATTTTCAACAGCCAGGGAAATATTGCTTCAGATAGATTTATGGGTGGTAGAAGCCAGAGCACCTGGAAAGAACCAACAGGCAATGGCATGTAACTACCAGACTCTCCAACTTACTAACCCGACATGAGCAGTGTTAGCTAGTATTGGTTGAAGGCAAATGTACCATTATCGTGCCCTGTGCTTTATCACACAGTACCACCATGCTTATCAAGCCAGAAAATAAGCAGACTGTCATCTGCAAAATGAGGTCCCCAGAGAGTGAATTTGGTGATGCTACCCTGCTGTGAGCAGGGTAGCATCACTAAATTTATCCTCTGAACCTCAGTCTGAATCAGGATCTCAAAACTAAACAGAAAGAGGTACCCAAAGGATAAATTGGCCCACTGTATGGGGTAGCATCAAATTCACCCTCTGGGGACCTCATTCTGCAAATGTCAGACTGCTTATTTTCAGGCCTGTGTACATTCCAAATTCTTTGAAAACGTGATTGTGTCCTTCAATGTACATACACCCAACATGCTCTCCCCCCCCCCCCCCCCCCTCTCCCACATGGGCAGTCAAGATTAAGTGCCTTGCCCAAGGACACAATGCAGCTATACCCTTGGTGGGGCTCAAGCCATGGACCTTTCAGTCTGACTTCCAAGCCGTAATCATGGAGCCGCCATGCTCCATGTGTGAAGACTTGGATTATTAACTGAGGAAACTGAGATGAAAGTTTGCTTGTAGAACTCCAAGAGCTTATTTCATTTAGTACTGTATGCATGAAAATTCTTATATGTATAAAGCACATTTTTTTCTCTAACAATTATTTCCAATGAGCACATTTGTTGGGAGTAGGGGGTTGGGTCAAGTCATCTAGCCCAAATGACCAACTTCCAGTCTGATGGTTAGATAGCAGTAATAAAAAACTCATGTATTTGTCAGTTGTGAATAGATGATAAACTTGACCACTGGTACTAGAACAGTTAAGCAAAGAGAAAAGTGTTTTTCGAGATTTCTGACATGCAATGCCTCTGTGACATTTTTTATACTTTGGATGAATGATTTTATGAAGTCAGTTATTAACTGGCTGTGCGGTTGAATGGATTCACAGATGGTGGAGTGCATTATGATGTAACCGACAAGTATCTTTACACTGATTTGATGTGGAAATTAAACAAAATCATCTTTTGACTTCCTAAATGCGTGCAAACACCCACATTCAATCAACATTTTGAGCCTTCTTGATGACTTATCCAGTTGTGAGATACTGCTACAGGTGAATGAGAATGTAGATTGAAGTTTTTGTGTGAATCTAGATAGAATTATGATTGACTTCTTTACTGGCACAACTAATTTTGTACATGAAAAGCTGGCGTACTTTGCATAGTTATTATGGCCAGCAATACATTGCAGAAAAGCTTATTTCCAAATGAAACAAAAAACGGTGTTCCGATTGGCTGCAAGGTACGGTCTAACTTGCAATCCACAGTGGGTTTTTTTACAACGTGGTTAGCCACGGTGTAAAAACAAGAATATACAATAATAGCAGGCTACATGGCTAAAAAAAAGTACCAATTTTTAATTATTAATTCATACCTTCTGCTCTGTTATGTTAGAACAAAAATAAAAATACAGGAAATTTAATATTTGTGTGCAATAAAATATTACAGATATGGATGTCATTGGAACTGGCTCATTGAGCCAGTTTCAAAGACATCCATTTTCACAAATGTTTAGGAGCGTTTCAGCTTCTTTCAGATAATTTCCTGGTAGATTTCCTCCACTCTCTTCCCTGGTTGAAAAGATCACTAAAAGTTGTATAATGGTTACACAATTTCTGTTTTAAGATGTTATTGTCACTCACGTTTTGCCATGAAGTGTTTTGGTGTTATATTCCATTGTGATTATGACCATCAGGGGAATAAAATGAAGCCAACATTTCCTATGCTTTTATTGGAAACCTTATATTTCAGTCAATGCTCTTATGTTTATTGACTAGAGAATAAAAAAATGTGACATATTAATATGTCTGGGTCAGTGATACAGAAATAATTTTATCTGCTATGGGAAATATGAATGGTGGCATGATGGTAAATCTTAGAAAGTTAAACATAAATATTTCTTGGCTTAATTAACCCCTTCCACACTGATGTTAAATTACTAAAATTCAAGCAACCAATCTTTCCCATAATGCAACTAAGAATTTATCAAATTCAGTGTTTTTTGACAGAGCTCAGAGGGGTAATCGGAAGATCATATTACTATTGACATTTTATTGTCCCTATGATTAGAAATATACCTGATGAATTATAAAAAAAGAAAAAAGAAAAGATGGTCTAAATCTCAATAAATTGTGAACACTGACAAATCTGAAACATACTCTAAGACTTGTTACCTCAAAACAATATTGCCCAAAGGTTAGTGTTCAACTGATTATGAAAAATGGCCACTGACCGATTACTGGTTATTTGAGCTCACAATCGGCTGATTCCAATTCCGATTGTAATACCATGCACCATTAGACAAGTCGAGGCTCGCAAAGAACTACATTAAATTCTAATGATTTTACAGTGTTTACAGTCCGTTCACTACTAGATAAGTCGAGACTCGAAAAAACGATATTAAAATGAACATATTTCACAGTGTTAAACGTTGACTCAGGTCTCAGAGCCACGTTTAACACCCAAGTGTACGCAACTGGTAATTATCACTGCAACCTGAGTCAATAGAGTGCAACCTTCACTTTTCCGGTATGAACTAGTGATTGCCACAAGTACGCTCAATTGTAAGCTTCACATGTCGTTGAATATGTATATCCTGTAAAGGGGCATCCAGAGAGATGAAGAATACACATTGTGGTGATTTTTCAACTTTATCGAATGGTATCATGACATCATTTTACATTAACAATTGAACAATTGCAGTAGATAATAAAATGTGGTTTATGAATCATCACAAAATGCTTGGCAATAGTTGGTTGAACCGATGTTCCAGAAGCCTTTGCCATTGTCATCCAGTTGCCCACAATCGGCCGATTGGGGTGTCCGATTTCAATCATCGGTTGAACACTATCCAAGGTGCAAAATTAACTGAAACTTCATATTTTCTAAGAGAGAGAGACTTGTGGGCAGGCAGAAACTTATAGATACAGTACGTGGAGAGTGGATTGTAAGTAAATCACCCATGGAGTGGAGTTATCACCCATGCTATAACTTTCAAATTTTGTACATATCAACAAAAAACACAAGCAATGTTTCAGCTAATGGACCTCCAGGTTTAACCCAGAGGTCCATTAGCTGAAAATTTCTTGTGCTGGTTATGCTTTGCAACAAATTTGCAATTATTGCTTGGGTGGATTGTCCACTCTGTGGGTGATTTAGTGATAATACACTCTCCACATACTGTAAATTTATAGTGAAGTGTTTTCACAATAACAAAATCTGCATAGGGTTCATAGGCAAATATTTGTCTAAATGTAGGCATGATTGACACCATAGTTACAGTCTTCTAATAACTAAGAGAGGGGAGTCTGGCTCAGTGGTTATAGCACTGGACTTCAAACTGATGAAAGTCCACTGTTCAATCTGTGTTGTGTCCTTGGGCAAGACACTTCACCCGATTGCCCACGTAGGGGCACGGTGGCATTGTGTACTAAGTCATACTGCACATGAATGCTGCACTTGTCTTAAACCAATGTTAACCCTGCATGTGTGGAGTTAGTATGTTGGGGAGCCTGACAGTTGCTCGCCATTGCTCAGTGGTTCTCTCTGGGTACTCTGGCTTCCTTTACCCATAAAACTGTCGGACAAGAGGTGACCCTGGCTGTTGAAAATGTCATTAAACCCCAATAAGTAAATAAATAAAGAAATAACCAATGCTAACCCTGCTTGAGTATGTTGGGAGTCTGACAGTTTCTCACTTTGTTTGGTGGTTCTTGCCGAGTACTCCAGCTTCCTCCACCAGAGAAACAGAAGAACTACTTTGTGGGACATAACTTGGTTGACATGATATTTCTATAAATCTGCATGAAAATAGTCTTCAAGACCATTTTCATGTAGATTTATTGAAAATAAAATTTCAGCATGTTGATAATAAATTAGTGGAAATCAACTAATTAACTGAACTCTCTTATCTCTGTACAACTCAACTTTTAGTGGTCTATCTGTAAGAGTGAGTGATTCGAGAAATTCACCATTTATGCAAAGCTTTCTCTATTGTTTCTCAATCACCATAGTGCAGAATAATTTTGAATAGTGAATGTTGATGTTTATCAAGCCTTTATATTAGTCCAAATTCGTGGTGCTCATTCATTTATTTATTGGGATTTAATGGCACTTTCAACAGCCAGGGTCCCATTGTGTCTGACAGTTTTATGGGTGGAGGAAGCCAGAGTACCCAGAGAGAACCACTGAGCAACAGCAAGCAACTGACAGACTCCCTAAAGTACTAATTCCACACAAGCAGTGTTAGCATTAGTTGAAGACAAGTGCACCATCAATGTACAGTATGGCTTATCACACATTGCAACCGTGCCCCTACATGGACAATCAGGATGAAGTGTCTTGCCAAGGGCACAATGCAGTTACCCCTAGAGGGGATCAAACCATGGACATTTTGGTATGAATTGCAATGCTATAACTAGTACTAATCACTGAGCCACTGTGCACCCTCATGGTGCATAATCCTTTACCTATGAAACAGGCCACATACATTTGAGTACTATACAAACTGAACAGTTAAAAAAAAGAAAAATTCAAAAAATTTCAACAAAATCATATCATGTGACCCCCCCCCCCCCCCCCTCCCATTTGAGCGAACTCATTGAGCTCATTCCAAATGAGTGGTCACCTGATATGGTTTTGGTGAAAGTTTTCGAAAATATTACATTTAAAATAATAAATTCTGATATTGTGTGCATTGGGTAAAGGGTTAACAATGTACTCAAAAACTGGCCATGTCCCCAAAATATGAGATCCATAGAGGAAATACTGAACAAAAATGAAGATTTTGTGATATAAATGATATCTCGGAGGCACAACTTATGGATGTTAAATTCCTAGTTTCATTATGCGAAAAATTTGCGACTTTAACCTCAGTGTGTCAAGTGTTAACTACAGTCAAGTTGCATTATCCCTTTACCCAACGCAGACGAAATCAAAATTTATTATTTTAAATTTTATTTTTTAATTTTTCTTAAAACATTTCGACAAAACCATACCATGTGACCCCTCACGGGAACGAGCTCACCGAGCTCGTTCCAATGAGGGGTCACAAGATAAGGTTTTGTAGAAATTCCTTTTTAAATAATATTTTTCAACTGCTGAATTTTTTTATACTACACGGGTGGAAGCGGCTGATTCGTTAGGTGAAGATAGAAAAAAATTGCTGCTTTAAATTTTGATACTTCAACCTCAGTGCACCAAGTATAAACTAAAGTCCAGCTAGCTGGAACTTTCTAAGGATATGATATCTGTTTTTCTTGGCTGCATCACACAGGTGCAAAAAAACCTATAAAATTGTTTCAGACATATCTAGAGGAGGTGGACTATAAAATTCCCACAAATGTGAGGGAATGTGCCTGCTTTCATGAACTGTAAAAATCAACTAATCTATCAAAGGTGCACTGGTCAATCAATCATTTCAGTAACAGCTGCTACCATGAAGCCTGACACAAGTCTGACTTACTCAATTTTTTTCTCCAGTATTTTGTAGATAAAAATGTTCATTCCCATTTAATTTTAATTTTGGAAATTTTTTGCACTGCTGGGCTTGCCAAGATGTCTGATCACATTGCTGATATAGCTCTCTGGGACTCTGATAATTCATTGTGTACTGCCTCCTGAACTCAATCACAGAGTGTCAGCTACTGGGTTTTGTCCTACTTTTTGGTGTATCAATCATGTATTTATCAGATCTGGTGACAGTGTGTTGATGCAGGCCAGGCTACCCAACAGGTTATCCAATAGGTCCCTTTTTTCACAATCTTCCCAAAACTAATCTACTAATCATAGTCTAGACCATATAATGCTCTCTGAACTATAGATAAAATCATGTAAAAAAAAAGTCATTATTTTTTTTCCATGCTGGATCCACTATATCTGAACAGGTGCCCCTTCTTGAATGAATAGTCCTGACACTAGTGATAGAATCTTACTGAGGTTTATGCACTTGTTTTTTTTATGTCTTTACCTTATTCTAAAGCAACCAATACATGGTCAGTAAGTTTGTGTGAAAATATACAATACGACTTTTCCATCACTTTTATTTCATTTTGTGCCTCAACCACAGTCACACAGATGACTTAATACTTTTAGCAAACTCAGAAGAAGGCTTACAAGGCAAACTAGATAAACTCTCCACCTACAACAAACAATGGCGTTTAAAATTAAATGTTGAAAAGACTAAAACGATGGTATTCTCCAAAACACATCACAAACCCCCATTAAGATTTCTTTATAATGGCAACCCTATAGAATCTGTCAATGCATATACCTACTTAGGACTAAAACTCGACGGTAAATGCCAGTTCAGGTTAACAAGAGAAGAACTTCCAAGAAGGCCCTAAAAGCGTCTTACGCCCTCATTAAATCTTTACCACTACAACATATACCGCCGCATATTGGAACAAAACTACTAAAATCTCTGCTAAATCCTATTGTTACTTATGGTTCAGAAGTCTGGTTCCCTGAAATCATCGAAAAACTCACCGCCTCTAAAAAACGATCACTCTTTCGAACTACACACTACAATATTATGAAGAGCTTAAATAATCTGGGGTATGAAAATATGCAAGACAGATTTTGCAAGCACCTGCTAGACCAACCAAGACTCTGTAGTAACATAGGTACAAAACTGGAACTGGGTATTCTGCCACTGATGGTAAACTGGTAATTAATTTGGAGAAATACAAGGAGCATGTTGATGCCCTACCAGATGGTCACCTGATAAAGGAAGCCCTAAAGACCCCGGACCTTCCAGGAGATAATGACATGAACTCCTGGATATACAGTCTACACAATTGTAGAAGGCTTATAATGCCAACATCCCCTATGGACAACCCATTGGATACACACTCGATTGTTTCGTATTTCAGCGATGCAATATGGGAAGACCTAAACAGCGATGAAGCATGAAACGGTCAAAACAAACTAAGAACGTATAGGCAATTTAAAGAGAAATTTGAACTTGAACCATACCTCAAAAAGTGCCAAATTTCGAAACACCGCCAGTCCCTAACAAGATTTCATCTAAGCTGTCACAATTTGGGAATTGAGAGAGGCAGATATTATAGCATCCCAGAAGCGCAGCGTCTATGTCAACATTGCAGGGTGGTAGACGATGAGACACACTTCCTCCTCCACAGCACAATGCTGACAGAAGTGCGCAAGTGCCTACTACAAAACGTCCAAACAAACAAAGAGTATTTCAGCAGCATGACTGATACAGCAAGAGTCAAATATATATTAACATGTGCCAACACAGAATGCATCAACAACGTTGCACACTTTGTTTCTCACGGTCTTCTTCAAAAGGGGGTGTGGCAGCCCCAGGTTGATAACAGCACATCGAGCAAAGTTGAAAGTTTTTTCTACCACCTTAGGCTTAAAAAAATAAAAAATCTGTTTCTCAGGCCCTACCGCATGGTCCTTTTGGCAGCTGCATGCTCTCTTTTTATAACCAATTTAAACTTGAAAAAAAAATAAAAATTAAATGGTTCATGTCTGATATTTTACCCAAGTTAAAAAATTTGATGAATTTGTCCCTTGAGTTGCAAAGCCTTCTTGCACTCAAGGGATGAAATACATTACCACCCATGCTATTCTGTAGATTATGAGGCCTAAAACTTGAACCAAGGACATGAACTTTTGATGGCAAAGAAGTAATTACTGAAATACAAAATAAATAAAAAACTGCTTGCCCGCATGAAATTTTACAAATAATGGCCTGAGAAACAGAAGATCTACTTTGTGTGGCCTTATATAAAAATATGATTTTTTTCTCTTTTTTTCCTGAAAAACTAAATGTGTAATGTTAATCTTGATGTACATTTGACCATAATGGTGTAGCAGTACAATAAAGAAGTTATTATTATTATACTAAATTCTTTTTGATAATTTTTTTATTTTCTCTTCCAAACATAGTCTTCTCTCCTCAGTGAATTGAATTTCTTAAAGAATTTATTTATTTATTGGTGTTTAAGGTCACATATTTCTGTACAATGGCTAATCGTTACCACAACATGGAGATAAAGCCACGTTTAGTAAATTGTTCATACCCATGTTGCCTATTTTAGAGGACTTCCACCCCAAGCACTGGTGACTAGGTCCTATTTTACCAGTAAAACAAAGAATGTTTACTACAGTAAACAAGCACTGTTTAACTTCCCATGATTCCCATAGGGAGATTTCTTGAACTAAACAGTCAACACTACAGGCTTTAACCCTATACCCAACGCAGACGATTTCAAAATTTATTATTTTAAATATCATTTTTTCAAATTTTTCAAAAAATTTCAACAAAACCATATCATGTGAACCCTCGTTGGAATGAGCTCGAGGAGCTCGTTCCAACAAGGGGTCACATGATATGGTTTTGTTGAAATTTTTTGAAAAATATTATTTTTTCAACTGCTGAATTTGCATATTACGCAGGTAGATGCGGGCGATTGGTTGGGTAAAGGGTTAAGTCCTAACATGCTGTTGGTGGATATTCCAGGAATTTCCAGCCCAGGACAAAATTGCACCTGCTCCTGAGATATGTATTATATGGGTACATTTAATCAAATTTTCTCTCTGTAAATTGAATGGATTTTTTTCACTGATTCTTTGAGTTAAATTGAGATGAAAGTTTCACCAAATCTAGTCATGGCTGCTGTGAAGCTGCCACCCCCCCCCCCCCCCCCCCTCCCCCACCTGACCCCCCCCCCCCCCCCCAAAAAAAAAACATTGGCTCAATGCAACTTTCACACAACATAGAGCCCCAAAATGGACTCCAGTATAGGGGCTACAAATGCATCAGATTCACTCTTAGAGCACTAAATTTTCTCCAGCGTGGGGCCTAGTCCTAACTAAAGCCTTCCAATCATTGCCCCCTCATCCTACTTCCCTTAAGGTAAGTGGGAGGAGTGAGCAACAACCAGATGGTCCTAGTTAGGACTAGGTGAGGCCCATGGAAACCCGCACAATGGCCTTTCAAATATCATCTTTCCTCAAAACTGGCTAGGGCACTCCCAATTTTTGAATCCTGGCTATACGCCTGTTGTACATGTATGTCAGCTGTACCCACAGAGACTCTAATCTTGTCTTACTGACAAAAAAACTATCTATTTTATCAGTGGCAACGTCTAACCATTGTGTCTGTACTCTAGTACCCATTCATTCCAATGAAAATTCCTTATTATGTTACATTTTAATACCCTGCCAACAATTTTCAGCCTATAAACTGTGACAGTGGCCATTTATAACACATTTAACAATAACAGATTCACTTGTTCAGTTGAAGTGAAGTGGATTTGAATTAATAGAGTGAATAAGATGATAAATCTCTACCTTCACCTGTTCATAATTAATAACCATCAAGAGGTTTTATACTAACCCCTTGACTGAGGGAGAGCCAAATCATTTGTAAAACGTGATTTGTGACATGAGTATTTTTTTTTCCAAGATACCATGCTTCCTACAGTTAAAACTAGAAATCCTGTCATGAAATGCGCACAAACAGCACGTCGATCTGCACATTAATCTATGTGTTATGACCATAGTAAGGCTATCAAATTCTGTACATACAGCCTGTGCACAAGCAATTTTTCAGCCAATGGACCTCCGGGTAACCCGGAGGTCCATTGACAGAAACATTGCCTGTGTTTGATATGAGTAACCAGGAGAACCTGCCATGCTTTGGATGCCATTCGATATGGCAATTACACACAATTCCTACACGCAATTAAACCTAGATAAGCACACAGTTCGTGACAGGACTTCTAGTTTTAACTGTACCATCTAGATAGCCTCCATTCAGCAAGATTTTGTTCATAAATAATTGTTTTGCTGCAATTTGTTGAAGAGTGCATGTTGGCAGCCTCCAACAAATTGTAGCAAAACAGCAGTATTGTGGCACATTGGTTAGAGCATTGGACTTTAAACCCAAAAGTTCAACAATTTGATCCTCACCTGTGCCACCTGCACTGCATCCTTGGGCAAGACACTTAACCCTTTTTACCTAACGTAATGGTCAAAAGGAGCCAGTACTTTTCACAAAAGTCACCATACAATTTTCATAATTTTTTTCATTTTTATCTCAAAAAATAGCTTACCCCCCCCCCCCCCCCCCCATTCAAATGAGCTCGTTCCAATGAGGGGTCATAAGCTATTTTTTTATGCAAAAAGTTAAAAAAAAATAGTTATTCAAGAATTTTATTTACAAAGTGTTGTCTGCCTTTCGTGTCAGGTAAAGGCTTAATCCTGGTTGCCCATGTGGGAGTATGGTGGTGCTGTGTACTGAGGCATACTGCGTGACGAGGGTAACTCTACTTGTGCCAGGTAAGTAAGTTGCCGAGTCTGACAGTTTCTGACCACTGTATGGTCGTCTCTAGGTACTCTGGCTTCCTCCATCCTAAAATGTGTTCAACACAATATGACCCTGGCTGTTGAAAGTGTTGTTAAACCCAAATAAACAAATACCCAAGTGGGAACATAGCAATGCAGTACTGCATGTCAATGGTGCACATGCCTTCAGCGGATGGTAATTATTAATTCTTTATCTAACACGAAAGGCAGGTGACATGTGCAAACAAAATTCTTGAATAACTAAATATTTCCATTTTTTGTGTCAAAAACTTGGCTGTTGCCAGGACCCTCATTGGAATGAGCTCAACATTATGGGAAATATTCACTGCTGAAATCATTGGTTTGCCACATAAGGGTGCAAGCAGTAAAATTTCTGATTCCAACTATTTTTAGGAAAAATTGCCTGAGAAACGAGAAATGTTTTGGATAGGCCTAATTGAAAAATTTTCATATTTGGCCTCAAAAACATTGCTTATGACACCTAGCTCCTCAGAACAGACTCAATGCGCTCATTCCAACATGTGGTCACAAGTAATATTTATTTGGCAAAAACTAAAACAATAACAGAGTGGGAATGGTGATTTTTGTGAGCAGAGCTGGTTGCTTATAACAATTATGTTAGGTAAAGGGTTAAAAAAGAAATACAGAGGTTTGAAGTGATCATTCTAAATCAATCTGGCACTGAAAAAGTTAAGAAAAACTTATACTGTTCACATACTGAGAAGGAAAAATAGAATGTGCAAGATAAAGTTTGATGTCCCACAACACTTTTCATATCCAGTACACATACTGACTGACACCTTGACAATATAAGTGAATTATGCTATTTACACTTCTTTCCCATCCTACCCTCCTGTCAACAGTGCAACACAGATATGATACTTAATTTTTCCACCGATTGAATGCAAACACAGCTAATATTTCAATGTCTCTATCTCCATTTGCTCGCTGCTTCTCACTTTATACAAGTATTGGAAATTGTCCTGATCAATGAGTTCTGGGTCCCCATAATTTGTTAATTTAATAAGTTTTTTCAAGAAAATTAATGCAATGTGTCAGAAGCATGGACACCTGAGGAATGGCTCATTGACTAGTTCCATTAGATGGAGAAAAAAGTACTCTTTTTTAACCCTTTACCCAACGTAACGCCCCAAACTGGCCAGCGCTATTCTCAAAAATCGCAATTAATTTAATATTTTTGTCTCAAAAACATAGGTTATGACCCCTCGTTGGAACGAGCTCGATGAGCTCGTTCCAACGAATGGTCATAACCTATGTTTTTGAGACAAAAAATAAAAAAAATTAGTTATTCAAGAATTTTTTTTTTGCAAGTGTCATCTGCTTTTCATGTTAGGTAAAGGGTTAACCATTTATTTGACATACATTTCCAAAACATCTGTAAAAAAACTGAATTCCGTAATCCAAATTTTAGGTGCTTGAGAATTATCTTGATGCATCTATAAGATTACAAGAGCTCTTGAACTAAAGAATTTGGGGTTTTGAACATCTCTAAGAACAGCTGTTAATCTCTAAAAATTATCTTATTGTTCTTGCTAGGGGTTATAGTCTGGATGTAGACAGTATTTCAAAACAGGAGATAAACATTTCAAGTCGATGGTGAAATGTAAAACACCCAAACTCAGGAGAGACATAGGCAACCAGGGAAGTCTTGTGGCACCGAACATGATTGTGACCTTTGTTTCTTAGACTTACCCATTTAACTGCTTAAAGTATCATTAACTGGTAGAGTGCTGGAAGCCCATATTTGGGCTTTATTCTGAAGTGCCGGCATCACAATTTAAAGGCTTCATATTCTGTGGATGTGCTTCATATTATCATTGAGGTGATATTATTTTATCAGTTAGGATTTGCCATGTTACAATTTATGGGAGAGTGCCTACCAGCACTCTCCCATAAATTATAACAAGGCAAAGATGCACAAAGAAATTTTGAGGACCAAAAATAATTTAGCACCGTACCAGTTAACTAGCTTTAATGTTTTGTACCCTTAGGTCTATGGTCTATCTATACATGGATCAATAAATAGCAGTTCATCTTTTCAACCCTCAATCCAATTCTGGTGTAGAAAATATTATGACCTCAATCCAATTCTGGTGTAGAAAATATTATGACCTCCTCATCTTCGATAATTGACCATGAACTCTTGTGCTTCAGTTGGGTACAAATGTCCACACTCTAATGGATTTATTATTATTTATTCGTATTTAAGGTCATATTTCTGCACAATGACTAATCGTGAACAAAAAAAAGTATGAAGATAAATTCAAGTTTGGTCAATCGTTTATCCTTTTGCCCAACATAACAGCTAAAACCGGCCAGCGCTATTTACAAAAATCACCATTCAAATTTCATTATTTTTATTTTTTCTCTCAAAAACATAGCTTATGACCCCTCATTGGAACGAGCTCAATGAGCTTGTTCCAATGAGGGATCATAAGCTATGTTTTGAGACAAAAAATGAAAATATTTAGTAATTCAAGAATTTTGTTTGCAGGTGTCATCTGCTTTTTGAGTTAGGTAAAGGGTTATACTCCTGTTGCCCATTTTAGAGGACTTCCACCCCAAACATTGGTGGCAGGGTCCTATTTTACCAGTAAAACAGAGGTTGTTTACCACAGTAAACAGGCACTGCTTCACTTCTCAAGGTTCCCACAATGGACCCACTCTATAATTTTAGTTTCTATTATATGTTGTTGTTTTTCCTATGTTAGATGCTCGAGTTTGCATTTGGTTGTTGGATTAATTTGAAAGGTCTTCCAATGTGTGGACTTCTTGTCAATGTAAGGCTTTATAATAACTAACATTTGTAAGTTTTGTTAGATAGGATCAAATTTATTCTGTTTTAACAGCTACTAAAGGATCAAGATTACAAAACAGTACAGAAGCCAGGTATATAATGGCACATAATTAGGTGGATCAAATTTGAAGATTTCTCACACTGAGTCAAATTAGGTTATCCCAGAGGCTCCTTTTTCTCACCCCATTGAGTCCAAATTTGACCCATTTAATTGTCTGAAAATAAATGGCCAATAGTGATGAACCGATAATTGGAATCGGCACTCGGAATCGGCCGGTTATGGGGCATTGGCCGATTATGACAAGCGGCAGTTAAAAACCGGCAGTTTCCGGTTATTCTATATTTAACACTGACTATTAAAATCTGTTTGATATCTGGCCTATTCAATAAAGTTTCCCAATTAAAAACGTGTGGAGTGCATATCAGGATATTTAGGGATTTGCAGAGCCGAGATAACACGGAATTTACCATCTGCAATCGGTACGAGATTGCCACTATTCCCAGCTGATCGAAGTCACTGACCTTCAATCATGGTGCTGTACAACTTTGCATTGGGTACATGTATAAATAAAATGCGTCCAGTTTGTAGTCTGTAGTACTTCATGATGCAAGCATCACAATGTAATAAGAAATTAAAATTGGAGAAAAACTAAAAAACGCTCTTTTTGTTTGTCATGCAACATACTTGTACAAGTCACATGACTGTTACAAACACATTTTCACTTTGTCAAGTTCATTTTTTAACACTGAAGAAACACATCAACTTGATCAAGAGAGGTAACAAGTTGAACAATGAACACTAAATAATATATTCTGATGTCACATGAGTTTTTGTAAACAAGGCACCAAACAACTTCACAACACACATTAACATCAAAGTTAATATTCAATCAAGCCACAAAGCATGTGTGCTCAGTATCTTCCTGGTTGATATAGCCAAGTGTGTTATATTCTTACACAAGACCTTATTAACACTATTTACCAGAATAAACCACAATCTTCACAAAAGAACAATATCATGTGATTGTATTGTTTATAACGATCTTCCCCCACCCCAACTATTATTAAATATTATTTTGGCTAATATTTCCCAGCACTAAACATGCATTCTCTGAGAACTTATGTGGTATTTAGCATTCGTAATTGGTGATTTATCAACGAAATTCTGCAGTATAACAGGCACTAACAGATTTTTTTCTTGATCCTATTTCAACCATCTGATTTGGCATCAAAATCAGCACAACAGGCAGAGATATAATCGGTAATTGGATCATAGCAAGTTTTGATAATCGGTTCATCACTAATGGCCAGTTTTGTTACTTGAGATACAGTAAATTCAACCTAATTAGTTGTGTAATTAACAAGGAAACATGTATATCAAAAGAAAATCTATTTCACAAGAAATTGGTTTGTTATGAACTGGTTGAGTGCTGGAAACCCATATTTGGGCTTTACTGAGAAGTGCAGCTGCTTCATTTAACCCTTTACCCAAAATGAAAAGCAGACGACAATTGCAAACAAAATTCTTGAATAACTAATTTTTGTCTCAAAAACATAGGTTATGACCACTCATTGGAATGAGCTCAATGAGAAACATACGTTATGACCACTCATTGGAATGAGCTCAATGAGCTCGTTCCAAAGAGGGGTCATAACCTATGTTTTTGAGACAAAAAAATGAAAATTAGTTGGCAATTTTGGTGAATAGTGCTGGCCGATTTTGGCCGTTACGTTTGGTAAGGGTTAAAAGGCCTGATATTCCATGGATGTGATTCAAATTCTCTTAAAAATAAAAGTTTTGGCTTTATGTGGGTTTGTCTTGTCACAATTTGTGGGCGAGTGCCTGCAGGCACTTTCCAATAAATTGTAAAATATCAAACCCATATGAACCTTTAAATTTTCTAGCAACCAAAATTAACCTCGCGCTTCACCAGTTAAATACAAGCAACTGTACGGTACCAACCAAGTCTGGAATATCATTGTACTGACCGAATCCAAGGCTAATATGTCAAGTTTATATGTGGTGGTGGAAACAAGAGTGATAAACTCTGATCAGAGGGGAAGTAATGTTTCAAGTGTCTAAAAATTGTCAGAATGATCACCAGGCTCACTTGAGGGTCACAGAAAGTATATATAACTTTCTCTCCTAAATCTCATTCATACACAAAATTGCTTGACTCTTGCATAGAAAAATATCCTGCAAAACAGAATGAGTTATGGCAACAAATGACGTGTTGCACAAAAATGTTTGCCTAACCCTTATTGGGGTTATGCAAATTTGAAATTTATGAAGGCTTCTATTTGTTAAGGTATATGGGAATGATTTCTTTCACAGTAAAACCTAGCCTAAAAAAATGAAAATATTTGCTGTCGATTGATGTTCAACATTTTTCCTTTAGAATGGTCGTATTCAAGTGGAGTGCACCCAACATGCCCCTGCCCACACCCATTTTTGTAACGTAGCTTTATTTTCATAAGCAGCGTCCAAAAGAACACATTGACATTCACTTCCACAGGTAGTGGATGTCCATGTGTTATCAGGGATACTATATGCATATGGACAGCTACAGGTTCTATGCAGGTCTCCTGTTGTATATGCCGTGATAAGTTGACTTCCCTTTTTCAAAATTGTAATGAGTCTGGTGATGTGAAAAGAAGCCACACTGACCTCCTATTTTCCACAATGGTCCCAGGGGTAAGTCACAAGACCCCTTGCATGTTTGCCCACAGCTTGCTGTTATGTGGGTCGGATGATGCCAAGCATCAAGACCCAAGGGCCATGACTGAAAATGTGGTCCTCCACCCCCAACAAATCCAAACTCACAGCTACGTCACCTTCAGCAAATGAGTAAATGTGTGGGACAATTGCCTGTCAGTGACTGTGTATAGAAACTCCTTCTTCCTACTGTATCACAAAACATTCTAACTGACCTACTTCAGGTATATCAATTAAGTGCAGTGAAGGCTTTAAGATGACTATGAATGTGTTTTCTGTTTTAGATACATTAATTATTCATCTTTCTGAATGTGGGCATACTTACTTGCCTGACACCTTATTCATCACTCAAACAATAAAGAACATGGTTTATTAATACTGGTAAGTGAAAAAACTTCTTTTGTGTTTTATGACTGAAGAGAGAGGTATTAAAGTTGAGAAGAATATGTCAACTTCCCAGCTAAACAAATGACACCTATGCCTTTGACTTTACCCATTAACCACTTCTGAGACAAAGAGGACCAAACTTCCAAGTTTTCTGAAATGGGCCTAACCATGTTGCTAAGATTTAAATCTGTGTCTCAAATTTCCCTTGGCCTTTTCCCAATATCCCCAGGTTGATTCCAGGATGCTGAATACAACAGCAATACATTTTGCAATTAAATGGATGTTTAGTAATAATTTAAGGAGTAAATTACACAAGCACATTTAATTACTGATCCTTGTTGCCTACGTAGAAATATTTATTTATTTATTTATTTATTTATTTATTTTTATTTATTTATTTATTTATGCCACAGCTAGGCTTTGGTTCTGGATTCTATTTTGCCAGTAAAGCAGAACTTGTTTACCATAGTAAACAAGAACTGCTCCACTTCCAAGGGTACCTGCATTTTTACCCATAATGCAATAAGGAATTTAACTAATTCAGTCTTCTTTGACAAATTTAACTAATTCAGTCTTCTTTGACAGAACTCATTGAAGTCTGTCAAACAAGACAGAAATTGATCAATTTCCTAGTTGCATTATGGGAAAATGTTTGCTGCTTGAAATTTTGTTTTTTTGACATCAGTGTGCAGAGGTTTAACCCTTTACGTAACATGAAGAGCAGTCGACACTTGCAAACAGAATTCTTGAATAACTAATTTTTTTCATTTTTTGTCTCAAAAACACAGGTTATGACCCCTCATTGGAATGAGCTCGATGATGTTTTTGAGATAAAAAATGAAAAAAAATAATGAAAATTAATTGGCGACTTTTGTGAATAGTGCTGGCCGGTTTTGGCCATTATGTGGGGGTAAAGGATTAAGTATTTGTTGTCCATTGTACTGTTTGCTGACCAGGAATTTTTCTTTGAAATATGACAAATTGCGAGGGAAGTGTGAGAGCCAGGGCTTGAACCATCGATCAACCTCTAGAACACAAAGCGGATGATTTACCAACAAAACTCAGAGATCCAGATAAATCAGGTTGGTTGGTAAAAGGCTCATATACCTAGACCACTACAATACTCTCATACCTAGAACACTAAAATACTCTCATGTTCTTTGGAGACTCTCACCCTAGCGTCCTCTGCAGAGTGGATGAAAAACATGCAGTGCTTCACAATGTTACTAACTGCTGAGGACTGGATGAACCCCTACCATAATGGATCTAGAGAGAAGTACAGGAACCGAGGCTTGAACCATCGATCTCTTGCAACAAAGTGACCAATTTACGTAAGACTAAGAGATCCGGACAGACAGGCTTTCATACTTAGACATCTACAGATGCAAATATTTATGTGAACTGTTTTGAAAAGGTTAACCCTTTACCCAACGCAGACAATATCAAAATTTATTATTTTAAATATCATTTTTTTCAAAAATTTTCAATAAAACCTTGTTGTTCAACAGACTTTGAGTTCAAGAAATTGGCAGCCTCCCAAGCATACGATAAATAAGTTACTGTACTCTCCTATTTCAAAGAGACACCGCCGTCATTGACCTTAGGAAACTCAGTGAGACGCGTGTACTTATCGAGGGACTCGCTCAAAGTTCTCATCTGTCACTGTGATGGCTTCAGCTGACATTGACCCGTCTCGGTGAAGAGCTGTATATGGAATAAAAATCGAGACACGGTACTTACGGAACGGTGGAAATAATTTATATTGAAAGCAAAGACAAGAAGTACGAGTTATCGGACACTTAGTTCGAGGCCGCGGCAGCGGCCTTGAACTAAGGTGTCCGATAACCTACTTGTTGTTCAGCGTTTCATCTTGCCGACTGTACGTGACAAATTCACCTCCCACTATAAGTTGTGCCGGGATTTATAGCCTGACGCAGAAATATGTCTGATGGAGTTGTCGCGTTGCCAACTTGAGTATGTGCTTTGTCGATTTCACTTTTGTGCCATCACAGTGACAGTTGAGAATTTTGAGCAAGTCCCTCAATACATACACAGATGCACTGGCACAACTTATAGTGGGAGGTGAATTTGTCACGTACAGTCAGCAAGATGAAACGCTGAACAACAAGTAGGTTATCGGACACCTTAGTTCTCGGCAGCTGCCGCGGCCTCGAACTAAGTGTCTGATAACCTGTACATATCATGTGACCCCCTCGTTGGAACGAGCTCAACAAGCTCGTTACAACAAGGGGTCACATGATATGGTTTTGTTGAAGGTTTTTGAAAAATAATATTTTTTCTACTCTTGAATTTGCATATTACGTGGGCAGATGCGGCCGATTCGTTGGGTAAAGGGTTAAAGGATGAGCTCATTTCTAATGAAAGTTTATGTACTTCTCGAGACATGCAATAAGTAATATCCTATAAAAAAAAGTCAGTATTTTATATTAGCTATATTTGATGAGGAGTCAACAACCTCTATTTCATTTCTATATATAGTATGTGAAATGTATGGAACTTTTCGTTAAACCAGTGGCTCATAAAGGGTACAATCAAACATTATTTGCTTCAAAAAGCAAGCTATTGATTTTGTGCACTCATAGATGAATCAGCTCTAATTGGTTGCACTTATTTGTAGTTTATGGGTGAAAAATCAGCTATTTATAGATGGCAAGAGTGTGTAAAACTGACATTCTAATGAGGCATCAACCCACTTGCAATAAAGATTTCAAAAAATGCAGAAAACTTCAATCAAATGTTACTTGTATCGCAGATAATTTGACATTTGAATGCTCAAATTAATTCTGTTTCACTTTCAAGGTAATGCAGAAAACTCAATGATTTGTGTAAGTTCTTGCATATGTTGTGACTTTGAAAACATTACTTTTTTTCTCAGTTTAATTTTCTTTACTTTTAATTATTAAACTGATTGAATCATTTCAACCCATTTCATACAGAACCTGCTATATCAGTATTGTGGAACCCTGTTAATTGAATAGCGACAGGGTTCTTACCGTCAAGGACCAAAAAAATTCAAGGAGTTTGCAAGGACATATCAGCATTTTCCAAGGATATTTTTTTAAAATGTACATTTGGAATATAACCATTTTTTAGAAGCCTTGCTTACTTTAACCCTTTACCTAACATAAAAAGCAGACGACACTTGCAAAAAAATTCTTGAATAACTATTTTTTTGTCTCAAAAACATAGGTTATGACCCCTCATTGGAACAAGCTCAATGAGTGCGTTCCAATGAGGGGTCATAACCTATGTTTTTGAGACAAAAATGAAAAAAATAATTGAAATTAATTGGCCATTTTTGAGAATATCAGTGGCCGGTTTTGGCCGTTACACTGGATAAAGGGTTAAAAATGTCTTCTACCTCATCCTTCTAAATTCCAGGAAAATGGTGCTTCTAAAATGCTCTGCAACAAAATTATGGTACTTACAGAATGACACCCAGTTAAATAATGCCTGAATTTTAATTCCTCATATATCGATTATCCATTATTTATGTTCGTTTTTTTCATTTTCCAACTAAAAAAAGTGCAAACGAGATGTTTCAATTGTCCACTATTACACAGGGAAAAAGGACTTTCAAGGATTCTGATGGATTTTCAAGTACTTTTCAAGTACACTTTCTGAATTTTCAAAATTCAAGGAGTAAGATTAAAATTCAAGGACTTTTCAAGGATGTGCATGCCCTGAGCGTCTTTGCCTGTGAAAAATAAAACTTAACGGAAGTATTTATAATTAGCATAACAGGAATTCAGTAATTTTTTTGTACAGTACTATTACCGTGGACTGGTTGTAATCCACGAGTGGGCAGTGATGTCCACACATGCATTTACCAGATAATAAAAATAATCATCCGCGAAATTTTAATTAATGAAGCACCAGGTTGTACCTGGCATTTCATTAATTAAATTTTTGATGATTATTCCTATAATTAGTGTTTGGAATCTAATATTATTGCGTTTGTGGAAATATTGCCCACCTGTGAAAAATAATCATTCCACGGTGATCGTACTGTATTCTAGTGTATTCTAATTTATCTTACTAAATCTTATTTGACCGAGCTCACAGAGCATGTGTGGAATATGTAGTTGGAATATTAACGTCAGCTGAGATTTTAGTGAAAAAGCTAAAGACTTCTTTGTGGATAAATGAAATATATTATTTATTTCTTGGTGTTTAAGGTCACACACTTATGCACAATGGCTAATCGTGACCGTGACAGTTTACAGGTGGAGGAAATCCAGAATACCCAGAGAGAACCACTGAGCATCGACGAGCAACTGTCAGCTCCTCAACATTCTAACTCTGTTCAAGCTCCACTCAGTCAGTGTTACAGCAATCGAAGACATGCGCACCATCGATGTACAGTACGCCTTAGTACACGGTGTCATTGTGCCCCCATCTAGGCAACCGGGATAAAGTGCCTTGCCCAAGGACACAACGCGGGTCGTCCCAGATGGGGATAGAAGTTGGGACCTCTAGCATAGATGTCCAACAGTCTACCACTGGGCCACCGTGCTCCCAAAATAAAATTTAAAAAATATAAATGTTGTGGGCGTGACTTCCTCTTATATTAACTGGTAGAGTGCTAAATTATTTTTCTTTTTTTTTTTACTATGCAGCAGCCAAGCCAGAAAATAAGCAGACTGTCATCGGCAAAATGAGGTCCCTAGAGGGTAAATTTAGTGATGCTACCCTGCACAGCAGGGTAGCATCACTAAATTTACCCTCTGTGAACCTCAATCTGAATCAGGGGCTCAAAACTAAACAGAAAGAGGTACCCAGAGGATAAATCGGCCCACTGTATGGGATAGCATCATCAAATTCACCCTCTGTGGACCTCATTCTGCAAATGTCAGACAGCATATTTTCAGGCCTGGCAGTAGCTAGCAATGACAGCCTTAGTTTATCAGGATTTAGTTCATGAATAATTGCTGTGTTACAATTTGTTGGAAAATGGCTCTTGCACTCTGCAATAAATTGTAACAAAACAATTTTAGATAAATATTTTTTTTTACAGCTGAGAAAACAACAAGCTAATGCATACAGTGTAATGTCACTAAAGTACCTCTCAGCATTTTTCTAGAGAGCCACGATAGTTGCTTCTTGCACTCAACCAGTTAAAATATACCAAGATGGTACATGTACTTCCCCATTGCCCACATGGGGACACGGTGACGTTGTGTACTAAGGCGTACTGCACGTCAATGGTGCACCTGTCTTCAACCAATGCTAACCCTGCTTGTGTGGAGTTGGTATGTTGGGGAGCTGACAGTTGCTCACTGTTGCTCGGTGGTTCTCTCCGGGTACTCCGGCTTCCTCCACCCGTAAAACTGTCACGATCATGGTTAGCCATTGTGCAGAAATATGTGACCTTAAACACCAATAAATAAATAAATACATGTACTTCAAATTGGTCATACAAGCCCACCAACAAGCTGAATTGGGTACAGTGGAATCCTGTTAATTGAATAGCCACTTTGTCAATGAAAATTATTCAATTAACAGGAGTATTCAATTAACAATGTCACTTTCCTGTATTCTAGAGATAAACTTACCATTTGTTCTATTATATCTTGTTTGACAGAGCTCAATGAGCTCTGTCAAACAAGCTATAACAGATTAAATGCCTTCATTGGATGTACTGAGGCCAAATAGGTCTAGAAACAAAGGAAAACTACGGAGAGTCAAGGTAATTTCTTGACAGGTTACAAGATATTTTTTCAATTTACAGGAGTTTGCTCTATAACCTATATTCAATTAACAGATCAAATTTGTACTGGAGGTATGGAAAATGGTTTTGTGTTGGGAAATTATATTCAATTAACAGGGATATACAATTGAGATATCCAATTAAATGGGCTCCACTGTATTACTGTATCTGTGGAAATATTGCCCACCTGTGGAAAGTGCCCGGTCCACGGCAGCCATACTGTAAACATCCTGGTCAGCTGTTTGCCATTTGTGGTGTTTCCACTGTCCATAAATCTTTGGAGATTTTTGTGTTTCTTAATAATTCAAATAATTATTATCAGACTTCCCTGATTTGTCTGTCGAGTCATTAAAGAGTTATTGTCCTTTGCAGGGTAATTTCTTGACAGGTTACAAGATATTTTTTCAATTTACAGGAGTTTGCTCTATAACCTGTATTCAACTAACAGGTCAAATTTGTACTGGAGGTATTATAAATGGTTTTGTGTTGGGAAATTACATTCAATTACAGGGTTATTCAGTTAAGGGATATCCAATTAAGTGGGCACCACTGTACTGCAGTTCTCTATTTGCTTGGCTGAAGGCATGTGTGACGTAACGTCAATTATTAAATCTAGATGGGTATGAAAGTAGATGATTACCAGATTGAATTGATATCTAAGGCTCAAATCCAGACAAAAATGTCGGGACTGGAAAAATTATTGGATGTGTGTGTGTGTGTTTGCCACCCCAGCCACCTTCTTCATAATGCCCCTATTTTTTGAACAGAGGGCTTATATCCAAATAATTTTTGTACCATAGGCCTTTTACCATATGTTTTTTGCCCTGCTGCAATAGGAATGGCTACATTTCTATATTTGCATCTTCAGCAGCAAAGATGTACAAAGTGCATCAGTTCCTATACCAGTGAATTTCTCATCACAACAACAACCAGCACACCTGATTCTCTTTCCATCTTCTCTATCTGATTCCAGTTAACTCTACTGACATTTGAAACTGTGCAGAAAACTTCTTCAGACAGATGTGTAACAGAATTGGTCAAGATGTTCCATGCATAGTGTTTAGTCTAAAGACTTTTTCTGTAATCTTCTCAAGTGATTTGTTTGTCATTCTCAATTAGGATCCAGTATACAGTAAGGTTGTTTTTGTTACTTTACAAAATCCCTATTCATTTGTAATCTTTGTCTTAACACTTCACCATTGAAGACACATGTGACAATAGGCCTCTCACTTTGAAGTGAGTGATCATCCATGTCTAGATCTATGATGCACCTGATTTGAAAATAATGAGAGCAGGCTTAATAAACAGCTATGCCATGAGTGCATGAAATGCCCATTATTAATTACAAGAGGGAAACACACAAAATGAGCATACATGTGTACTAAGCATTTTCAACTTATTGTTCGACATGTGGAAAATTGCTTATATTTCGATGAATAAAGTCTCATAACTCTGGAATGACATATCGGACGGCGACACAAATACGAAGGGAGATTCCATCCATCAACATATACTTGCCACCAAAAAATCATGAAAATTGCTCCAAGCATTTTCAAGTTATTGCCCGACATATGGAAAATTCCTTATATTTTGATGAATAAAGTCCCATAACTCTGGAATGACAAATCAGACAGTGACACAAATTGAAAGGGAGCTTCCTTCCATCAACATATACTTTCCACCAAAAAATCACAAAAATTGCTCAAAGCGTTTTTTAGTTATTGTATGATGTGTGGATGGACGGAGAGACGGACAGACAGACGGACAGCGGTATACCATAATATGACCATTTTTTCAAAACGGGCGTATAAAAATTCATGAGAGAATCAGAATCAATTCATGTAAAACAAGCTATGAATTGAAAATAGAATGTATTTTCAATTTTGGAAATCACAAAAAAAATCAAACTTTCCACAATCCGTTCTCATGAGGGGTCACAAACTAAGTTTGAGAACAGTACTGGCTGGTTTTGGCCATTACGTTGGGTAAAGAGTTGATATAGATCAGATGTACACTAAGAATGTACAATGCACAGGGTTCTTTACTTGGTTAATAATGAAATTTTTTTATAACCAGAAAGTGTGACTAACCCTGTGCATTGCACAGGGTTAGTCACACTTTCTGGTTATAAAAAAGACTGGTAACTGCCATATCAGACACTACATGAAAATTTATACTGACTAAAGCTGGAAAATACACAGAGATAGCTGGTTACATGTTGTTACATATGGTACGGGATTCAAGGAACTAATGGAAATACTTATACAAAACATATTCTATTTTCAATTAATAGCTTGTTGTAAATGATTCTCGCAAGGAAAACAATGAGAATCAACACAGAATCTCACAAAATGCTTGATTCATCTGGTCATAGATTCTAAAAATGTCCTTAAAGGATAAGATTGGGTGGTTTTTCGGTTTTCCAGTTCTTTTCCGTTTTTTGTGGCAAACCTTAAAACTGAACTGCAAGACCCAGAAAAAAATGGTCGAACAATTTCACTATGTTTGTGCATAAACTGATCAAACTAGGGCTGAAACGGTTGGCTCATTTCCACAACCGACTAACCGTGAGCTATAACTGGATAATATCCGGTTATCCGTAGCCATTATTTCACTGAATATGGGATCAAAACAATAGAGATTGGAAAGCAGTATTTGCAGAAACTATTCCGTAGTGTGTATACAAACGAACATTGTCGAGTACTCGACAACATTCATTTGTATACATACTACGGAATAGTTTCTGAGATTGCTCAGTGCTCATGGAAATTTCCAATCATTAACTGGTAGAGTGCTGGAAGCCCATATTTGGGCTTTATTCTCAAATGCAGGTACTTCAGCTTGAAGACTCATATTCAGTGGATGTGCTTTGTATTATCTTTCAAGTGATATTATTTAGTCTGTAAGGGTTTGCCTTGTTACAATTTATGGGAGAGTGCCCATAGGCACTCTCCCATAAATTGTAACAAGGCAAAGACATGTATAGAAGATTTGATGGCCAAAAATAATTTAGCACTCTACCAGTTAATTATGCCTTAAATGCCAAAGTCGTTTATTTCTCAATATATACAACACGGTTTTGTAGTGTAATGTATTCCAAAGGAGAAGCGGCAGCTTTACTGCTTTTCAACTGTGGAATTACGATCACAACCGATATTTTGGATAACCAGTTGACGGTTTTTCTAATCAGTTGGGTAGGTAACTGGTTTTAAACTGGTTATCCAGTTAACCATTTCAGTACTAGATCAAACTTCCTTACTGAGAGTGAACTGGACAGCTAGCAACCACAATGGACTCTCATAACTCAGTATATCTGACAAAATGGAAAATATGTTGTGTTTTCATTATCACATTTTCTCTGTTATTGACGTTTTTTATCCTATAAATTGCCATTTATTTGAACAACAAAAGCCTGGGATAAATCTTTGCTTTATTCACCTAGTAGGGTGATAAATTTTCCCCATAGGTTTAACACTCAAAGTATTTATTCCCCTAGTAGCGATGGACTTGTTGACCTCTGGCTTCTACCACATTTTTCTAGCATAATTAATAGTTCGATTGTTGATTTCTTTAAATCTTTTTGAAAGTATTACACAATGCCAGCAGAAAACACCACCCACTGCTCATATAATAAAGTATTTTTGCAAGTTTAGCTCAAGTTTGTAGGGGAATTATTTTTAGACAAAAATGTATTACTGTGCCTTGTTTATTTTTGACAATTTTGCTGGTCGATCGAATTGGACCAATGTGCTCCTCACTTCTCACTGTAGCAAATTATAGCACAATTTTGCCGCGACTGCCCTGTAGAAGATTTATGGGATAAAAAAAATAAGCGTACAGTGTTTTCAAGTAGGCTCGTAAGTTTCATTCTTAATCCTACTCGTAGAATAAATTTTTTACCTGAAAACACTATATGTTTATTCTATGTATAAACTACAAGATTAAGAGACAAGATTAAGATTACAGAACACAACTCAGGTAGAGTACGAGGGACAGGAATCAATTAACAACTATTGTTGGGAGTCTTTCCTATATTTCACACTCACCGACAGTGCTCATGAAACTCTTAAAACAAAACTCCATTTGGGGTCACAGATTCCTGTCTGCCATATCCCACCCTCCCTGGTTGTGTACATATTACTCATAATGAATTATGATACTCACCATACACAATGAGAGGTGCAGAATTAGACAGTCGCCTATTTGCTGGATTTTGAGCACCACATGTGTAATTTCCCATGTCCTTAAGTTCTGCCTGACTGATGATAAGACTTCCCTCACTTGATATGATAAAGTTGATCTCCTTTTTGACATCAATTTTGACACCATCTTTTAACCAGAAAACCTACAGAACACAAAAATAGGCTATTCTTAAAACAATTGCAGAACCTTCTCTGCAGACATGTCAAAGTACCTCAGGTACCAACATAACCGGTACCAGAATGGGACAAAGCATGTGCCAACAAAACCAGTACTGGGACAAATCAACAATTGGTTGACCTATTGCAATCAGATGGGAGAAATTCGCATTTAACCTGCCCCAGTCCCAAAGATCACACGACAAACATGGCACCATGCCATTATTCTGCGGCAACACCAAAGTAATCATAAAGCAAGATTTATGATTACTTTGATGTCACAACAGAATAATTTCTTTGAAATAGCTGATGACGGTGCTTTCACTGTCTTTAATGCGACATTTTAAAAGTCAAAATGTTCGGCCTTATCATGGTTGTGGTGCAGACAGAACATGCACCTTTACAAATAAGTTAAAAGTATGTCATACAAGTGTGCCATACACAATTATTACCCTGTTTCATCTCGTTCAATTAGGAATTTCCAGATAAAATAATTTTGTCCTGGTACCGGCGGGACAAAAGCTTCAGTGCCGGTACTGGTTGGAGCATGAGAGAACCAGCAGTACCAGTACTGGTACAGGTACCAGTTGACATGCCTTCTCTGTAATTCCTTTAAATTCATTCAATGATTCTTATTTCTTTGCTAACTGAGTTGAAAATAACTAAATTTCAAGCAGCAATTTTTTCATGCAACTAGAAATGTAATCTCTTCAATCTGTTTGACAGAGCTCAATGAGCTCTGTCAAACAAGATTGAATTGGTTAAATTCTTAGTTGCATTATGGGAAAAAATTTTGTTTAGATATTTTGACATCTCTGTGTATAGAAAATTAGATAAAATATTCAGCAAGTTAAGAGTAAAGTTTTCACCTGGTTCATTTGCTGACAGAGGTGATCAAGTAAATATTATAGGCAGATGTATTTATTTATTTATTGGTGTTTAAGGTTACATACTTTGCACAATGGCTAAACGTGACTGTAACAGTTTTACGGGTGGAGGAAGCCGGAGTACCTGGAGAGAACCACCAAGCATCAACAAGCAACCATCAGCTCAACATTCTAACTCTGTTCAAGCTCCGCTCAAGCAGGGTTACAGCAGTTGAAGACATGTGCACCATTGACATGCGGTACACCTTAGTACTCGGCATCATCATGCCCCTATGTTGGAAAGTGGGATAAAGTGCATTGCCCAAGGACACAATGCGGGTCATCCTGGATGGGGATCGAACTTGGGACCTCTAGCATAGAAGTTCAATAGTCTACCACTGAGCTTTTGGCAGATATTTTTTTTGTGTGGTGTGTGCATGGTCTATGCCAATCCTTTAGATTAGTCTAAGCTGGGGATGTCACAGGCTTTCTAAGTCGGTTGCTCTTCAGCCTCCATTGAAGAGATTTTTTTGTTATGTAATACTGACTGTCTGAAATGCCATCATGTTTTGTTGCATTCTTCTTTTTTTTGTTTGTTGTTTTGTGGCTGGGGAAGGGGTGTTTTTTTGGTGGGAGGGTTGTGGGAGCAGGGGGACTTAGGGGTTGTTTTGGTGCTTCAGAATATCTTATTAAACCTATGGGTCCAAATTTCAACCCTGATCACTTTTATTGCCAGCAGAACATGATGAGCATGAAACTTACATTTTAAATACCTTGGCAGTTGTTTCTAGGCAAGTCTTGGCTGTCTGTATAGACTTGTCTAAAAATAACTGAATAGCAACAGGATACAGTCCATAATTATGTAGCACGAATGTTCCCAGATCTCCAGGCCTTTCAGGTTTAAATTATTTTTATGGAACTGGACAAAAAAGCATAAAAAACAAACCATGCATACTATGTGTTATCGCCCCTCTCATTTGGGAACATTCCTGAAGTTTGGGGACAATGGTGACAGGTGTGAGTCTGGCGGAATTTAAAGGCCTGTACACATCCAGTTTATTAATTTAACCCTTTACCCAATCGACAGCATATCAAAATATATTATTTTAATTATTGTTTTATAAGTTTTTTTTTAAAAATCTCACCTAAACTATATCATATGACCCCTCATTGGAATGAGCTTGTTGATATCGTTCCAATGAGGGGGTCACATGATATGGTTTTGTTGACATTGTTTTTAAAAATCTAACTTTTTCAACTCCTTAATTTGAAAATTGTGCAGGCAGATGCAGACTCTTTGTTGGGTAAAGGGTTAACAGAACTGCATTTTTTCAATTTGAGAAATATTTTTCCACTCTCTGATTGATAAAAGAGTCATGAGCTATGTTTTTGAGGCTAAAATTGAAAAAAATACTAATATTTTAATGAAAACATTTGTGAGAAGTATAGTGGTGTGATCACAAAAGCAGACACATAATTTCTACCTGATTGTGACTGGGTGACGATGTGGTCACGATTATCGTTCCACTTTTCTTCCTACAAGACTGTAGAATTTTACAGTCAGAGAAGACATATGCTATTTTCAATTTTTATTTGATTCAGTTTTGATTTTTTTTTTTTAAAAATCCTGTCTAATAGTGTAAGTGTGTTGTGACCCGATCATGATCTGATAAAAAAAATACCATTTTTGTGATCCCTGTACTGTACTGGCCAGTGATGTCCATTAAATTAGGTTAACCCATTCAATCTGGTGTGCATAAATTTTTGTGTGAAGAATATCTGAAGCGAGACTCGGTAATAATTTAATCCGACCACTTGATAAAGCTGTGGGATTAAATTATTACTGAACCTCCCAACAAACCAGTATGATTTTGCCCATACTGCCACAATATTGACTGAAATGATATACCTTCCAAGGTGCCAGTGTTGAAAGGATTTACCCTTTACCCAACTTAATGGCCAAAACCGGCCAGCGCTATTCACAAAAATCACCATCCAATTTTCATTATTTTTTCACTTCTTGCCTCAAAAACATAGCTTATGACCCCTCATTGGAAAGAGCTCAATGAGCTCATTCCAATGAGGGATCATAAGCTATGTTTTTGATGCAAAAAATGAACAAAATTAGTTATTCAAGAATTTTATTTACATGTGCCGTCTGCCTTTCATGTTTGGTAAAGGGTTAAAATTAATCCTGCTGCAGATGCCTTGTATTTTCTAGAGCAGAATGTCCCTAAACACTAATAATGAAAGAAAAAAAATTCTTCCCATAATAAACTTTAATTTTTCCCAGCAACAAGCATTAATCTTGCATGATTTGGGGTTAGAAGAATCCAATTAAGCAAACATCAAATCTAAATAAGCACTGATGGCAGTGTGACATGTTTGACCTTATCCATATGTAAAAAACAAAATCAAGAGTACATGCCCCTTTGCAAAATTGTTTCAACTCCCCAAACTCTTCTTGTATTTATAAAGGTCAGTTTTTATTTCAAATTATTTTGTCAACACTTTATGAAGATAAAAATGTCCTTGTCCCAGTGGAGTTTTCAAATAGACAGGGCATTCTCAAGTAAGATCCATGAGGGACAGGAGAAAGATTGGATAAAATGATAAATTACATGTTCATCGATTGAAATATCATTAAGTTTTGTACTACAGTACAAGTTATATTGCAAAGCTTTTTAACAACAAAAACAGTGGCAGATAAAGGATTTTGGAGTGGAGGTGGTGGTGTGAGCAGAATCTCTTTGGGGTGGCAAAATATGTCAATAACACCATGAAATCCAGATATCTCTATGCAATCAGGAACCAAAAAACACTTAACCCCTTGCCTAATGTATAATGGCCCAAACCAGCCAGCACTATTCACAAAAATCTCCATTCAATTTTTATTATTTTTCGATTTTTTGGTCTCAAAAACATAGCTTATGACCCCTCATTTGAACAAGCGCAACAAGCTCGTTCAAATAATGGGTCATAAGTTATGTTTTTGATGCAAAAAATTAAAAATAATAGTAATTAAAGAATTTTGTTTGCAAGTGCCGTCTGCCTTTCTGGTTAGGTAATGGGTTATTGATGTATGGTGATAAGTGTGTCGGGGGGGGGGCGGTTAGGGGGGGGGGGTATCACCTATGATTGTCTGCCACTGTACCTAAAGGCAGGGGATTTGAAAATTAACATTGCTCATCCATTTACTGCCAGAAAAGATTTGGTCACGAACAGAGCTATTTAGTAGTAAAAAAAATTTTTGTTAGATAAATTTTCGTTGAATGAAAGGAATGAAAGGTGAGCAGTGTTAAATTTCAAATCCACCACCTGTTTGTTGTTTATTAGGGTTTAATGATACTTTCACCAGCATCCACTTCCTGTAAAATTACCAGAGGTATAGAACCACTCTATAATACTAGTAACAGATCTGTGTATATGTTTGTTTGATAAAGCTTCAAGGGTTGAATGCTGGTCACACATAGCTGATTTTATTCCTGGAAATGGGGGTGCGGTGGCTCAGTAGGTAGAGGTGCAGGCTGCAAGCCGAGAGGTCCTCGGTTCGAATCCCACCTGCAGCAATCGCATTATGTCCTTGGGCAAGACACTTCACCCCCATTGCCCACGTGGGGGCACGGTGATGCTGTGTACTAATGCATACTGCACGTCGATGGTGCACCTGTCTTCAACCAATGCTAACCCTGCTTGTGTGGAGTTGGTATGTTGGGGAGATGACAGTTGCTCGCCGTTGCTCGGTGGTTCTCTCCAGGTACTCCGGCTTCCTCCTCCCGTAAAACTGTCATGGTCATGATTAGCCATTGTGCGGAAATATGTGACCTTAACCACCAATAAATAAATAAATAAATAAATAAATAAATAAATAAATAATTCCTGGAAATACAAAAGACTTCCGCTCTCTCTGCCAGTCCAGGTGATCTTACATACCCCAGAACCACCGTGAAGACATTGCAACCTGGGATGCCACACAGAACTTGACTGCAACTCATTGCCACCTGATTGCTCAAGTTCTGGGAATCAGGTGAACACCACAAACACCCTATTTACCAGCAGTGCAATTTACAAAATGTTGTCTACCATAGGCCTGTTCCAAACCTCCCAATCTGATCTACCCGAACTGCCTCTTAAAATTTGAGAACAATATCTCCACTGCTGTGGACATCGTAATTTTCCACACTACCCTGCGTTAATCACAAATCTTAGAAATTCAATACACCAAGCATATTTATCCAACTGGAAAGCGCAGTTGTCCAAACATCTGAACAACCCAGACCTCACAACATAAACAAATGAGACAACCTATCTTCTTAAGGTCTACATAAATACCAAAATATATTTCTCCCAATACACACTGGCAAGGGGGTGCGGTGGCATCGCGGTAACCGGTTCTCGTCAGATCACCGAAGTTAAGCAACGTCAAGCGCGGTTAGTAGTTGGATGGGTGACCATTTCAGCGACTGATTAGAGCTCCCGCGTTGTGTCCTTGGGCAAGGCGCTTAACCCCGATTGCCCACGTGGGGGCACGATGACGCTGTGTACTACGGCGTACTGCACGTCGATGGTGCGCATGTCTTCAACCAATCTAACCCTGCCTGTGCCGCGGTGCAGAGTTCAGAGTTACGATGTTGGAGAGCTGACAGCTGCTCGTCGTTGCTCGGTGGTTCTCTCCGGGTACTCCGGCTTCCTCCACCCGTAAAACTGTCACCGACATGATATGACCCTGGCTGTTAATGTGTCGTTAAACCCTAATAAAAAAAAACAAAAAAAAAAACACACTGGCAAATAATACACAGTACAAGGGTATTATGGCTACCACGGTGTGAGCCCCAAACTGTGGTCCAACCACAATGGCCACCTCTTCTGATATAATACCCCTCCTACAGTATGGCCGCCGTTGTCTGGTCACTTTCCATGGGTGGGCAATATTCCCACGGACGCAATAATATTAGATTGTAAACACTAATTACAGGAATAATCATCAGAAATTTAATTAATGAAGTACTGGGTACAACCTGGTGCTTCATTAATTCAAATTTTGCTGATGATGATTGTACTCATCATGGGGATGCAATCCACTCGCCAAGGGATACACCATCCACCCCGCCCACCAGAGGAAACACATCCACCCACTTGGACACAAACTACACAAAGAAGCTGATTCATTTCTGAACATTCTGAAACCGAAAATGACAGAAACTAGGCATGACCAAGTACCCCCCTGTACACACCCACAAGTATAGTCTCAGGGCACAGGACACCCTCCTCCATGCAACCACCACCTTACACACAGGCGAGACCAGCAACACATTGAAATGTTCCAGTATGCACAGCATAGACAGATACACCACTGTCCAAGCAACTGGCTCTTAACTGGTAGAGTGCTAAGTTATTTTTGGGCATCAAAATTTGTTCATGTGTCTTTGCCTTGTTACAATTTATGGGAGAGTGCCAAGGGGCACTCTCCCATAAATTGTAACAAGGCAAACCCATATAGACTTAGTAATTTCACTTCTAAGATAATATGAAGCACATCCACAGAATATGACACCTTTAGGCCGGGGTATCTGCTCTTCATACTAAAGCCCTGATAGTGGCTTCTAGCACTCTACCAGTTGAATAACAAAGCAGCAAAGCAGCCATGACTTGATTTGATGGGAAATTGAATAAACGTTTGACATCAAGAAAACATAGTTAAGAGGACAGGGATTCTTCTACCCTCTTTGGGAAAGGGTCTGGGTACCATGCAATTGGGAAATTCACATCAACAAGGCTACAATTGGGAATATGTTTTGGTGGAGAAGAAACACACAAAGAATAATAAATGCATAGAAGTTGAGGTGTTAGAGCCATTTACCAACCAGACTGGTTGGTCTGGATCTCTTAGTCTTGTGGTAAATCGGTTGATATGTGTGCTAGAGCTTGATGGTTCGAGCCTCGGCTCCCACACTTCTCTATCGATCTGTTACATTGGTGTCGTGACCAGCCCTCAGCAGTTGGTGGCTGTGGTGAAGCATGGTGGATTTTTCAACAGCTCTGAGGTGGAAGCTGGGGTGAGATTCCCTGTGGGAGAATCTCAAAGAACATGAGAGAAGTGCAGTGGCTGAGATACAAGGGCCATTTACCAACCAGCCTGCAGGTTGGTCTGGGTCTTTCGTCTCCTGGTAATTCAGTCACTTTGTGTGCTAGCAGTCAAAGGTTCAAGCCTTGGCTCCTGCACTTCTCTCTCAATCTGTTACAAAAGTCACCTTAAAACTGAACTGAGAACTCTGTGACAGTCTACATTCTGTGGCTTTGAAGTGGTGCCTAGACAAGTCTTGGCCGCCTACAGAGAATAAAATTTTGAATTTTGAGATAACCTATTTACCGTTCATCTGGATATAATAAAGAGGAACGATTACAGTACAGCCATCAGTGATGAGTCAAACTCTATGGGTGGGCATTTTTCCATGCATATAATTCAGAGATGATCCGCTATGACACCTAGAGAAATGAAGCACCGGGGTAATCCCAGTGCTTCATTGGTGGACATTTTGCTACAGTACGTGGAGAGTGTATTATCAATAAATCACCTGCAGAGTGGAGATTCCACCCAAACAATAATTGCAAATTTGTTGCAAAGCATAACCAGCACCAGCGAAGTTTCAGCCAATGGACCTCCGGGTTAACCCCGGAGGTCCATTGGCTGAAACATTGCTTGTGTTTTTGTCGATATATACAAAATTTGAAAGTTATAGCTTGGGTGGTAACTCCACTCTGCGGGTGATTTAGTTACAATCCACTCTCCACATACTGTAGGTGTCATAGCAGATCATCTCTGAATTGCATGCGTGGAAAAAATGACAACCGGTGAATTTTGACCCGTCCACGATGGCCCTACTGTAAGACAGTTCACAGAATTTGAAAGCATCTGCGGCAAACACAGGGGGCGTCAGCTGTCTTAGGGAGTTTCAGCATAGAAGTGAGGGGTCTTCCCACAGGAACATTCTAAAACAGTGCTATCAAATGAGGTGATAAGACACAACTTTTTGACAAACTGTTTGTAGTTCCATACAAACAACTTTTTTGTTATCTGTTTTTTCATTTAGATAAACCCCAGAGGAGCAATAAAATCATTCCTCTCAAATTTTATGGGCTGCGCCTATATAGGCAGCATAAACTTGCCTACAGAGATAACTGACAAGGCTCTTAGAATGTAACTTGCAAATGCAAAGGTAACTTGTAGGAGTGTATCTAAAAACTGCATTCTGAGGCACCTGTTTTGTGGCAGCAGTAAAAAGTGATCAAAATAGGAATTAGGTCTTTAAGGGTTAGAGAAAAACCTTCCTTTGCACCTGAGTCCATACAGGCTTTCTATGCTTCATTAGGTTGATATTTATTGGTTTTCTGAGGGCTTATGACCGCTCAGTTCAGGACACCATTTGTGAATTAATTGTTTGTTTGGTTAGGGAGTGAGACTGGGAAATGTTTGGTTTGAATTGGGAAAAATCATGCCCAAATGTCATTGGGAAAGGGTCCCATATTCGGCCTTTGTAGATATCCAAAAGATCCCTGGAGGACGACTCTTGCTTATAGGGGTATATTTTGTTAACAAGAGCCAGCAACTTACTCCACTTGGTTATGACAGTATTATGGATCTGGGTAGGAACACCAGGTTCTGTGTGCAGCAGGTAAACATGTGTATTTTCTGAAATATCATTCTGAGGTTGCTTGAATAAGAGTTTTCTGAAATATCATTCTGAGGTTGCTTGAATAAGGGTCTTAACTGGTTGAGTGCTAGAAACCACTATCGGGGCTTTCATAAAAATGAAGGTACCAGAGCAAAAGCCAACATTTACCTTGCTCGTGTTTCATATTCAGTCAAACACAAATAATATTTTCTTTATATAAATTTGTTTTATGACAAATTATTGGTGAGTGCACACTCTCCAATAATTTGTGATAAACAAATTTTGAATAACAAATTCAGACCATAAAAATAATTTAGCCCTCAACCATTTAATGGGTTAAGATTTTTAGTAAGTCAAAAAAGCTGTACAGTGTCAGAATATGTATGCATGTCATAAATAATGCATAAAATATTAATGCGTAAGATTTCCAAAAGAGTTTCACATCTTTCTAACAAAGGTGACCCCAACCAACTATCCCTCCAGCAATAAACATTTTCTCTGATTTATATCTTTTAAAATGAATTAAGGAGAATTTATTCACAGATGCATGAAGAAAAGCTTTTGTAGCCGAAAAAAACAAAACAAAAGGGAATCAAAATTTTTAATTTTTGGTAATGTATTACATTTCCCTGGGGCGTAAGGCACACCTGCAAAGTGCAAAAAACTTGTTTGTCGGGTGCAATTCATAAAATATTTATTCAGATGTTAACTCCCACTATAGCTAAAGTCAACAGAGAATGCAAAGACAGTTAAGGTTCTCTTTCTCACCAAGACTCAAAGGACAAAACTGATCTGATCACTTCTGGTCTCCCGTGTATTTTCCGGCACACAAAAAGATCAGGCGAATTTGATAATAACTCATTTTAACCCTTTACCTAACATGAAAAGCAGGTGACACTTGCCAAAAAAAAAATTCTTGAATAACTAATTTTTTTCATTTTTTATCTCAAAAACATAGCTTATGACCTCTCATTGGAACGAGCTTGATGAGCTCGTTCCAAGAGGAGTCATAACCTATGTTTTTGAGAAAAAAAATGAAAAAAATAAGGAAAATTAATTGGCGATTTTTGTGAATAGCACTGGCTGGTTTGGGACATTACATTGGGTAAAGGTTTAAGCAATATGTAGCCATATCTCAGAATTGATTAAAACTACTATGCAAAGGACAATAACTCTTTAATGACTCGACAGGCAAGCCAGGGAAGTCGGATAATAATTATTTGAATTATTAAGAAACACAAAAATCTCCAAAGATGGATGGACAGTGGAAACACCACAAATGGCAAACAGCTGACCGGGATGTTTACAGTATGGCCGCTGTGGACCGGTCACTTTCCACAGGTGGGCAATATTTCCACAGATACAATAATACAGTGGAGCCCATTTAATTGGATATCTCAATTGTATATCCCTGTTAATTGAATATAATTTCCCAACACAAAACCATTTTCCATACCTCCAGTACAAATTTGATCTGTTAATTCAATATAGGTTATAGAGTAAACTCCTGTTAATTGAATAAAAAATTTTGTCACCTGTCGAGAAATTACCCTAACTCTCTCCAGTTTTTCTTTGTTTATAGACCCATTGGGCCTCAGTACATCCAATAGAGGCATTTAATCTATTATATCTTGTTTGACAGAGCTCATAGAGCTCTGTCAAACTAGATATAATAGAATAAATGCCAAATTTATCTCTAGAATACAGGAAAGTGACACAATCACTGTTAATTGAATACTCCTGTTAATTGAATAATTTTCATTGGCAAAGTGGCTATTCAATTAACAGGGTTTCACTGTATTAGATTCCAAACAATAATTATACGAATAATCATCAAAAATTTAATTAATGAAGCACCGGGTTGTTCATTAATTAAAATTCTGACGATGATTTTTATTACCTGGTAAATGCATGCATGGACATCACTGCCCACGCATGGATTATGACCAGTCCACGGCGGCTGTACTATTTGTATGTTATGTGTACCATATATATGGTATGGTTCACATAAAAATGTAACACTTGATCTTGCATTTAACTACAACATTACCTTAATGAAACTAAACTTGAAATACATACCTCGGGCAAAGGTTTTCCTTCGGGTGGCAGACACTGTAGTTCTGATGTTGCCTTCTCGGGCACTGTCTGACTCATAGGCTCTCTCTGGAATCTTTTTCTCAAGTCTAAATTAACAATAAATGACAGTTACTAACAGAAAAATGATGCTAACATTTGACATAACACTACATTGCACACATTGGCAGCAACCCTCATAGGAAGAGGGGGGATTAAGTCCAATGGGTGGAGAAAGTCCAGGGGACACCAGGCTTGGGGGGCGTCAAATGTTTGAAGAAAAAAAACATTTTCTCAAATATTTGGGGTGCTTTGGAGTCCAGGTAAGTTTTAAGGATATCAGATCACTGTTTTTTATGATACTTCATCCATCCCCTTTAGTAACACACTGGGTGAGGGCCTACTATGAGCATAGGCTCCTACTCTGAGCAGTCTAGAGTCAAGTATTTGACAACTTTCGAACCTGATAATGAAAATGTTTCACTCTGGTCTGAACCATGGTTGGTCTGATAGGGGCTGGTGCTCCTATCTTCCTCAACTTCAGTGAACCCCCATTAATCCTCAGCCACCACTGACTGGACACTCATCTTTGATATCTGAAAAGAGTGACAAAATGAGTGTGAACAAATGCAATCATTAGGCGCAGTTATGTGATCTTAAAAGTGGTCTACTTCTTGATCGGATCCATGATTCTAGTCATGACTCACTTACACCAGTGGATTGAGAATGAAAATAAAATATTGCTCGATCAAGACCGAATCAAGGAACACGAATGGGAATATCTCACTATCTTGATCCTTAACATGTGAGATTCTACTGATGCGAGAAAGAAAGTAGACAGAGAATTTTGACCAGATCAAGGCGCGGTCTCAATCTGGTCAAAATTCTCTGTCTGTTTCTATAACCACAGTACAGTGGAGCCCACTTAACTGGATATCTAAATTGAATTGTGTTAACTTAATATAATTTGCAAATGCAAACCCATTTACCATACCTTCAGTGCACATTTGACCTGTTAATTACATATACATTATTGAGTAATCTTGTGATAATTGAATAGAATATTTTTATGATATAGCAAAGATTTACCCTCACAACCACTCATTTCCCCATGTTTATCAACATATTTGGCGTCAGTACATCCAATGTAGGCATTTAACTGGAAGAGTGCTGGAAGCCCATATTTGGGCTTTATTCTGAAGTGCCGGCATCACAATTTAAAGGCTTCATGTTCTGTGAATGTGCTTCATGTTATCTTTGAAGTGATATTATTTTATCTGTTAGGATCTTCCTTGTTACAGTTTATGGGAGAGTGCCAGTAGGCACTCTCCCATAAATTGTAACAAGGCAAAGATGAACAAAGAAATTTTAAGGACCAAAAGTAATTTAGCACTCTACCAGTTAATCTACAATGAGCTCTGTCAAACAAGATATAATAGAATAAATGCTCAGTTTATCACTAGAATACAGGTAAATGACAAAATCCTGTTAATTGAATGCTCCTGCTTATACCTTTTACATTACAAAGTGGCTATTCTTTTAAAAGGGTTCTGCTGTATTGTAACATTTCACTGATGATTACCTGTATAATGGGTTGGCCTATTTTTTTTCTCAAGGTTTTCAAATTTTACTGTTTCCTCAAATCATGACTGCTTCACAGAAGCCCTAGACATAATATGATTAACAACAAATCAAAAAATTGTCATCCAGCAGAAAAATCAGCATAATTAACAATACTTCCTATACTACGAGCAATTTGTTTTGCATGACATTTCAAACATTTCTTTTACTGCCATAGATCTCTGAAGATTAGTCTTCAAATAATATTGCGACAAAATGTTCTCCAAAAGTAGAAACTATAACAGATAGTGAACAAATAAATCCATCTTTTCATAGAGTAGCAACTGTGTCTCCATCTTCACAGCATCAATTACAATAGAAGACAGGACTAATTAGTAACATCAAAGATGGGAGACCTTGAGGACATTACAAAGTCAAAATCAATAAATATGCAAGAGAGCACTTGTCAAACAGAAATTTAATTAAGAAAAATCACTGTTGAGGATCAATTGTTTAATTAACAAGCAAATTAAATCCAAAACTGACCTGATGAAATTCAAATGACAAATATGTAATCAGCTGTATCATTGCAACAGTTAATCTCCAACAGGAAGTAACAGACCGAAAAGATGGTGAGGTCCCATGACAAAGAAATGAAGAAGGCATCTATCTATAACTTTTATTGAATTTGTGTGACTTGAGGAATATATCTAATAAAAATGTCTGCATTTAACCCTTTACCCAACAAATCGGCCACAACCGCCCACGTAATATGCAAATTCAGCAGTTGATAAAACATTATTTTTCAAAAAAGGGGTCACATGATATGGTTTTGTTGAAATTTTTTGAAAAATTTCAAAAAATGATATTTAAAATAATAAATTTTGATATCGTCTGCATTGAGTGAAGGGTTAAAACAGGCCTGGAAATAAAGACCTTACAGTGTAACCCTTTAGCAGGTTATGCTATATATAGAGGATATCTAGTTTTTTTGAGTGGATACCGAAAATTATCTCATGAATGGCCAAGACAAATGTGAATTTTTTGAGAGAGCTTGCAGGAACGAAAATAACCATTTGTCTCAATCACAAGTGAGATAATTTTTGGTATCCACTCAAAAATACTAGATTTTCTTTTTATTATACGCTTTTTATAAGAATCTCATAATTCCACTCGTTTAAACCTTGAATTAATGCATGGATGTAAACAGTGCATTGAATCATTGAAACGCGTTAGTGATTTGATTGTTATTTGAAACAGATAGCATCTTGCAATCTGATTCAGTTGGCGGGTTTCTAGTCCAAACATCGTCTGAAAGTCTGTAATATAAGTTTTGGTTTGGTACGTCCTTTGAAAGGACGTACCAAACCCAAAACTTATATTACAGATGTTTGGACTAGCGGGTTTCCTGCATCAATTCAAGGTGAATACGTGTTGAATTATTGCTGGAAATGATTGGTATCCACTCAAAAACACTAGATTTACTTTTCATTATACGTTTTTAGAACAAATTGATCATTTCCAGTGATAATTTGACTCGTATTCACCTTGAAGTGTGATGCTTTGAAAGCCGCCATTTCGATTGATACCATAAAAGTGAAAATTTCTATATCTTCACAGTGGGGGATACGATTACTATCTTTCCACAATTTCTTTGATAATCTATCGTTTAGCGTATAATAAAACATACTATCAAAAAGACTAAAAGTGAAGTCTGTTTGAACCATAAGGATGTATGGTCTGGAGAATAAAGATCCAATGCAGTTCTTGATCACTCCTGATTAGAGCTGAAACAGTTGACCAATTAATTGATTAATCAATTATCAACATCTTGATCGATCAAAAAAGTAACTGATCGATTAACCGTTACTTCTGAACTACTGTATTCTATGGGTTAACAAAGGAACAAACTTGCTCCAAAACAGGCAGACATTGTAACACTGACTCACATCAATTATATGAGACAGAGTAAAGCATGCAAGTTACTGGTCATTCTTAACCCTTTACCCATTGCGGGTAGCAGACGATACTTGCAAAATAAATTCATGAATTACTAAAAATTTTCAATTTTTGTCTCAAAAACATAGTTATGACCTCTCAATGGAACGAGCTCGTTGAGCTCATTCCAATGAGAGGTCATAACTATGTTTTTGAGACAAAAATTGAAAACATAATAAATTTGAATGGAGATTTTTGTATATAGGCCTAGTCGGTTTTGTTTGTTACGTTGGGTAAAGGGTTCATGCTGTAAATCATCAACGGTATGGCAATTATTCAGATATGTATTTGGACAAGTGATTAATCGGTTAACCAAGGTTAATCCACATGATTAATCGATCAAGAAAACCCCTTAACTGATAGAGTGCTGGAAGCCCATATTTGGGCTTTACTCTGAGGTGAAGGTACTGCAACTTGAAGGCTTCATACTCAGTGGATGTGCTTTGTATTATCTTGGAAGTGATATTATTTAGTCTGTAAGGGCTTGTCTTGTTATAATTTATGGGAGAATGCCTGTAGGCACTCTCCCATAAATTGTAACAAGGCAAAGATATGTGAACACATTTTAATGGCCAAAAATAATTTAGCACTCTACCAGTTAACCGTTTCAGCTCTACTCCAGATCCATGTATTTTCATCAAGATCATTGCCACTCTGAAGTATGGAACTCCATATTGTCGGACAAATGGTTTGTTTCATTAAAGTGTTTACTGGCAGGTTTATCATTCTTGTTTCTGATATCCCTAAAGTGACTTTACTGACTATCACTGACATAAAGCATTTTGAATTGATTGCAGGTCAAAAGTAAATCACATTTCAGCTTTGACAATTGTGTGTACCTTTGGATTGAAACTTACACCAGATATTGCATACTTTTTGATAAATCTTATAGTGTTCCACTGAGATTCTGGTGGGTTTAATGAGTTGGTCTCGCACTGAGGTCTCACCAGGATCAATTTTCCTCTTTTATTGGTCTGACGGCCTGAATAATGCAGTCAGTATGATGAGCCATAAAATGTGGCTACACTGCCATCTGACAACCATACATTACTTGACGAAGTCGATGGTATTACATTGACCATAACCGTTGAAAATGGTATACTAACAAGTTTAAAAAATATAAGATACTACTCACATTTTGCTAAGGATCACTCCTACCCATCTATATATTTGATACATAAAAGGTAAAATTATATGTATTGTTTTAAGTTTGTTTATTTGTTCAATAAGGTTAACCTGACTTCCACAAGCTTTGATCATATCATGTCAGACAATTTTACACGTGGGAAGAGTCAGAGTACCCAGAGAGAACAACTGAGCAATGGTGAGTAACTTTCGGCCTCTCTAATTTACTCTCCTGACACAAGCAGTTAGCATTGGTTGAAGGTAAGTGTTACGTTGACATGTTGTACATCTATGGTCGACGCGTAGTATTCCCACTGGTCACTTGCCTTCAAGCAGTGCTAACCCTGCTTGTACCAAGATGATAAATCAGAGAGTGCGACAGTTACTTGGCATTGTTGAGTGCTTTCCTATGGGAACTCTCGCCTTTTCTAAACCGTAAATTTGTACAACCTGATATGACCCAGACTATTTAAAGTATCACTGCTTCCCAATAAATAAACAAACAAATAATGTACCCATATTCCTTTCATGTACAAATTATGTTGACGAATGGGGAGTGATCCTTAGCAAAATGTGAGTAGTATATATAACGGAGGTTAGCCTAAGTTCAAAGGTTATGTGTTGTTGCTAAGTCAAGCTTTACTGAGCCAAACTAATTTCAAACTGTTAAAAATAATGCATTGTGATGCTTCTCTGCTTTCTCTCTTTCACTATGCTGGACAGGCTGTTTATGTCCTAACAGAATTTCTGCCACATAAATAGCAACAACTAACGCGCGATCTTGCTTTGGCAAGATCGCGCATTAGTTTTTGCCATTTATTGTGGTGGGAATTCTGTTAAGACATAAATGACATGCCATGTGTAGCGGTTGAGGTACAAAGGCCATTTACCAACCAGCCTGGTTGGTCCGGATCTCTTAGTGTCGTGGTAAATCGGTCGCTTTGTGTGCTAGAGGTAGAGGTCGACGGTTCAAACCCCGGCTCCCGCACTTATCTTTCCTCCTGTTACATTTGGGGGTTTGTCCGATCCTCAGCAGTTGGTGGCTTTGTCGACTCTGTGGAGAAGCATGGTGGATGTTTCAACCACTCTGAGGTGGAATCTGGGGTGAGGTTCACATGCGGTGAATCTCAAAAGAAGGGGAGAGTAGTGTAGCGGTCGAGGTACAAAGGCCATTTACCAACCAGCCTGGTTGGTCCGGATCTCTTAGTCTTGTGGTAAATCGGTCGCTTTGTGCGCTAGAGGTCGATGGTTCAAACCCCGCTCCCGCCCTTATCTCTCCTCCTGTTACACCATGCAACTCATATGTGGATGCAATACACAACCAATGAGTCGAGCTAGTCCTGAGAGATTGTCAGGTCTGACAAACAAAAGATGCCGGATTATAGGAATTTAATTTATGTTGTATAATTTTGTCGTAAACCTATAGTTCGTTCGTATATTTCACAATTGATGTAACCTACATGTAACCTAAATGATCGTTCACGGGTTATTTTCAGGCCTGTTAAAAGATTAGAAAAGATCGCTGAAGAAGATAGATCATTGAATATGTTATTGATGTTATCCTGACACTGAAATCAAAGTCTTATAAATTATATGGAGGCCCGAAGCTAGAATCTCAAAACTTTTCGAAATGGTGGAGCGAAAGTTAAAATTTTCTGACACTGTTCTCAGGTGGCTGACCGCCTGTACGAACTTGAAACCTAACTCAATACACTTTTTCAAAACAATAATAATATATAATAAACAAACATATCCAAAATGTTTGTATATTATTTTATTTTAAAGAATTAATTTTTATTTTAATGAAAGTAATTATTTAAAATAATAAATAAAATGTGTTCATGTACGTGTACTTGAATGTCTTATGTACATAAGAGTATTCTAGCAAAATGAAAACAGTGTGTTTGTCAAATGGTCAGCTTTTTTTTTTTAAATTACAGGCCTCGCATTTTCAGGAGAGCAATTTATTCGCTCGCCTTAAAAAAAAAATAAGGAGGGTGAAAACTAGCCCACCTGGCCTTAGAAAATAATGATTACCATAACAATCTATTCCTAAAACCCACATTATTTCAGATCTCTGCTCTGTTAGTGGTTTCTGTAAGACGGCCAAACTGCCCCTCCCACACCTCCGGGCCTTACTGAGGCCCGAAGGTGTGGGAGGGGCAGTGTAGCCATCTCACACAGACTACCTTGTTAGCAGTACCAAACAAAATGTACAAAGCCCACTAGGCAGAATTCATTAGTTCACTAAAACTTAATTTTGCAACTTTTAGCTTTTGTAAGCTTGAGGACAGCTAATTACTTGCCTTGGCCATGTGAGAGTGATTTTCAGCCCTCCAGCATTTGTATTGGCGTTCAACGAAAATGGTGGTGCCTGAATAACCACAATTTTTCTGACAGACAACAATGAAAGAGTCAATGATACTGTAGCTTAACTTAACTGTGTGTTCTTTTTGATGAAAAGGATAATGTTCAATGTTTGTGAAAGGATTATGAAATACGACAAGAATTGTGATAATTGGGAATATATTAATTTCTGTTCCCAGTATGGTATGTTTTCAATAAAAATAATTTGAGGTGCAGACTGCACTAAAGAAATGAGGTGGGTTAATGTGGCCCTCACAGTTAATGTATGTCAACCAAAGTTACCAAGTTACATTGAAATTATTCCAAAACGAGTCATCCTATCAAGTTACAATGAAATCCCTTCATAAATATGGCCTGTAGACTGTGCTAAAGATTTTCGAGCTTCAGTCTGTGTGTAGCCATGATGGTTGACCCATCGCATCCAAAAGGGGAAGTCCTCATCTAGACATTACCCTGAGTCATCCTAAAAGTTACAATGAAAGCCCTTCTTAAATACAACTTGTAGTCTGTGCTAAAGGTTTTCGGGTTTTGGGCTCGGGCAGCCATCACGGTTGAACATGCAACCAAAAGAGGGCATTCTCATCCAGATATTATCTGGAGTCATCCTACTAAGTTACAATGAAATCCCTTCATAAATATGACATGTAGACTGTGCTAAAGGTTTTTGAGCTTCGGGCCCCTGGAGCCATCACAGTTGATTGATTGCAACCAAAAGGGGAACGTTCTCATCTAGACATTATATGGAGTCAACCTATTAAGTTACAATGAAATCCCTTCATAAATACGACCCGTAGACTGTGCTAAAGGTTTTGGGGTTTTGGGCTCGGCAGCTGTCACGGCTGACAGATCACGACCAAATGGGGAAGTTCTCATCTAGACATCATACGGAGTCATCCTACCAAGTTACAATGAAATCCCTCCATATTAAATACGACCTGTAGACTGCTAAAAGTTTTTGGGTTTCGGGCTTGTGCAGCCAACGCAGTTGACAGATCAATGCCAAAAGGGGACGTTCTCATCTAGACATAATACAGAGTCATCTTACCAAGCTACAATGAAATCACTTCATAAATATGGCCTGTAGACTGTGCTAAAGGTTTTCGGGTTTTGGGCTCGGGCAGCCATCACGGTTGACCAATCACAACCAAAAGACGACATTCTTATCTAGACATGATCTTAAACCTGCATATGAAATTTTGTGATGATCGGACAAGAACTACGGACTGTAGCCTATGCTAAAGGAAAATGTGAACATACTCACAGACAAACAGACTTCCACATGCATGATGGCAAAAGCTTATCTTGACTTTGTCAAGTTAAGATAACAATGAAGCCAGGCATTTTTCATCAAATCTAATTGTGGCTGCTTTCTTGAGAAAATCAAAAAATACTAAGCAAGTTAAGAGTTAATGGAATATATAACAAAAAAGGTTAAGTAATGTCACTCCCAAATTTTGTTTTTTTATTGGAGTTCATATAAGGTCACTTCAGTATCTGTAGCTGTATCATGAATACATTTGAGTTCAGCCAAACGTTTGCAAATTAGGTCCAAGAATATTGTGCTATAAATAGGACTAGACCTCTTACAAGTGATTTCTTGATGCCAGATCCTATTGTATTTTTCATCAAATCAAGTCATGGCTGCTTTGCAGCAGCCATGACTTGATTTTATGAGAAATTCAAGAAAATACTTAGCAAGGTAAGAATTAATGGAAAATACAACTTTAAAAGGTCAAACAATCTCACTCATCACTTTTGTTTCTTTATTGAATTTTAATTTTAAGGTCACTTCCAGCATCTATGGCTATATAAAGACTGCAACACAAGAATGAATTCAAGTTCAATCAACCATTAATTATAATGCTGCCCACCTCAGATGCCTTACGGCCCAGGTGTTAACTAACTAGTCCTATTTTTATACCAGTAAAAGCAGAACTTGTCTACCACAACAAACAAGCACTACTAAATTTCCAGGTTTCTCACAGGCAAATCCTAGATTCATGCCTGATCCGTCAAGCAGGATGCACAAATAAAGAAGATGGGGTTAAGTGATACACTTATTTTCTTGTTTACCGAGCAATAAAGTTAATTTCTCATGAACCATACAGAAATATGGAAACTTCCGTGTGTATTGATTTGTTCAAGATGGAAGAAATGAACTAGAACAAAGGAAATTACACAGTGTTTGTAACACACTACCTCAATGTCCTTTTCTAATTTCCTCGAAATACCAGCTGCCATTAGATGGTTCAGAACCTCTGGTGATTTTTCTTTCAGCGGATATCAACATTGGATAAGTATGAGAACAGTCACAATCACTTGGAAATATTGATCGCCATTATGTATTTTCACAATGTAATACGTGTCATACGATGATGTGAAACAGTGGGCAACAATGTAATATTGATGGCTGCTAGCATGGAGGTCAGGGATGCTGGTTCAATATCCGAATCTACTCTGAGATTAACTTTGTTCTATTCAATTTCAATTACAGGGACCTTGCTACTTACTCACTGTGAGACAAGGTAATTTGTGCTTTGAATCCTGTAGAGTCTTGTAAATATTGAGCCACTTCTGATTGCAGGCTAATCCATCAGTCATTTATTTATATCATTGCACATGTGCAAATCTAATTCTGATTTACCAGTATAAAGCAATATTTAGAACTACGAAAAGATTTTCTTGCTTCTCCTGGTTTCTCAGGAAATTTTTCCTCAATTTTATGATGAGATATCAGAGAAAGAGAGGGAAGTAGGGTTGCATGGTATATCGATAAATCGATATATACCGGTATTGAAACCAATATCGATTGAATACTGGTGTAATTACAAAAACATCGGTTTATCGTCATTATTTATTTACCCACAATTTAATTTTCAAGATGTCTTGAGTTTTTTTAACTGTAGCCACGAATGAATAATATTATCCCTTTACCCAAGGAATCATCTGCATGTGCTTATGTAATATACAATTTCAGCAGTTGAAAAAATAATTTTAAAAAATTTCAACAAAACTATATCATGTGACCCCTCATTGGAACGAGCTCGTTCCAATGAGGGGTCACATGATATTGTTTTGTAGAATTTTTGGGGGAAAATCTGATCAACTTTTTTTTTAAATAATAAATTTTGATATCGTCTGGCTTGGGGTAAAGGTTTTTCCAACTGCGTCATCAAAGCATGCTAATTCGTTCCGACTGTGATGCCTCACGCCTCGATTGTGGTACTTATGTTCATTTTTCTGAACAGTTTTCAATATACCGGTATACCGCAGTATTTTTTCGAATACCGATATTATGAAATAAGACAAGAATTGTGATAACTGGGAATATGTTAATTTCTGTTCCCTGCTATGTTTTCAATAAAAATAATATGAGGTGTAGACTGTACTAAAGAATTGAGGGGTGGGTTAATGTGGTCCTCATAGTTAATGTATGTGGCCTCAGAGTTAATGTATATCAATGAAAGTTACCAATTTACAGTGAAATTATTCCAAAACGAGTCATCCTATCAAGTTACAATGAAATCCCTTCATAAATACGGCCTGTAGACTGTGCTAAAGGTTTTGGTCTTCGGGCATGTGTACTGTGTAGCCATCACGGTTGACCGAAGGCAACCAAAAGGGGACGTCCTCATCTAGATATTATACTGAGTCATCCTACCAAGTTACAATGAAATCCCTTCATTAATATGACCTGTAGTCTGCGCCAAAGCTTTTCGGGTTTTGGTCTCGGGCTGCCGTCATGTTTGAATGATCATGACCAAAAGGGGACGTTCTCATCTAGGCATTATCTGGAGTCATCCTACCAAGTTACAATGAAATCCCTTCATAACTGTGACCTGTAGACTGTGCTAAAGATTTTCGGGCTTTGGGCCCCTGTAGCCATCACAGTTGACCAATCACGACCAAATGGGGACGTTATCATCTAGACATTATATGGAATCAACCTACAAAGTTACAATAAAATCCCTCCATAAATACGACCTGTAGACTGTGCTAAAGGTTTTGGGGTTTCGGCTGAATGATTGTGACCATAAGGAGATGTTCTCATCAAGACATTATCTTGAGTTATCCTACCAAGTTACAATGAAATTCCTTCATCAATATGACCTACAGGTTGTGCTAATGTTTTTTGGGCTTCGGGCCCCTGTAGCCGTCACAGTTGACCAATCGCGACCAAAAGGGAACGTTCTCATCTAGACATTATATGGAGTCAACCTACCAAGTTACAATGAAATCCCTCTATAAATATGACCTGTAGATTGTGCTAAAGGTTTTGGGGGTTTGGGCTCGGGCAGTCGTCAAGGTTGACAGATCGCGACCAAATGGGGTAGTTCTCATCTAGACATCATACAGAGTCATCCTACCAAGTTACAATGAAATCCCTCCATATTAAATATGACCTGCAGACTGTGCTAAAAGTATTTCAGTTTCGGGCTTGGGCAGCCATCACGGTTGACCGATCATGACCAAAAGGGGACGTTCTCATCTAGACATTATATGGAGTCAACCTACCAAGTTACAATGAAATCCCTCTATAAATATGACCTGTAGATTGTGCTAAAGGTTTTGGGGGTTTGGGCTCGGGCAGTCGTCAAGGTTGACAGATCGCGACCAAATGGGGAAGTTCTCATCCAGACATCATACAGAGTCATCCTACCAAGTTACAATGAAATCCCTCCATATTAAATATGACCTGCAGACTGTGCTAAAAGTATTTCAGTTTCGGGCTTGGGCAGCCATCACGGTTGACCGATCATGACCAAAAGGGGACGTTCACATCTAGATATTATACAGAGGCATCCTACCAAGTTACAATGAAATCCCTTAATAAATACGACCTGTAGACTGTGCTAAAGGTTTTCAGGTTTTGGGCTCGGGCAGCCATCACGGTTGACTGAGCGCGACCAAAAGGGGACGTTCTCATCTAGACATACATGACCCCAAACCTGCATATGAAATTGTGTGACGATCAGATAAGAACTACGGAGTTGGGGAGGGGGGGGGAGGGGGAAGCCTGTGCCAAAGGAAAAAACAGACTTACAGACTAACAGACTTCCACACATGTGATGGCAATAGCTTATCTTGACTTTGTCAAGTTAAGCTAAAAATGCAAGAGGGCTAAAAATCGCTCCCCTTGCATGACTTCCACACATGTGGTGGCAATAGCTTATCTTGACTTTGTCAAGTTATACTAAAGATGCAGGAGGGCTAAAAATCGCTCCCCTTGCTTCTGGCCAGTTTTACTATTAATGAATTCTGCCTTGTGGGCTTTGTACATTTTATTGGTGTTGCTAACAAGGTAGTCTCTGTGAGATGGCTTCACTGCCCCACCCACACCTCCGGGCCTCAGCAAGGCCCAGAGGTGTGGGAGGGGCAGTGTGGCCATTTTACAGAGAGCACTAACATAGCAGAGATCTGAAAAGATGTGGGTCATTATTTTCTAAGGCCGGGGGGGGGGGGGGGTAGTTTTTACCCTCCTTAATTTTTTTAAGGCGAGCAGTGGGCGAGCAAATAAATCACTCTCCTGAAAATGCCAGGCCTGCATATAGTACATGGGGAGTGGATTATCATTCCATTTTTTTCAATTGCTTCCCAAATCTAAAGCTTCTGACCCCTTACTGGAATGAGCTCATCAAGCTCATTCCAATGCTGTTATGAACTATATTTTGAGGCAGAAAGTGAACTTTTCAGTTAATCAAGAAATTTATTTGCAAGTGTCCTCTTTGACTTATGCCAGATAAAGGGTTAAAGAACATGAGGTTTTTGCACTAAATTCTGCAAATGTATGTACAGGAGTAAACATTCCATAAAAAACACTATGTCTAATAGAGTGTTTGCTTTGCAATGTGCACACCAGAAAAATCAATATGATTTTAAACGTTTTAAAAGCTGGGGTATGTATTCAAACATACCACACAACCTCTTAATGTTTTGCCATAAATCTGAAAAGAGGTTCAAACATTACAAGTCAAGATTTTTTGTTGGTGGTCTGCCCTTTGAAAGATCCCTTTCTTTGTCTCTTTCGTCTTGTCAAATTGCTATGAATAAAAAGAAAAATGTTTTTGAAATTGTACACTTCCTCTGAAAGTCTGCAGCCATTAAATAATGGAACCCCTGACATCTGAAAAACTCCCATAATAATATACCCATATGGCCAGTGACATTTATTTGACTGCCTCATGTTTTTTTTCTTCTCTGTGTAGTGACAAAAAAATAAGATATACAAAAACGCTGTTGAGCCCTCAAAGAAATATTCACTTCCAATAAAAGACATGTTTCACATTGAAGACCATGTGTTTGCATGTCGTGAAATATTACAAAAAGCTTTCAACATGGATGCTTCTGAAATTCCAGTTGCGTTATATGACAATATTTACTGAGTTAAAACTAAATATTTATTTATAAAAATCCAAACAGTTGAAACTCAATGTCACATGCCCATGTGGAACATCTGAATCAAGTTCATCAACTATCAAAAGACAGGAGTGACCCAAGATTTTTTGGGAAACCGTCAACATTTCATTCAAACTCTGAAGACACTGGGGCCTCTTTGTGCCTTTCAAATTGTTTTTCAGAAACATGAAAATTCCTCTGATGGACATTCAGAAACGTCTGTAGTGCTCAAAAGTGGTGGAATCTCGGCACTATTTGATGTCCCTTGCACCCTTACGGTTGCTAGGCCTGAGCACTGCTGAGCATGCAAAACATTTCCGTCGGAGAGCGGCTTACAGTTTATTAACGTAAAGCTAACATTTGTGAATCCAACGTAGAAATTGCGTGGTTGACTTTTATCAGCTTTCTAATTATTATTGTCAGTCAACTGATACTCTTTCTGTGAATTGAAAAGGGGCACACAAGTTCATTTATGCGCGGCATTTCACGGCCAGTTTTTGACAAGGCCGTGACAATGTGTTGGCAAAAAGAGATCGCGCAATGTCGTTGAATTGCCCCATTTGCACAGGCGATTCTCACACATTTTCTAAATAACGAAAGAGGAAATTTCGCTTTTGTGTTCTTAGCACCTCAAGTTGTAAAACATCCCACTGTGCCTTGCAGTGTAAGCTAATAATATCGTCTATTGAATGCAACAAGGCGCCATCTGCAGTGCCTTACCATGTGGGACGCTATGAACCAATGCTTATTCTTTGGCTGCCCCAGGCAAGTTACTTCAGAATATCAAAGTTCTGTTCACATATGCTCGTCATGAGCTGAGAACTCGGAAAATGACATTTGATAACTTTTTTATGTCCCTACATGTTCAGTCCCAATAATATATAACCATGCGTACCAAAGAGGGGCGATCAAAAAATAATATCCTTTGGGGGCCCGAATTGGATAGATGAAAAAATGGTTATCAAATATCATTTTTTTTTCCGAGTTCTCAACTTCTGTCGAGCACACGTGGTTTCAGTCACAGGAGTCTTGAACTTGTCACACAAGCCATATAATATTATATATACATATACTACCGAGCCAAGCGAGGCTCGTGATGATATTATATGGCTTGTGTGACAAGTTCCAGACTCCCGTGGTGCAGTCTGCAAATCGGAGCGTAAAAACATGGATATTTTTATACTCACAAGCTATATATATCCCGGCTCTCCGGCTCTTTGCGGTGTCTGGAGTGCTTGAATCAGGAACATTATTTTTTGCATAGCATTCACACCAATACCCGTCAGTTCCGAAATACTCTTCGACTTCCTCCCGCGTGACATCAATCGTGCTCTGTAAGGTCTTTATACCAGTTTCTGGGTCCAACAATTCGAGGTTGTTATGGCGGCTTGGACTCAGCCACACCCCCGCACATTTGAATCGAATTTCCCGTGATGGCGATGCTTTGCAAGTTATAGAAATTGGTTTCGCTTTAATCAAGAAATATTCACTTGCGGGTTCTTGAGAAAAAATTGGTGTTCCGAGTGTAAGTGGGTCGTTGCTGCCGAACAATGGTGTTCGGAACTCGGCTGAAAATAAAAAGAAGACCGTTTACTCATGGTACACATGGCTTATTCCAGGAGTTTTATAAAGCGCACTTCAAAAATGAAATTCAGGTAAAAGCCGATATATATTGACCAGCGGACTATAGAGAAATGTCTTTATTCGACGTAATGTTGGCCAACGAGATGGTGCCCAATATCCTATCAGTATGCTCTGATAAATGATAATGTACACTTCAGACTTTGGCGGCAAGTTCCCAAAGGAATAAACTCAATTCATTTTTTGCCTCAGAAATCCATGGATTATGACCCATATTTATTTTTTTGTTTGTTTCACCGAGCTCTGTGAAAGACAAAATTAGTTTTGTTCCCAACTCCGCATTCAAATAAGGGGTTCTACCCATAGGGCTGCACGATATTCAAAACAGAATACCGGTATCGGTATTAAAAAAAAAATACCGCGGTATACTGGTATATCGAAAACTGTTCAGATATCTGAACATAAGTAACACAATCGAGACATGGGGCATCACAGTCGGAACGAATCAGCATGCCTTGATGATGCGGTTCGAAAAACCCCTTTACACAACGCAGACGATATTGAAAAATTTTATTTTACATATTAGTTTATCAATTTTTGAAATTTTTTTTTCAATATTATTACGTGAGCACATGCGGACGATTCCTTGGGTAAAGCGATAATATTATTCATTCTGAGCTACAGTTAAAAAACTCAAGACAACTTGAAAATTAAATTGTGCGTAAAAAAATAATGACGATAAACCGATATTTTTGTAATTTCACCGGTAATCAATCGATATTGGTTTTAATACCGGTATTTATCTAACAATCATATAGATTTTGGTCTGAAACCCACGAGAAAATGTACGTATCACATAATGCATGTGTTCCGATTCCGTATCATATAGACGACTCATTCTGATTCCGTATCAAATAGATTCAACTTCCGGTAAACACCGCGCTATGACAAATAATATCATTGTATACATTGTTATTACGCACTAAAATATGAAATTCAAAATTTTGACCAATTCCAACCCAATTTAAACTGAAAAACGGGGGAAACGGGCTTCATGTAACGGGATTGTTAGATAAATGTATTATCATGACCAAATACATGTCCTGTAATTTGTATCAGATTCTCGGTCGTGTTTTACAATCGGATCACAACTCGCCCTGACGGGCTCGTTGCGATCTGATTGTAAACACCAGGACATGGACATGGTCCTGCTAATGTATATATATCGGTTTATCGATATACCGTGCAGGCGTGTCTACCCACAAACAAACAGGCAGGCATGTGGGGGAAACTCACAGATAATGACACGAGCAGGCTTCGTCCAATATGGATTTTTTGACAGTGTGAGGGTTCGTTCCTTTATAACTTTGTTGACAAATGAGCCACTGCAGATTAAAGCAACCATGTGTAGAATTGAAAACCATTTTAAAAAGGATAGAGTTTCAAAAAAATCGTCAGTGGAAGGTCAAATAATTTTATACAGCAGATATGTTTTGTTGGGTTTCTTTTATGACCAATCAATCTTTTTCATTCTATTCTAATTTTTCTGCAAATTCATTTATCATGGAAGGCATATCACACAAGGGCAGTGAATGATTCCAAACAGGGCAATTTAATTACAGGGACAGTGAAACGATTTTGAAAGTAACGGGGATGAATTGTGGGTTCGAATATTTTTATATGTGTGTGGGGAGGAGGGGAGCGGGGTGTGGTTATGCTTCAGTGGGATCCTTTTTTAAACCGTCCATTTGAATTTACGCATGCATGGAAGGTTTAAAAGTTACTGTGTATTACCGTAGCTACTTCAGTGACAAAGGTAGCAAGCACACAGTTATTGAAAACATTCCTCACTCAGACACGTAGCCCTGATTCTATAATAGGGGGTGCTTTGGGGGGATCCAAAGATGATATTTGAAAGGCCGTTGTGTGGGTTTTCGAGACCTCCCCTATTCCTAACTAGGACTCTCCGATCTTTGCCCCCCCCCCCCTCCTCCCACTTCCCAACAGGGAAGAGGGGGAGACGACTGGAGGGTCATAGTTAGGATCAGCCCCTCCACAACCCGGAGAAAATTTGCAAAATTTAGTGCTCTAAGAGCGAATTTGAGGCATTTGAAGCGTGTAACCCTTCTACTGGAAACCATGTTAGGGTTCCATGATATGTGAAACTTGGATTGGGCGGCAGGCCAATGTTTTGGAGGGCGGCAGCGGAACTTTTAGGGGGCCTAGGCCCCACCCCCGTAGCCAGGCCACTGTTCCCCACTCAAACGTTAATTCCCGGGAAGGATTCCATTGGAAATGTGAGGGGAAGCAAAGCGAAGTGGCATCAAGACCAAGGTGTGAGTAGGCCTACAATTTACATATTTTTTAAACAATAGTTTTATTTCATTCATTTGAAATCGGTTTTGGCGAACAGGCTCGGCCTATCTTAACAATGCAGCCCCACAGAGTGACACAATTACATTGTTTGGTGCCTGTGCAGCTGTGCAAAGGTTATCAAATATCAGTACAAACAAATCTATTTTAACCCTTTACCTAACATGAAAAGCAGACGACACTTGCAAAAAAAATTCTTGAATAACTTATTTTTTTCATTTTTTGTCTCAAAAACATAGGTTATGACCCCTCATTGGAACGAGCTCGACGAGCTCGTTCCAATGAGGGGTCATAACCTATGCTTTTGAGACAAAAAATGAAAAAAATAATGAAAATTAATTGGCGATTTTTGAGAATAGCGCTGGCCGGTTTTTGCCGTTACGTTGGGTAAAGGGTTAAATTAACAGAAAACTCAATTTCAAATCACAATAAATTACGAAGCATTTCTGAAGTCACCCCTCAATCATCACGTGTATACAGCCAATGTTATGAATTCCCTACTCAATCCATTGACTCTAGTGGGTAACATGACTTCATTACATCACATTAACGCGTTTCATTCGTGATGGCAAGCTAACAAGTATTGGCTGTTGCTAATGCTATGATGTCGTGCGATACCCTATTGGAAAGAGTTGACAGACGCTATATAATATGGAAATGGTTGGAGGTTCTACAGTACTTTCTGCTTTGCTTTCACGGTCAACCTGTCAGTTCCGTGGAGGAGCTTTCGTTGTACTCTAAAAATCAGTTGGGTTAAAATAAATCATCAAAATCAAAATCATCTGGGTTGAGTGAATATGAACCCAATGGGGTTCATATTCACTCAACCCAGTTTATTTGGGTTGATTTTTAACCCAACCGATTTCAGAGTGCATGAAAAAGTTCAATGCCAAATTGATTGTATCACCTGAAAAAAAACACACGTTTTGGAATCATGAGGAAGGGACTTACCCTTCCCCATCCCCACTCTCAACTCAACCGTGCTAGATAGTGTTCAGTCCCAAACAGTTATTCAACAGAGTAGAATTTTGGAATTCTTGCTGAGTATTCTTCAATCTACCACGTGGTCTTCAATTGCTTCAGCTGCAGTCAGTTGCAGATGCACTGGGTATGAAGCACACTGGCGTCCCAAACATAATAAAGTTCCTTTCTATATTATTATAACAAGAATAAATTTGCGAACCTCAATTTCGAATTGTATATTTTCTTGTTTTGAAAAAGATTATTGAATAAGATAAATCCATATTTAATCAACAGTTTCAAAACTGAATTAAATGTGTTTTGTATTCGAGACTGCAACTGCATGGCGATCAAGAATGAGATGAGATGTGCTTTGCTGATAAATTTGATGGCCAAATGAACCTAGTATCAAGAAAAGTATAACTCGATCTTTCTTTTCAGTCAACGCTCATAAAAAGGATTTGTGACAATATTTATATGAAAATCTTCACTCAATACGTTTTTATGGACAGAAGATCGTGATAAGAAATTGAATTATTTCAATTTAGTGTACAATCAGAATCTCTTGTACAATTCATCGACAACATTACTGGCTGCAGTGGAAGCGATTGTTCGCGTGCGTCGATACACGTTTGGCTCCTTTGTATCATTTGTTCGTGCCAGGACGCTACTCTCTCTCTCTCTCTCTCTCTCTCTCTCTCTCTCTCTCTCTCTCTCTCTCTCTCTCTCTCTCACACACACACACACACACACACACAACACACACACACACACACACACACACACACACACACACACACACACACACACACACACAAACGCACACACACACACACACACACACACACACACACACACACACACACACACACACACACACACACACACACACACACACACACACACGCTAAAAACTAAAGTGTTAAAAACTACACTTGAAGTGCTGTATTTAACACTTTCTAAGTGCTGAACTAGCACTTTGTTCAAGCGTAGATATCCCAGAACTTGACAGGTGTTGACAATAATACCACTTGACAAGTGTAATGTCGCGACACTTGAAAGGGAACAACGCAGATGACGCGGATCAGGCTCGAACTCTCGAGCCTGATCCGCGTCATCTGCGTTGTGCCGTTTTAATTATGTATGCACCAAGCGCAAATCAAATTATGGACGATTCTGGAAGAACCACCAATGAATGCTAGACACATGGGAAGTGCCATCCATTCAAGTTTCAGATGTCTGACGATTGTAATGTCTAAGTGCTTAAAGCATTGGTCGTTGAGTGTTAAAATCAAACCCTAAGAGTTAGAATGGGTTTAACACCTTGAAAGTGTCAGTTTTAACACTTTAGTTTTTAGTGTGCAGTGTGCAACATTTGACGAGAACGCTCGTTTCGTTCGCGTGGTGGTTACAAAAATTTAAATCAACGTGAATGGATGACCGGTTAGCCAAAAGTTGCATTTTGAATGGTAAAGTCTGAGTCACTTGAGTGGTAGAGTGCTAATTTTTTTCTCAGTCTCAAGATTTGTTCACACATTTTTGTCTTGTTACAATTCATGGGAGAGAGTGCCTATAGGCTGTCCCATAAATTGTAACAATACAAATCAATGGAGAAGAAATAATTTTACTTACAAGATAAATGAAGGACATCCACAGAATATAAAACCTTTAACTTTAGGTACCTGCAGTTCAAAATAAAGCCCAAATATGGGCTTTTAGCACTCTACCAGTTAAGCAGTCTTTCGTGTATCTTGGTAGAGTTTTAGATTTTTGCCGTGAGAGGCAATATATATTTCAATTCCATGCAATATATGAATACGTGTTAATGATAAAAAAAAGCAGTTTCCCAAGAATTTTTACATAGCCGAGCGCTCGGTTAGCCACGTCCAGCCCACGTGAACGGTAAGTCGATTAGATTCAATTTTGAAATTTTGCACACTGCACACATGCACACAAACATAGCTCAAGAATATGATCCACCACCGGAACGAATTCGTCGAGCTTGTTCCAATGAGGTGTCATAAGAAATGTTTTTGAGCCTCCGCCTCATGAACATTTTCAGTTATTCCACAATTTCTTTGACAAGTGTGTGCATGTGTTAGGTAAAGGGACAAATAATAATAATAAGGGCATGTTTATTAAAATATGTTCATGGGTAATTTTTATTCATCAAAGGTGTGCGGGGGACAAAATATATGATCTGGAAGAGTGGGGGCATGAACCCTTTCTTTCGGAAATGGTGCCGCCCATGACCATCAGCTATTGGTACCCTTGGTCAATACTGTTTTTATCCCAATTGCACGATGGGGTGGGGGGGGGGGGGACAAATGGATGCACTCACCCACCGTGTTTTTGCAACTCAATTGTAGCATCGAGATTATGCTATTATCGCTGATAATACCGCACCCCACGCACACACCCACACTGGCCTTCCATTTTCCAAAACGTTTCCTTGGCGAAGTCCCCTCATCCCGACGAGAGTGGGGCAAAACATCGCGAGCTTGCCGCCAACTCGCCGCTACAAGCACCGGAGGGGGGGGGGACGTCAATGTTTAAAATGTGGCACCCTATTTCTCACAACTCAGAAACCTGAATCCGCCACTGAATTAAACCCTTATACTTTAGTCTTATCTTGACAATGATATTAAAACAGCGCAAAATGTTGTCGTTACTGGTGCTGCTTTTGTTGTGATGGAAGGATGGCTTGTGTTTTTATGAGACAAGCATCAATGGTCATAATTGTGTGGGAGTTCCACAACAGGTGGAAAGCCCGACTGTGTCACAAAGAAGACCGAACAACAGCAAATAACTGAAAATATTCCACCAGCTTACCATTAGGGCATACGCGAGAATTATGCGGGCCCCGTATCTTGCAGGCTATATGTTAACAATCAATTTGACACCCGCCTCAACACGTTCAACCCTAGCACCCACTCATCATTCCGCCAGGAAAATGTCACAATGCAGAACACATGAGCGAACATGAATGTGAACCCGGAAGAACGGAGCAGTTCTTCGTCCCTGAGGAAGACTATTGCTTCTTTGCTGGTAAATGAAATCAAGATATTAATCCTGTACCTAACGTATCAGCCAAAACCAGCCAGTGCTAATCACAAAAAAACACCATTAAATTTTCATTATTTTTTCATTTTTGTCTCAAAAACATAGCTTATATGGCCCCTATTTCGAACGAGCTCGTTGAACTCGTACTAATGAGGGGCTATACATAAGCTATGTTTTTCACGCAAAAATGAAAAAAAAGTTATTCACGAATGTTGTTTGCAAGTGTCGTCTGCCTTAAGAGACTTAAAGAACGATTGAAAGATGCACTTCCATTTTCTAACGTATCATTCATCCTCAGGTAAGTGGTAGCTATTGACGGACGTTTCGAATCTCCTTCACCAGAATAACTTGATGTCTAATTATCTACAGAAAGAAAAACACATCTGGATCATCAGAGAGTAATACACAAAAGATTATTATTATTATAAAGACGGCGATAACTTTTGAAAATGCTAAGAGAGCCGATGATGGACGCTGATGATAACAGCCAACAGTATGTTGTTATTGCTAAAACAGTGACAGAACGATAAAGGTGCTTTTGATACGAGCAATTATGAATTTTTTGAATAATTACTATTCTTAAAGTTAACTTGCATGTGTTGATATGTTTTATTTGAAACAGATGGATGGATCTGCATTCCCACTATTTTCTTTTCTATTTTTTCTTGTTGTCGAAACATTACCAACTGTTTTTAAAACTCATGCTGGGTCATTTTAACCTTGCTTTGCTGGAATCTGCATTATGATATGCTCGTGTCGGAGGGGGGGGGGGGGAGGGGGGAGGGGGCAGAACCACCCCACTCCCACCCCATCGGGGAAGCAGCTTACTTTGAAGGAATGTCCCCTCTCTCGCCCCATCCTGTCGGGAAGCACAAGCCCTCATGTCTGGGACGTCGAAGGCATGCCTTGATGTTGAAATATCTTGTCCATCGGGACTTGGAATCTACACAGTCTGGGCTAATCAGATTTACAACCCCTTCCACCCAATCGGTCATCTTCGCGATGACCCTGAAGGTGGGGAATCGCAAAGGATGAGCGATACGATATCACAGAAACGTCGCTTCACAGAGGTAAAATTACGGGACGGGCATGGGTGCGAGAGGAGAGGTTTAAGAGTTATCTGGCCCTTAAACCTTGTGAATGAAGGCCACTTAGCTGTGACACTCCTTGTCGAACCTTTAATGAATTCAGCGAATTCAAATGAGAGCCGTGGCTCGTTCTAAGAACTTTGAATTAATAACAAATATTCTAATAATAAAATATTGATTGTTATTAAAGTATGGGTCGAAATAAACTGGGTAAATATAAACGGAACGGCAAATTTCACTTCAAGTTTCTATCAGCCATGACCATATCGTATGGGCTAGTTTTACGGGTGTGGGAGCCCGAATACACAGAGAAAACCAACTAGCAACAGCAAGTAACTGTTGGATTATCGAACTTACCATCCCCGCACAAGGATGCAGGGTAAGCATTGGTTGTAGGCAAGTGTACGGTGTACCGTCGACATACTGTATAATATGTATAAGTATACAGAGCCACTTAGAGGATCGTGATAACGTATCTTGCCGAAGGACACAATGGAGATGACGCTGGTCATGATCGAACCGTCGACCTTAAGTCTAACACGCTAATCAATGACCCACTTGGTCCTCTTCACGTAAAGAGAGTTATATTAACCCTTTACCCAACGTAACGGCCAAAACCGGCCCAGTGCTATTCATAAAAATCACCATTCAATTTTCATTATTTTTTCACTTTTTGTCTCAAAAACATAGCTTATGACCCCTCATTGGAACGACCTCAACGAGCTCGTTTCAATGAGGGGTCATAAGCTATATTTTTGACGCAAAAAATGAAAAAAATTAGTTATTCAAGAATTTTATTTGCAAGTGTCTTCTTCCTTTCGTGTTAGGTAAAGGTATTGGCAATGGATTTCCACCGAACAAGTTAACTCTCAGCACACCAATGTCAAATTACCAAAAATTTCAAGCAGCCAATATTCCCCCGATGCAACTTGCAATTTAACCCTACGAAATGCCGTGATACGACCTGAATTCATAAAGTTGATAGTTGCTCAGTGAAGTTGTGTGGCAGACTAATCAAGATTTTCAACGTGTAGCCGCAAGGTTAAACGCTGAAAACAAAGGACGAATATCGACTCTTCCAAATGAAACACTGAAATGGCGTGGAATATACAATCCGTGTTCGAATGGGTTAACCAATTCAATCTTGTTTGACAGAGCTCGACAAATTCCACTGAATTGAATAAGTCCCAAGTTGCATTATGGGAAAAAATTGCCGGCAACCTTTCCCTTAACATATAAAAAACACAGCCTTTAAACTTGATCCCACCATCTCCCTTTTCTAACGGAAAATACCGCAGAATTCCATAGCCGATGTTGCGCTACGGCTCACTACATATCCATTTTTAGCTCTATTTAAATGCAGACACGTTGAAAAAATACCTTTTAAATGGAGCAATCAGGAACAAAAAATAACCTTTTCAAATCACTTTTTTCTAAAAGAGGCTGTCTGGTATGACACAGCCAATTGGGAAATGACTACTTATCTTGCATTTATCACTAGAATAAGTAATACTTCAATCCTACGGCCCTTCAGGGCTGAGGATTAAATTATTACTGATTCTATATAACAGTTTGTTGTTCATTGTGCCGTTCATACTTTCAGTACCGCTGGCTGTGATGGCCTACTTGCAAAGAGTGTATTCCAGAAAACTTCATTTTTATCCGTCCGTAAATCCCTGATAAATCCGGTAACTTTCAGTGATGAAATCCGTCCATGTCTGTCCACGTTGCGTTCAACATTTAATCCTAGAAAAATAGGAAAATGGCTTTTGTGGGGACTGAAAAATCCAATAGAATGGTCAAAAACTGCATGTTAAGTGTGCGCAACCTACATCATCATTCCAAAAGATCAGCGGTGCCTTACAATTTGGCTTTGACCACAGATCAATTGGTGCCCACCCCCCCCCCCCCCCCACCCCCTGAATTGAGGTTAAGCCCTGTACCGGCAGCTACCCTCAGATAAAAACCTGTGAGAATGTATTCATGGCAGTTTAGTTCCTACATATATGCATGCAATATGTTTAGGACTTGGTCTAATGCGCAATGGTTTTGACGATTTATAGAGGCTTGGTCATGGATAACATAGTCAGTTTAACTCTTAAGAGCCAGGAGTCGAGTTTTCTTGCCTGTGATGTAATACGGCAGGTAATCTAGCTGTGACGGTTCGGCTATCTTTGGGCTGGGGGAGATATAACACCGAGCAGGTGCTTCTTGTCAAGTGTCGTATGTCTGAATAGGCAGTCGACACTTGACTAGAAGCATCTGCTTTACTGTCTGTAAATTTTTCACGGTATGTCATGTTCAATAAATTCATTCTGATTCACCGGCTTCTAAGAGTTAATGGAGAATTTTACTGCCTATTTTAAATTGGGAATGGGGTACAAATTCGGTGCCTTAAAGGGCTTGGATTAAAACCACTGTGTTTTAGAAATAATCTCTCTTCATACTGTAATCAGACATATAGTACATGGAGAGTGAATTATCAACCACACACCTACAGAATGGAGTTTCTATCAAGGAATTAAGTCTATGAGAAAATGAAAAACAAAACAAGCAAAGGCGAAGTCTCAGTCAATGGACTTCCGGGTTGTGGTTCCTTTGCTTTTTAATCGAACATAGATTTATTGAATGTGTAAAAACTCCACTCCATGAGTGTTTTAGTAATGATCATGTTTCCGTGTACTGTGTGCGACTGCAATATCTCATGATGAATAAATAAACGATTACAAGACCTTGACATCAATATCTCGTGATGAATGAATAAAAGATTACGCGACTTTGACACTTTAAACTTAAGGAGTTTGATATGTAAAGACGCTCGGGGGCGCGGTGGCGTTGCGGTAAAGTTAAGCAACGTCGAGCCCGGTTAATCCTCGGATGGGTGACAGTCTGAGCGATCAATTCGGAGTCCCGCGTTGTGTCCTTGGGCAAAGCACTTAACCCCGACTGTCCACATGGGGGCACGATGACGCCGTGTACTAAGGCGTACTGCACGTCTATGGTACCCATGTCTTCAACCAATTTAACCCTGCCTGTGCTGCAGTGTGGGTTTACGATGTTGGGGAGCTGGCAGCTGCTCGTCGTTGCTCGGTGGTTCTCTCCGGGTACTCCGGCTTCCTCCACCCGTAAAACTGTCACGGTCATGGTTAGCGATTGTGCATAAGTATGTGACCTTAAAACAACAATAAATAAATAAATAATAAATGTATAGATGCTCAACGGAGACCATAAAGAGTTTGAATATTGGTGGCAGGGTGAGGTAAGAGTCGTAACACCGCCCAATCTCGTCCCTGGTGATCTGGTTCTCCTTCAGTTACCCTCGCCGACATCACTTCTTGTGGGTAAAATGTGTGGACCGTGGATTGGTCATCCTCTATTAAATTGATCCATACCACATATGGTTTGCGCGGAATGAATCAAATTTCTTCACGGAAAGTTGATACAACACAGTACATGGAGAGTGGATTACCTGTAAAACGTCCGTTGGGTGGGATTTCCACGCATACAATAACTTCCAATTCCCCCGATAAGGTATAAAAGCGTCAAGCAAAGTTTCAGCCAACGGACCTCCGGGTTGAACCCGGAGGTCCATTGGCTGAAACTTTTTTGCTTGGCATTCTTATGCGTTTTCACAGATAAGGAGTAATTGTCTAGGTGGAGACTTCACTCGATGGGTGTTTTTTTGTGGTAATCCGCTCTCCACGTACTTTATGGTGATTTCCCATTGAAATCTTTTATTTGCAGTGATTTATTATCAACGGTTCAGTGTTTCATGCAGAAAAGAAATTAATGGAAAATTGTTAGAAGATTATTCTCAACAAGACATGGATTTTGGGGGGAAAACATTTTTTATCGGACAACGCCTGTGACAGCACTAATGGTTTTGAAGTGTATTTGGAACACCAAACACTGGGGGAGCGCATTATTCTTGACAGTTCAGTATTTATGTTCAGCTAACGTACCAGTCGTAATTAGTTGCAACAAAGAGGCTAGCTAACGTACCAGTCGTATTTATTTATTTATTTATTTATTGATGTTTAAGGTCACGTATTTATGCACAATGGCTAACCAGTCGTAATTAGTTACAACAAAGAGGCTATAAACGTGGATGCAATGCGAGCGATGCGACGGTTATAATTAACGATTGGCCTTATCAGGTTACAATTTCAATAGTGTGATGCCTTTAATTAGAACCTTGTTGTGGAACAAGGACAGCGATTAATCGGACTATGTCTATTGTACAGTGTTACCATTCGCTACCCCCGTCAGCTGTTAAAAGCATTTGGGCTCCTGAGCCAGTAGGCTTACAAGGGATTGTTCAGGTATTCACCATTGCTTCTTGTTATTGACATGTTCGAAAAATAGCCAATAGATGAGGAGAGTGTTTCTAGACGTTTGTCATTGATCTGTTTATCATTGTAAATATATGCAGGTATAAATCGGTTTTGAGTGTAACATGGTGCCATCTGCAATGCTTTAGCATTGCAGATGGCGCCTTGTTGCACTCATGGGGCTAAAACATTAATAACGTCTCATGTCGGGTCCGGCAAAAGTCGGGGTACCGAGGGTCGTTCGGTTCTTTACCTATTACTAAGTACTTCATAAAGGTACAATTGCCTCTCAATGGCCTCTTTCAATCGGAGAGCGATATGTTTCTTGTCTGCATGTCGCAATACATGTGCACCGGATCGAGATTTTATAAATAAAATTAAAAAGAAATAAAATAGAATAAAATAAAACTTTTGGAGCGCGTTGGTTCAGTGGTAGACTGTTGGACTTCTATGCCCGGACGACCCGCGTTGTGTCCTTGGGCAAGGCACTTTATCCCGGTTGCCTTCATGGGGGTACGATGACGCCGTGTACTTAGGCGTACTACACGTTCATCCTGTACATGTCTTCAGCCGCTGTATCCCTGCTTGAGCGGAGCTTGAACAGAGTTAGAATGTTGAGGAGCTGATAGTTGCTTGTCGATGCTCGGTGGTTCTCTCCGGATACTCCGGCTTCCTCCACCCGTAAAACTGTCAAGGTCATGATTAGCCATTGTGCTTATTCTGAAAGGAATCCGACACCGTTTTGAGCGGTTTGTTCACCCGCCTTTCCTGGAGCTTGTGTGCAGACAACATCTGATTTAATGTGAAACCCTTTAGTAACAAAAGATATACGGATATTCTTTTTGTATCCCAGTTATCGATATTCCAATCAATCAGTATTTGATTCGCCTTGAAAATCATCAATCTGTGGAACTGCGCAGCGTAATCATAAAACTGCATCTTGATGAGTCTTCATTCACACCTATTTAGTTTACAAACATTTTTAACAGTATTGTAATTATTTATATTATTATTATTATTATTATTATTATTATTATTATTATTATTATTATTATTATTATTATTATTTATTTTCTAACTTATTTCCATTTTCATGGAGTGAAGTTACAATGGTACGAACAAAAAACCAGGTATATATTGTACAGCAGATGTCCGTGACATAATAGAACGATAAGTAATTATTCCATACTCTCTCTCTCTCCCTCTCGCTCTCTCTCTGTCGCCTTCCCCCCTCTCCCCATTTCTCTCTCTCCCATTTATGTCTCCTGGTTGAAAGCCAGGTTGGTGATGTCATTGACAGTCCCCAACATGCACCGCGGATATACCGGATGCGAAATTAAATTTTATATTATAGCACATACAAATACATACATATTACACACACATATTTATATGCATAAGTACAAATATTATGTGTATAAAGGCTAGACTGGTTCCAGGCCATAACAACGTAGAATTTCTCACCGAGTTAGACTAGTGGCTTGAGAGCTTGACATGTACTCTGAAATCGACGAACTGTCATGTCATTAAAAAGGTAACTAAGCTAACGGCATTCTATGGGTGAAAATAATAATAAATGTGCTATTTCCTTAAACATAATGGGATCATAAGTTTCTAACAGAATCTATTGATAATCCTAGCCGTCTTTGACAGTAACCATCATTTATCTTCGGTTCTTTATTTATAACCTGGCAGATTTTCTAATAACCGCAATAATTGTGGTCTGTTCAACACACCGAACACGACGTATAAATTCCAGGTGATGGAGTAATGTGAGGTGATATTCGGTTAGTGAGCCGATTTTCATTATGATAGTTAACTCGTTTACCTCGTGTTTCTCAAAACGATGCCCCTTACACAGTAAGGGGAGACTGGATTAATACTGAACACTGTTGGAGTTGAAATTTAACTCGTCAATTATTCATTTAGAATTTCTGAGAAAAAAATCACGAGACAGAAGCAAACTTTCGGCTCATGGACCACCGGGTGATACCCGGTGGTCTAGAAGCTGAAAGTTAGCTAGTGTTTCACCTCTCTCTCTCTCTCTCTCTCTCTCTCTCTCTCTCTCTCTCTCTCTCTCTCTCTCTCTCTCTCTCTCTCTCATTTATATATGTAGGTGCAAATCCACACCGCAGTCCTTTAGAGGGTTTCTACTCCCCATGTATGTTATATGATAAATATAACACGGCTTGGAGTTGACTATAAGAGTGTTGCCAGAGGAGAGGGGTAATAGGGGTAATGTGACCCCCCCCCCCCCCCACCACACACACACATACACACACACTCAAGTTTAAAAAAAGGTCCACTCGTGGTAAACATTAGTTCAAGCCTGAACCCAAAGGCCGTAATATGATTATTTGGTGCGGTACGTCCTTTGGGTCCAGGTTTGCACAAGGTCAACATGGTCAATTACCCCCCACCCCCCCACTTCACCCCCGCCCCCAGCAATACAGCTGGATTTTATTTCAAACAACATAATTCAAAATTGATTCATTTAAATTCTCCAAAAGAGCACTGAGGCAGGCCACAGATTCACTTTCCTGGGCATGAAATTTCCCAGGCGAGGTCTCCCACATCGTCGCCAACAAGATTGGACATCCCTCTTGTTCTCTCTCCAGCTTGTGGCAGTCGCGAGTGACCTTCGGTCATCGAGTATCCATAACATGCAAATTATTACCCACCCTGAAAAAACCGGCTACATCCCTGGCCTATGCCAAAAGAGTGGTCCTTGAGGACGCATAGTCCACACGCCTGAGGCATGTTATTGAGCTGCCGTTGCTCGTACGTCATCCGTTCGTTCGTCTTTGGGTATTTTGTTGCCATTCAATCATAAAACAAGTCACCGCCATAACGCATTAACAGTCGGACATGTCATAAATCGCCATCCGTACCAACAACGATGACGGCCAATGTTTTTTGCGTGTGGTATAGTTGGTGAAAGTTTGTGAAGAAGTATGTTGTCCCCTTAACCCTTTACCTAACGTAGAAAGCAGACGACACTTGCAAAAATAATTCTCGAATAACTAATTTTTTTCATTTTTTGTCTCAAAAACATAGGTTATGACCCCTCGTTGGAACGAGCTCGACGAGCTCGTTCCAACGAGGGGTCATAACCTATGTTTTTGAGACAAAAAATGAAAAAATAATGAAAATTAATTGGCGATTTTTGAGAATAGCGCTGTCGGTTTTGGCCGTTACGTTGGGTAAAGGGTTAATCTCAAACGAATCCGTGAAATCTGAGATTGAGAACAACACTCCAGGACTGTGGAGAATTTGTTTGACTGGACAAAGCTTAAACATGTAAACCGCTATAATCCATGAAATGGCAGGTTTCACATTGACCATAAAATGTTTACATTTGATGTTAATCTGTGGTCAATGAATTAATTTTTGCAATAAAACAGGTCATTGTCCCCAGACCAGGGGGTGAAAAATATCAGAATACCTTAATTATACACCATGCCCTTATAATCGGTGTGTTGTGTACATTGACCATTGCGATGTTTTGTTACCTGACATTTGATCCACAGCTCCTTTCTACAGTCCCTGGTCAGTGAAGGACGGCGGGGTGCGCTAAATATGTTTGCTGTGGAATGAACAATTTCATGTTATATGGTTGTTAAGTAAGCACGGGTACCCTAAACATAACTGGCCAAAACCTTCACAATGAATAGACAATTGCTTGAGAGACGTTTATGATCTGTAAACATGGCATTTGTATCGAGCATATGAGGAGTATGTGACTAGTGGTGGATTTTAAGCTATGTTGGTGAGAGAGGTTGCATCAGGGGTGGCGGCAGGGAGAGGGGCTACACCCCATCGGGGGGGGGGGGAGGGTAATAGACTTTCTGTCGGGGGAAGTGGGCCAAATTCATCGGGAAGATACGTTTGCACAAACACCACGAGGACAGAGATAATACTCCCGAAGAACCGATACACTTCCACAACTGGAATAACCTGATGGGCATATATATAATCACTTTGGCATAGGCAGAGTTTATTATATGCGGCCAAACATATTTGATCACCACCCATCCAGTAGCCTTTGTGGAAAAGATCATGTTGTTCTGACACGATGTCGTGTTGGTCGCGCGCGGCTTGCGCGTTCCTTTCTGCTGTGAGGTGGTGTGCGACCAGGGTGTGTTCCATGTCGGCGGGTGTTGTCAGTGGAGCACATTACTGATCGCCATGACACCTGTTTTTTTGGTACCCTAGTTCCACAAGCCACAAACGTTTTTGGCGTTTCGTTTTGACTCACACAAAGCATCTAGAGTCATGGATATTCCGATATTTTCCCAATTAAAACAAACATTTCTCCCACCGGGCCGAACCATGAACCGGTCTGGTGGGCCCGGGGACTCTCTAGACCCCTGTTGGGGATCATAGCCCCCCGCGTCGGGGAAATCCTGGTGCCACCCCTGGGTTGCGTTCTGACCAGTTGTGTCAAGTACTTTATCCATAAGTACTAAACATGCGAGAGAGCAAAGTGATCTAGTGTGAACAAGCACATCAAGCTCTCAAGCCACCAGTCAAATTCTGAACGAATCTGACGCTGTTATGGCCTGGAACCTGTCTATCCCTTAAATATTCCACCGTCCATCTTTAGATTCAATCGGATGGAATGTGTCAGATGGCCATCCGACCGAATCTAAAAACAAGAGGGCCCACGGGGCCTGAAGCGCTCACCTTGAACAGAACACGATATAAACGGAGTGCAAGAATGAATCTACATAAAGCAATTCATCTCCATATGCTACATTGTCAATCCTTGAGCCCCCCAGGAGTGACTAAAATAGTCCAGGCATCAAGCCTTTTCTTCAGTTGATCATAATGTAAAAAGTGGACCTCCCCTATGAAGCCCCTCGATACAACCTATGTGGATTAATCTTAGTTACACACCTCTAGAGGGTACTGAATACAACATTTCTAATTCTTCAGTTACATGGCCAATTCCGGCTCCACAAACAACTTGTGACATTAAATATCCTACTTGTGATCGTTTTTAAATCACATTCAGGCTTCTGAAGACTTGACATTTCACATCATGTGTTTGGTGAATCATTTGCAATTTTTTGAAAAAAAAGAAACATGAGGCCCCACGGGGCCTGAAGCGCTCACCTTGAACAGAACACAATTTAAAAAGAGTCCAAGAATGAGTCTACATTAAGCAAGCCATCTCCATAGGCTACACTGTCAATCCTTGAGTCCCTCGGGAGTGACAAAAA